>JARHVA010000236.1:5982500-6497459 GCA_037957365.1 Torreya grandis
ATGCTGAAATCATTTTGAAAAATTATTAATAAAATGACTTAACATAGAATCAAGGCATAAACACATACTAAAGATGCAAACTCAGAATGGAGGTAAAAAATGTTGTGTTTCGATTCAAGGTAAAATTCTGGCAGCTCTGCCTTACAAGCCCCGAGATATTTTTTGGCAGAGTTTGCCTTAAGGCTGAGAGTTGATTCCTCTTCTTGAATGAGAAGTTTACAATTTATAGAAAGAGGAAGAGCAACTTGGCACTTCCTGGGAAAGATTTTGTCACTCTTTTTTGCAAGTGGCCCATGTGCATTCTGAACCTTGTGAAGAGGAAACCACTGCTAATGATGTCATTCTTTAGAAAAGGCCTACGAGAACCATGTTATACAATCACTAAAATTGACTTTGGCCTTCAAACATTAATGTAAGAACATGGTCGTGCCTCTTTTCTGCAAGCAGACTGCAGTTTGTCCCCTCATCAATGCCAGCTGGAGAAAACAGGTCACACTGCTCATCTGGCAATAACTCACCTTCCCTTCGCCACTTGAATGCTTTGTCTTTTCTGCTCCTTGTCTTCTTCTTGCTCTTTCAACCCTAGGGGTGATCTTCTGGTGGGTCGCTGCATTCCTTGGGTTTTTTTCATGATTTAGCACTCAAATAGTTCAAAACAAATGGCTACTTCATTGTGTTAAATTTGACGTTCACACAGCCGTCACCCAATGATTAGTTTATCTGCTTAAATTTGATGGCCTTCGGGACATCAACGTCCTCAACAAAAGTCATCGGGTCTTTTTTGTAGCTTTTCTGCTTCGTGGGCTTTGGTTTCAGGCTTTTTTCATGCAGACAAAAGTCTGCAAGAATTGGCCGCTCTTTGTACTTTTCTTCAGAGGGAAAAGACCCTTCGACTTCTTGAGAAATAACCCATTATCTTTGGCAAGATCCCTCCACAAGGGAACATACCCTTTGGGTGGGCTTCTTACTTCAGCCCCTTTGGCAACAACCTTTTGGTGAAAATCTTCAGACTTTTGTCTGAAGGAGATCCTTCTAACAAAAAGTCTGAAAGAATTCTAACTTTAAAAGAAAACCACAAAAATTCCCCTTTCAACTGCCTTTGAACTCTAACTTCCCTCCACAAGGGCTTTTAGACCTTGAACTTCCCTTCAGCTTTGGGACACACCCTTGAACCAAGCCGTTGAACAAAAATTGGTTCAACGGTTCAATCGGTTCAACGGTTCAATGTTGCACGCCGAGCCAATTGAACCAAGCTCTTGAACTTGTCGATGAACCAAAATGCATTGAACTAAAGTAATTAACCCAACGCATTGAACCGGTTCAATGGTTCAATACTACGTGTTGAGCCCATTGAACTTTACCAATTAACCATCCAATTGCACTCAGGCCAATTGAACTAGGCGTTGAACCAATGAATTGAACCAAGTGCATTGAACTTTGTGGTTGAACCAAGCGATGAGCCTTACATTGAACCTTGGCCTTGAAATTTTTTGATTGAATCAAGGCATTGAACTTGAGCTTTGAACCAAGCTGATGAACCTACTAAGTGAATTGAGTAATCAAACCATCCGATGAACTTTGCCGATTGAACCAAGCTTTGAACTGGCACATTAAACCAAGCTGATGAACCGACTGAGTGAACTGAGTGATTGAACCATCCGATGAACTTTACCAATTGAACTCTGCATTGAACTAATGCCATTGAACCACCCTTTAAATTGGTTTAATGGTTCTAAGCTGTGTGCTGATGAACCTGTCGATTGTACTTGAACCAATTGAACTAATGAATTGAACCAAGTGCGTTGAACCAACGCTAAATGAACTAAGGCTGAAGAATTTAAGGCTTTAAACCAAGGCTGATTGAACTTAAACCAAAGTGTTTGAACCAACTGAAATGAACCAAGGCTAAAGAACTTAAGGCTTTGAACCAAGGCCGATTAAACTTAGACGTTGAGCCAATGGTTGAACCAATGACTTGAACTGGTTCAATGGTTCAAAGATGCCAACTTTTCTTGATTTTCTTCAGAAAAGAGCTCGAAGAAGCCTTGTAAAACCCAGAACTCTCTAAACTAATCCTTCATGCACCAAAGGACTAACCTGTTGAGTCTGTAGAAATCCAAAACCTGTAGAGTCCGTAGATAACCTATAGAGTCCGTAGAAATGGACCTGCAGAGTCCGTAGAAAACCAAGCTCTGTAGAGTCTATAAAAATAGACCTACAGAGTTCATAGAAATTTTGTAGAGTCCGTAGAAATTGCCAGATTCATGCAAAATAAAAAAATGAATTGGCCTAGAATAGCAGGGGAAGAAGGGGACCGATTTTTGGCCTGTTGGGCAAAAATGGTCAACAAATTGGTTACTCCTAGGGGAAGCATGCTTGCTATGCTTAGAAACCAGTTGCCTTGTAGTCCATTGGGCACAAAGTCAGATGCAGCTTTGAAGAAAGGTTAACAATAGCCCCAAAACATCCAAGAATCAAACACGGAGCTTTTTACCCCAGACACAAAGGGAAACACACACAAGGCTAAAACCACTACTTGTGAAAACTACGCTTAGGGAAGGCAGGAAAGAAACTGAAAGCAAACTACTATATATAGCTAACTAGGAATGTTTTCCCCCCTCCTGGATCAAAGCAAAAATTTCTTAAGTCCCCTTCCTAGCAAGAAGACTTATGGTGGCAAATAAGTGGCTAAAAGAAAAGGAGATTTGGTGACATGCGCATCTTGCCTGTCACCTGAGTTGGTTGGTATCTGAGTGGATTAGATTCGAACATGCCTCCAACATACATGTATTCTTCTTGTCCCTAGAGGCTTGTTGAATGTTGGTCCTTCATGCAGGTGCATTTCACCAAGAAATTAGTGGTTGATGGCTTATCATCGTTATCCCTTTGACATGTATAACTCCCTTATAGTGCATCATGATCTGACCCATTTCCTTTTGCTTCATTGTAGACTCTGTCAGAATCATCCTCTACTTCCTTTTGGCCTTCTTGAAGAAGGGTGACTTTGGTGATGTCTGAAATGGACTCACAAAATGATTGCTCATCCCATAGAATATCACCTCTTTGTTCGAAGCTTTCTCCTTCAAGGCCTTCCTCTAGGAAGACAAATGTCTCCTTTTCCTCATCAAAGATTAGGACCTCTAGATGTTTAAAGGTATTCTCCTGATCCTCCTCCAACTTAGGATCCTCAACGTAGTCATCCTCCTCATCGAAGCAACAAGGAATTTCATCAAACAAAGGAGGAGAGAGCTTACTATGCTTATGTTCCTCTTCATATTGCTGGAACATCTGCATGTATGCAAGACTTGCATCTTCTCCATTTCTGATGATGTCTTCATAGGGAGCCTCTATGATGATTTCACCTTCATTGTTTCTCATGATAGCCCCTTGGGAAATTGCAGCTTGGATCTTCTACTCCTCACTTGCCTCCTACAGAACAAGTTCTTCCTTGAGAAAGGGTGAAGTGGGAAAACCATGTGGAAGAGGAGACAGTCCTTGAGCTAGAATCAAATGATTTTCCTCCTTCCACTTGGACAACACTTCATCAATATCAAGTGTGGCCTGATATCTCTCTTGGAAATGTGTAGGTGGGGTGTGGTCAGACATGGAATGTGTCATTGGGTCTGAACTGTCCATCACACACTCGCTGAGGAATCTCTCTCTAGATTCCAACTCTACAATTCTCCTAGCTAGATCTTCTTGGAAGAGCCTTTCTGAGAGATCATAGGAATCATGGGTAGGAGCAGCTTTATCTTTTTCAAGGTTTTGAGCAAAACCTTTCTTCTCCTCTTTCTTGCCCCATGATTCCATTATTTCCCCCTAGGTCAGGAGGTTGCCATCATGGAAAAATATCTTAGAATTGGAATTTGCCCTTTTGGTTGAAGGGCAACTAGGAGGGCTGTTTGAGGGGATTGCATGAATGTTTTGAGCTTGATCATGGTAATATGAAGGAATACAAGGCCCATGATTTTGTGTAGAGGGATTATACATACAAAAGTGATTTCTGATGGCACCAGGTTGCTTAACCATCTGATTCAACTCAGAGTCACCATTGGTGTTGATGTAAAAGCCTCCAAAGGCTTGTTGATTGAAGAACACACCAAAAATTCAATTCTTTGGACACAACTTGTCTTAGTTGGTCCCATCGAGCGTGCTAAAAACTATTGATGCAGAAGATTACACCCTTGGCAGGAGGCCGAGCTCCTACCTTCTTCATGCAACAATGGAAACTCCCCTCTCTCCTGTGGGATCAACAAAGCTAGAGGGGAGAGTCTCTAGATGAGGGCTAGCTCCCTCTGATGTATATTTTAGGCCCTAGTTTCTCCTACTGCTAACAAACAAAATGTCAAAAAGTGGGAGGATGAAAAGAGAGAGAGAGATGCTGAAAACATAACCTAAGCCTAAAAAAAGAAAAGGTGATACACTAGAAAATGGTTGATCTACTCCATCCAAACATACACTTTCCACCAAGAACCAGCTCCCATACACTTCATCTAAGATGAGAAAACCTTCTGCATCAGTGGGTCAGGGGTCCATGGAGATGCAGGGAGGAAATAACTACTAGAGGCATTCTGAGACACACTCCAACAACCTATCCACTTCACCTATACTCCTCTAGGGACACTTTTGATAGACCTGTAAAAGGAAACTCAAAATTGCACCAGACATGCTGAAATCATTTTGCAAAAGCATTAAGAAAATGACTTAACACAGAATCAAGGCATAGACACATACTAAAGATGCAAACTCAGAATGGAGGTAAAAAATGTTGTGTTTCGATTCAAGGTAAAATTTTGGTAGCTCTGCCTTACAAGCCCCAAGAGATTTTTGGGTAGATTTTGCCTTAAGGCTGAGAGTCAATTCCTCTTCTCGAATGAGAAGTTTACAATTTATAGAAAGAGGAAGAGCAACTTGGCGCTTCTTGGGAAAGATTTTGGTGCTCTTTTTTGCAAGTGGCCCATGTGTGTTCTAAACCTTGGGAAGAGGAAACCACTGCTATCAATGTCATTATTCATAAAAGGCCTATTGGAACCATGCTGTATAATCACCAAAATTGACTTTGGTGTTCAAACATTAATGTAAGAACATGGCCGTGCCTCTTTTCTGTAAGCAGACTGCAGTTTGTCCACTCATCAATGCCAGCTAGAGAAAATAGGTCACACCTCTCATCTGGAAATAACTCACCTTCCCTTCACCACTTAAATGCTTTGTCTTTTCTGCTCCTTATTTTCTTCCTACTCTTTCCACCCTCGGGGGTGATCTTCTGGCAGGTCACTGCGTTCCTTGGGTTCTTTTCATGATTTGGCGCTCAGACAATTCAAAACAAATGGCTACTTCATTGTGTTAAATTTAACGTTCACATAGCCATCACCTAATAGCTAGTTCATTTGCTTTAATTTGATGGCCTTCGAGATGCCAACATCCTTGACAAAAGTCATTGGGTCTTTTTTGCAGCTTTTTTGCTTTACGGGCTTTAGTTTCGGGCTTTTTTCTTGCAGATTAAAGTCCTTAGGAATTGGCCGCTCTTTGTCCTTTTCTTCAGAGGGAAAAGACCCTTTAGCTTCTTGAGAAACAACCCATTATCTTTGGTGAGAGCCCTCCACAAGGGAACATACCCTTCAGGTGGGCTTCTTTCTTTGGTCCCTTTAGCTGCGGCCTTTTGGTGAAAATCTTCAGACTTTTGTCCGAAGGAAATGCTTCAGACAAAAAGTCTAAAAGAATTCTGACTTTAAAAAAAAACCACAAAATGCCCCTTTTAGCTACCTTCAAACTCTAACTACCCTCTGCAAGGGATTTTGGACCTTGAATTGCCCTTCGACTTTGGGACACACCCTTAAACTAAGCCATTGAACCAAAATTGGTTCAACGGTTCTATCAGTTCAACGATTCAATACTACGCACCGAGCCAATTAAACCAAGCTTTTGAACTTGCCGATGAACCAAAATGCATTGAACTGAAGTGATTAAACCAACGCATTGAACCGGTTCAACGGTTCAATGCTGCATGTTGAGCTTGTTGAACTTTGCTGATTAATCATCTGATTATACTCAGGCTGATTGATCTAGGCGTTGAACCAATGAATTGAACCAAGTGCATTGAACTTTGTGGTTGAACCAGGTGATGAACCTTGCATTAAACCTTGGCCTTGAACTTTGTTGATTGAACCAAGGCGTTGAACTTGAGCTTTGAACCAAGCTGATGAACTGACTGAGTGAATTGAGTAATCGAACCATCTGATGAACTTTGCCAATTGAACCAAGCTTTAAATTGGTGCATTGAACCAAGTGATTGAACCATCTGATGAACTTTTTAGATTGAACTCTACGTTAAACCAAAGCCATTGAACCACCCTTTGAACCGGTTCAATGGTTTAAATCTACGTGCCGATGAACCTGTCGATTGCACTTGAACTGATTGAACCAATGAATTGAACCAAGTGCATTGAACCAACATTAAATGAACTAAGGCTGAAGAACTTAAGGCTTTGAACCAAGGCCGATTGAACTTAAACCAAAGTGTTTGAACCAACTGAAATGAACCAAGGCTGAAGAATTTAAGGCTTTGAACCAAGGCCGATTAAACTTAAATGTTGAACCAATGGTTAAACCAATGCCTTAAACTGGTTCAATGGTTCAAAGATGCCAACTTTTCTTGATTTTCTTCAGACAAGATCCTGAAGAAGCCTTATAAAACCCAAAACTCTTTGAACTAATCCTTCATATGCCAAAGGACTAACTTGCTGAGTCTGTAGAAATCCAAAACCTGTAGAGTTCATAGAAATCCAAAACCTGCAGAGTCCGTAGATAACCTACAGAGTCCGTAAAAATGGACTGGTAGAGTCCATAGAAAACCAAGCTCTACAGAGTCCATAGAAATAGACTTGCAGAGTCTGCAGAAATTTTGTAGAGTTCGTAGAAATCATCAGATTCATCCAAAATAAAAAAAATGAATTGGCCTAGAATAGCAGGGGAAGAAGGGGACTGATTTTTGGCCTGCTGGGCAAAAAATGGTCAATAGATACCTTTAATAATACTTTGATCAATTTTGTTGAGTAAAAAATACCTAAAGGACTCAACAACAAGAACATACTATAAAAACTAATTAAGAAATCAAGCTATTGTACCCACCATCAAGGTATTGGATGGAGTGATTAAGGATGGAGAGAAACAAGGAGGGATTGAGTAGAGATGATGAGGGAGTCATTAATGATGATGAGGGATGGTGAGGGTCAATGAGGGAGTGATTAGGGAGGATAAGGGAGTGATTAGGGATGATGAGGGATAGTGAGGGTTAATGAGGGAGTGATTAGGGGTGATGAGGGATTAGGAAAGAGTGATTAGAGATGATGAGGGATGATTAAGCATAGATTAGGGATAGTGAGGGTCAATGAGGGAGTGATTAGGGATGATGAGGGAATGATTATAAATGATGAGGAATGGTGAGGGTCATAAAAGAGTGATTAGGGATGAGGAGAGATAAGTTGGGAGTGATTAGGGATGATGAGGGATGGTGAGAGCCAATGAGGGAGTAATTAGGGGTGATGAGAGAGTCATTAAATATGATGAGGGATGATGAGGGTCAATATAGGAATGATGAGGGACAAGGAGGGAGTGATTAGGGATGATGAGGGATAGTGAGGGTCAATAAAGGAATAATTAGGGACAATGAGGGAGTGATTTAAGATGATGAAGGACAATGAGGTTTAATGAGGGAGTGATCAAGGATAATGAGGAATGATTAGAGGTGATGAGGGATGATGAACAAGTGAAATTAATACAAAGTGGTTATTTGATGTGTGCAAGTCATCAATGTGACCTATTCTACCCCAATCACACCACTTTGGATCAAGTTCAAAGTGAGTGGTTTGAAAACTTCAATTTTAACAAACCTAAGACTCCTAAAAATGTTAGGAAGTAATTTGGAAGGCACAAAAACCTAAAAAATGACTATATGTTTACCAAAATGGACATCAATTACAAAATTTATGCCCTAAAATTCCTAAGTTTAATACTTAGACCCTAAAAATGCCTAAGTACTAACTACATTGGATTTTGAAATACTATTTTCCACATTGTAAGGCATGCAACTATGAGACTAACTCTATTAGATGTAGAGTGACCCTAATTTCTTATATTTACTAATTCCTTGACATTTAGATTAGTATATATTAGGTTTAAGTAAAGATTATCTTCATGTACATGTTTTGGTGTTTTTCCATCTAAAACAATAAGAATGCATATGCATTCCTCATAACACGTATGCATTCCTCATAGCATGTACATGTTATTAGGAATGTGTACTTATTCATAGGTTTGGTGGTTCTAAGATTGAATTCAAATAACACATACACACTAATGAAAATGTCCACATAATTGTCTCCCAACTCCGTGCACATAACCCAATACATATAAACTCAGTGCACATTGGTATCAATGAAAAAATCAACATAGTCTCATTTACCCTCCTGTCATTCATCATTCACTATTTGCATTAGTCTATTCATCATCCATTGTTGGCTGACCCACCACCATGCAATGCTTGACATGTTATCACCAATCAACTTATCCCAGATTATCTCAAGTTGAATGATGAACCTGAGTGGAAAACCTTTACATTGTTACTTCTGGATCAGGTTTGGTCCCTTGACATTTGAAGAATTTATAGGGGATCTCACCAAACTCCACAAAATAAGCACCATTCATGATTATCAGATTAAATTTGAGAAACTAGCTAATCACACTTAAGAGTTATCAAATGACTTCTTCAAGAGTTATTTTATTAGTGGTATCAAAGAGCCAATCCACCCAGAGGTGAAATTTTTTCGGCCAACAACATGATGGATGCCTTGGGTCTAGCTAAGTTAGTATAAGATAAACTCCTAGTACAATATCGACCCCCCACTTTCTCACCTGTAAGGAACACATCAAACTAATGACCAACCACAACCACAATGTTGAGTGCCTTATTGAGGTAGAGATGTTGGATCATAAGGAGAAAGGATTATGTTATAATTGTGATGAAAAAAGGTTAAGGGTCATAGGTGCATCACATAAAACCTCTACTTAATAGATGTAGAATCACTGCTAGAGAATGATAGTGAGCCCAATATCCAAGAATTATATGATGATCAAGTAGAATAAATCCCCTTAGAGGACTCAATGGATCATGATACTCAACTTGAGATATCTCTACATGCACTAGTAGGTGTTACTACCCCTTAAACCATGATGGTTAAGGGGTAATTTTAAATATATCCCCCTTATAATCCTCATCGACTCTGATATTACTCATAATTTCATCGATCCCCACATTACTAGATAGGTAGATTACTTTGCACACCCTTATTATAGATTTGAAGTCATGATTGCTAATGGTGGACCATTTCCATGTAAAGGGAAGTTTTAAAATGTGTGTATCATGATAGGCAATTACACTCTTCTCTTATATATTTTTTCCCTACCCTTAGAAGGATGTGATATGGTCTTAAGGGTGCAGTGGATCTGTACATTAAAACTTATTCTATGGGACTTCTCTAAGGTTTGAATGTAGTTCACATATAGTGGTTGGAAGCACACCTTAAAAGGGTTATTGATTGGATCTTCTCACATCATCAGTTCCCATCACATGGAAATGCTTCTAAGGAAAGGCTCAAATTGGGTCATTACCTAGCTACACTCCATCCAAATCTAGCTCCCCATTGCTACTAGCTACCTTATTGATTTACAATCCATCCTAGACCAACATGCAACCATTTTTATAGAGCCAGTGGGTTTTCCCCTTTATGTTATGAAGATCATTGCATTCTACTTCTTCTAATAAACATCCCACCCAACATCTAGCCCTACTGTTATCCCCTTCTACAAAAGATTGATATTGAGTAGTTAGTATGGGAACTCCTCAAGTTTGGAGTTATTCACCCTAGCACCAACCTATAATCCTCCCCAGTGCTTCTTATACACAAAAAGGATGGGTTGTGGTGCCCTTGCATTGATTTTTCTTCCCTTAACCACCTCACTATAAAAGATAAACTCCCAATTCTAATAATTGATTAGCTTATTGATGAGCTCCATGGGGAAAAAGGCTTCTCCAAATTGGATTATTCCTTTAAGCTATCATTATATCCATGTGCATACTAATGACATTATAAACACAACCTTTCACACTCGTGATAGTCATTATGAATTCTTGGTCATGCCATTTGGACTTACAAATGCCCCTTCAACATTTCAAGCACTAATGAATAAATTTTTTTGGCATTTCCTCCACTAATTTGTTTTTTTTAATTTGATTATATTTTGATCTACATCTACACATGGGCTAAGCATCTCTACCATATGGATAGGGCATTACAACTTCTACAAGATAATCAATTATGTGCTAAGTAGTCCAAGTGTTCCTTTAGTCAAGATGAAGTCGAATATCTAGGGAACATTGTTTCATTTGATGGGGTCTATATGGATCGATAAAAAATAAGTGTCATACAACATTGGCCTTAGCCAACAACACTTAAGATCCTTCATGGCTTCCTAGGCCTTACAGGATACTACCTCAAGTTTTTCAAGCATTATGGAAAGATTGTATCTCCCTTTACTTTCTTAATGAATAAGGATGCATTTACATTGGATGTCATAGTTGAGAAGGAAACAATGGCACTCAAACATGTTATGTATAACAAACCAATTTTAACCTTGCTATAATTCACCAAGAAATTTACCATCAAAAGTGATGCCCATAGAAATGGATTGGGTGTTGTTCTTCTCCAAGAAGGTCATCCCATTTCTTTCACTAACAAATCCCTTTCTAGGCAAAAGTTGATTTTGTCTATATATGAAAAGGAAGTGATGAAAATTCTACATGTAGTCTAAAAATGGAATCCACACTTACTTGGGAATCAGGGGTTTTTAGTTACGAGTCTTTTTTAATCTATGAATTTTGTTTTTCAAAGTTGATATTTAGCAATTTTGTAGGGTAGCTAATAGAGCAGAATCAACTACATTTTTAGGTTTGAAGTTAATTTTGAGGGTAGGTTCACTTACATTTTAATATAAATTTACTCATCTAAATTTAATTCATTGGTAACTCAAAGGCCAATCCAGAGGCATTAACCACATACCATCGAATGATAATAACCTTCAAAGTTCACACACTGGCAAATGCAAAATGATCATAACGCGTTAGGTGACAACAACTTACCATCAGATGATATAAATTTGATGTCAAGAAATAGTATAATTATAAGGTACTGTTAGTTGACTCTAAGAAAATTTTTAGTGGTTTGTATTTAAAAAACCTTGGTTGCGACATGGGTCTTTAGGAGGGCTTCAATAATCAACAACAAGGTATGCACTTATCAATTTTTTTGCAATATAATTATTTAATATTTTTAATTGTATTATCATTTACTACTTATCTAATTATTTTTTCCTAAGTTATAGGTTATAGTCAGATGATCATTGGCTGTAGTCAGATGACTGTAGGATGTAGTCAGATGATTGTAATATGCAATTGGAGGACTAGAGGCTACCATAAGATGACTGCAGGTTGTTATCACCTAACAACAATCTAAAATCATTTGACTACATCCTTTGGTCATTTAAATGTAACTTGTAGTCATTTGACTGTAGCCTACCATTGGGTAGATGTAGTCTTCTATCATGCATCTTTATTCAGGTGTTAAGTGTCTTTGTTTGGTGTCAATCATCTTCATTACACTATTAATCGTCTTGCATTCGTAGGCTTGATTATATGGATTCTACTAAAAATGTTGTGGCATTTATAAAATTTAAAAAATAAAATAACCTATTATCTTATTTTGACTAGACACTAAACACAGGTTCTAAATTTTCAATTAACTAGTGTTTTTTATTTATTCACTTCTCTATTAAAGTTAAATAATAATTAAAAGATCTGTAACCATTTTACATGCAAAACCCACTGGTAATTCTTTTGAAGATATGATTCCATAGAAAGACGTAATTGGGTATGAAATACTAAACATAGGTACTAAGTAGTAAAATACTATATTTTTAATTAATTACATATTCATATAAATATTCAATAATAATGACAAGGTTTACAACAATATTGCATGTATAACCCAATGATAAAGGTATTGAAGTTATACCTGAATTGGAAGATGTACCTGAGTATGAAATGCCAAATAGAGGTATAAAATAGTAAACTACTATATTTTTATTTAATTAAATATTCATATAAAGATTCAATAATAATGACAAGGTATAAAATAATATTTCATGCAAAATCCAATGATAAAGGTATCAAAGATATGTTAGATCTAGAAGACATACTTGGGTATGAACTATGAAATAAAGGTACTAAATTATAAATATTATTTGATTTAATGTATTATTATTTATTTGTACTTTTGTATTGGCATTTATAAA
Organism: Torreya grandis; assembly: GCA_037957365.1. Classification (NCBI taxonomy): domain Eukaryota; kingdom Viridiplantae; phylum Streptophyta; class Pinopsida; order Cupressales; family Taxaceae; genus Torreya; species Torreya grandis. The sequence continues at coordinate 5,994,906 of JARHVA010000236.1, forward strand.
TAATTAATCAATCTACAACCTTTTTGAATGTATATTTCAATGATAAAAGTATCAAAGAGTTGCATAATTTTTTTGAATATATACCTCCATTGAAAGAAGTCATTGTGAAATAAATATCCCTTGTTCCACTAAATTCAAGGAAAAGGAGATATGATATCATCACTAGTGTTGGTAGTGGCTTTGATAATGAGTTAATAACATCAAATAAGATTTCTACTCACCCAACATAATCTTTAGTTGAGATTACTATGCAACCAACACAATCTCTAGTTGAAAAAACAAAAAAAATCTACGTAAAAGAAGAAAAATACATGGACAATTGGAAGGTCCTTTTAGTATGAATGGGCATATAAATACCCATTCATTAAACCTATAGAGCCGAAAAATAGTGTTGACACACCAACATAATACAAATGTAGAATATGTAGTTGGAAACTTAGAAAGGACCTCAAAATGCAACTCAAGTTGGACACAATTGAGAAACATTGTGGCAAAATATATGAGTCGGTAAAAGACAAAGATGGAAACATCAAAAAAATAGTGAGATGGAAAAATTCAAAAGATTACATGCATCAACATTACACAACATAGTATCATAATCATCAGAAACATTAATGACAACTCATTGATAAAGGAAGATCAATTAAAGCTCAATTCAAAATAATTGCTCAGTGTAATTTATTTGCCAAAAATATATAGTTTTGAACTTTATATCACATTTTGAAAAGAGGAAGACCAATATCTAGTTTTTTAGATTACAAGATTTTATTTCAACATATTTGATTGCATAGATTCTACAATCACTTTGGTCAGATACCAATACTTGGGAGATTGAAAAATACCTCACAATAATTAAAAAAGAGGATTTGAAAGAAAAAGCAAAATCAAAAGCAACCAGGTTTATACTACTATCCATTGATGAAGTAATAACTATTGACAACACATCATGGGTATGCATGCATGTTTATACATTTCATAACCTTTTAAGGCAACCTCACCTATTATCTATACATAAAATGACTAAAAATTGTAATGCTAAAAACCTTTGCAAATTGGTTATTTCTAATTTGATGGATATTACTGGGATGAGTTACGATGATAGAGGTACCAAGTTGGTGTGTTTTGGTGTAGATGGTGCATCAGTAATGTGGGGGAATAGAACATGTCTATATATTCACTTGAAAAAATTAGTTACCACATATATGACTCCAATATATTACATAGCACATAAAATGAATCTTGCTTAAAAAATTGTTAGTACATTTAAAAATATTGCAAAAGTGGAGGAGCTTATCTGTGACTTGCACACTTACATGTCATGCAATCCAAAAAGGTTTTTAGGGTTTCAATTTTTTTTTATTGGAGTGACTAATAGAAAAAAAACTATTAAAAGATGTTGATACTAGATGAATTTCTATGTATGAGGCTGCATGTAGAATATTTGAATAATATCAATTATTAACAAGTTTTATGTGTAAGTATATGATAGAGGTTAACAAGGTAAAATATTTATTAAACCATTTGATAGATTTTGAAACTTTATTAACATTATGTGGTATTCTAGCCATGTTGAAGTAAATGCATTGTTTGATGAAATATGTGCAAGAGAGATCAATATATATTGTTGAATTCATATGGTTGAGGAAACAAGTTTGTCAATCTCTTGATATATTATACTACTTGAGTGAAAGTTTTAAGAGACTAATATTTGAGATTTTGGAAATTTTAACAAATATTAAGCACCATAAAAACTATTTGAAATTCATTATTCATGATCATCTCTGTATTTTTGTTAATGGAAAGGAGATATTGTTACGCACTCTCCAAAGATAAACTAATGTAGTTGAATCAGAATTTGAAGAAGTCCCTGTAACAAGGGTTCTTATGATAATGTCATATGTGACATGCGAATGAAATTGATAAACATTTTAAAAAACTTCTCTATTGAAATTTGAGATTATTTTCAAATGGATGAGTTGCTTGAAGCCATGGGCGTGGTGAATCCTACATTTTGGAACATTACAGGGTGTGAAGAAAGAATAAGTAATTTATCTATCAAATACATGGTAAATCTCATTAAATATTTTAATAAATCTATAGAAATCAATGGAGAGGAAGTTGAGGGTATTTTGAAAAAGGATTTACTAAAAAAATAGTCAATCCTTTTTGGAAGTACAATGGTTGAACAATATTAGTTGTTAACTGAACCAATAGAAATAGGTTCTATTACAAGTCTATGGAAGATTGTATCACAATAATGTTCTATAGGAAATAATCAGTGAATATTTTTTTATTATATGAATTGTGCCAAAAAATGATTTTGGGGTCCGTGGAAGATGAAAGGGTATTTAGTGTATCATCTTTTGTTAAATCAAAACTTAAAAATAGATTGGATAAAAATCTTGGGACATGTTTAAGGTTGTATGTTTGAAGTTATGAAGTGGATGTGTTTCCACATGATAGAGAGATCTCAATTTGGAGTACTCTAACTAAAAAAAGAGGTGTCATGAATACAAATATCAAAGAAGATAGTGAAAAGGCTAGTGAGACAGTACATACAAATGTCGGTGATGAATCATGGGTTGCAAAAGGGTTTTTTGAGATACCTAAAATTAGTTTGTAACTTTTTAATATGTATTTGAAATCTATTGAATAATATTTATGTTGTTTATTGGACAATAATTTCTATTCTTTATTCATCAATCTATTACATTGTTTATGAAATTGAGTTAAGTTGTTTTCAATATTTATCTAAGTTTTTTTCCTATTTTTAGCGTTTTGTAATAATATTCTTTAGAATTATTTACACTGCTACAAAAATAGTATATATTTAGCATTTTGATCTTTCATATTTTTAGACCTTTTAAACCAAAGTTACATTGTTAAATCAAAAGAAATGGTTATACAAAAAAAGTTAAACATTATTTTAATAGCTTTTAAACCAAATTTACAATAGAATAAACCAATTGAACATTACAATGAATTATTACACATTGTAGCATAATATGATTCTTAAGACATTTTATTCATTCAAGCAAAAAAGATCATGTACACCATACAAATAGAAACTAAGCTCAAGAGTAAGGAATTCAAAATTACAAAATATATTTTAAATATTATAAAACATAAGTTTCCAGTAATTACAAAACATAAGTACAAAACAAATCTTAAGCTCAATCCTCAGTTTCCAATAATTACAAAACATAAGTAATTACAAAATAACTCTTGAGCTCAAGTCTCATCATGTATTTTTTTGTGTTCCCTGATTAGGCTGTTCTTCCATTTGTAGTTAGATAAAAACTAGTGGTTGTGTTGTCTGTGAGGATCAAGATCCCTGATTCTATAAGATCTTCACTACATTACTGATATTGGCAAGAGTTTCTCATTCTTCTCTAGTAGTATCTCCTACTAAAATTAATGATGGGTCCACTTCAAATTTATATTTAAATAAAACCTCAGGGTCCAAGCCATTTTCTCTAATTTTTTTCTTCAATGTATTATTTTGTTTATTTAGTAAAACAATTTTTTCATTGAAAGAAATGGCCAAAAATATATTTTTGTGCGCACTCTTCAAATGTATGTCAAGTAAAACAACTTGGTTCTTTAGATTTGTATATTTTTATTACAAATGAATAAAAAATATTAATCAGTTAAAAATTTTAAAATAAATTTTAATTGTAAAAAATAATAAAGAGAAACTTACTACATATTTTTCTTTTTTAGCATCTGCAAGATCTACAAGGTTTTTATTTTTTGCCCATTTGTTATAGTACACTTGGGATTTTACATTTAAGTTCTCAAGCTTATTTAAAATTATATCAAGAACAGAATCATTAAAGCAATTACTCACTTTAACACTTTCAGAAACTAATTGGTTAAATAAAACATTAATTTTTTCAACTGATGTTCAACCATTGAGTATAATTGACTGCATTGATTGTGGTTGTGGAAATAAACATTTATTTCCTAAATCAATACTTTTAACTGATACGCCCATGTTGTTAAATCATCAAGGTTAACAATAACAAAATCAGTAACGTAGGCCTCAGTATTCTCTGCCAATAATTATAAATAATAAAAAGTACATTGGTCATCTGTTAGTGGAATCTTCTCAACAAGACTACCTTTGTTGATGGTAGGTGGAAAGTTGGGCATATGAGGTCATTGTAAAGGCTTAGTGGGTTGAGATACCTATATCATATCATGAGGATTGAAGAAACCCATGGGTGTGCTACTTTAAATCCACAAAAACACTTCATCTAGATCAATATTATGAAGAATTATGGTTCCCATTGTAATGGGTATACCATCGAGCAAAAAGTTTGGAAAATCAGAAGTTGCTACATGAATAGTGCCACCACTCTATGCTGATATAAATTTTTTTTCCCTCTTCCATTATTTATAGGGTTAGGGTGGGGTGGTATAAAATTTCTCCTTTAAGAATTAGAACGACCTATAAATCAGACTCAAAATCACAAAAATGATAAATAAAATAAATATAATATTAAATTAACATATACTAAAAGTCTAAAAATAAAAAAATCTTTGTTTTATTTAGCGCACCTTGGTCTTGTTGTTTTAATTGAATTTTATAAGGTCTGCCTAACCCCCTATTGTTTGCATTATAGATTGTGCCATTGTATATATAAAAGAGGACTAAAATATTAAAATGATAAAATTATTATTTTTGTTAATTCAATCAAAGCTAAGATTGTTTATGAAGCTATATCAACAACATGAGTGGAAGGTTATGCTAGAGGTGCAATCAAACTTTTCATGTATTTTATTTTTAACAATGGCTACACAAGCACCTACGAAGATGATTCTGTATCTCCCTCCATGTCTATTTTTGCCATGGACTCAACAGGTGGAAGATCCTTAATTGTTGCATTTCTTCTGGCAATTGTTTCATTTATTTTTTTATAAGAAACAACCAATTTTTTTTTAAAATTAACAAGATCAATATTTATATAATATTTTGAAAATAATTATTATACAACTGAAACTAACCTCCTGAGCTTTAAGGAAGAGTGTGCTGACAAACATTTGGGGACTAAGAGTTGTTGGAACAGTTATTTCTTGCAAATCAAAAAATGCCTCATTATATAAGGTAATGATATGATTACAATAGGAAAGCTGAGAAATTTCATTTCAAATAGAAAAGTTTGAATCATCTTTAATTATATTTGAAATGAATGCACACCAGTCAAATAGTTTAGTGATGAGAGTGCAGAGAATATAAATAAGAGCCCATAATGGAATGTCTGATGGTCTACCCTACAAAATAATTTTTGCTTGGAAAAGTTCAACCATCTTGAGTAGAAAATAATTTTTCACTGATTCAACTCTCAACCCCCTTTTACTACAACATTGAGGATTTGTAAAAAAAATGAACAAGTAATAAGGACTAATAGAGGTAAAACTAGTTAAAAAATAGATGAATTATAAATTTAAAAATGTCATACCATCCAACTATAACCCATAATGGGAATCCAAATATTTTTTTCCTCATCATTCTATAAGGCTTTTGTTATGACCAGGTCCTTATCCTTGTAAGGTAGACCTTTCAGTCTCTGGATATCCTTTAGACTGATTTCAGACAAAAAAGTAAGTCAACTCAAGCTTATTTTAAATGAGGAAATAGTGTTGAAACTTTATAACAAAAAGTTTAGGAAACTAAAATGTTTTTCATATTATGACATATAGATAATGTTGTTGAACTTTCAAGGCTCCACCCAATCAGTATATGTGTCTTCTCATTATAGAGTGTTTGCATGAGAGTGCACATTATATTTTTGAAAGTTAGTTTTGTGTTCCCCTCTGTGCCTGCACTTCCATATAAGTTGGATGAGGTCTAGGAAGTCATTGGCACTAAGATACTACTCAAGAGGATATAAAATAAGTCTGTGTAACTTGGGAGGATGGAAAGAAAGAATAATAGGAGAGTAAGAACTATGAAAAATTACATTATGTGGTGTGATTGGAACTTTTATAAGCATCTGGTGAGATATGGGTGAATGTATACATGGCACAAGAAGTCACCTACATGTTATCATCATGTATCTACATCATGAAAATAGTCATCTGCATAGTGCAGATGACTGTCTACATGTTGCATACATGCATCTACATCATGCAAGAAATTGTCTGCACCATACAAATGGTTATCTACATGATACAGGCATACACCTACTATTGAATCTCACCACATAGTCTATCACCTGCATGTTGTCATCATGCATTTACATCATGAATATTACCACCTACATGTTGTGGATGATCATTTACATGGTGCATATAAACATTTACATCATGCAGATATGCATCTACATCATGCAAGTGATCATCCACACCATGAAAATGACCATTTGCATGATGTAGATGCATGTTGACTACTAGTTCTTAATGGTAAAAAATTAATTGCATTATACTTTTATGATTCACCATGTTGCATTTCATGATTTTTCTAAACAAATATATGCCTTACATACTAATTTTCCATATTATGAATCCAATTCACCTAGAAACATCCAATGATTTTTTAATATATCCCACTAAAATTAATCCTATTGGGAATATTTTTTACATCAAAACTGGTCTCCAAAGTTTGAAATGTTTCCTATAATAACATGTCTCATCACCGACATAAAAGAAATAGGTCAACAAACTCATGGGATATGATTATGAGATCATTTACAATAAGGGTAAAAATAGTTTCATGATGGATGATCTCTCATGCACATTTGATGATTAGAATTCCCTTTATACCATCTCCATGCCCATTCCAAACTGGTTTGAATTTGTACACCAAGGATATGCAAATGATCCCTCTTTACACCACCTTATTCAACAACTAGCCACTAACCCCTGTACAGTACCACATTATTCATGGGATGGTATTTCTCTATGATATAAGGGTTTTCTAGCGCTCCCCATAGCACAAACCTTTATCAATCCATATTATATGAAATCCATGCTTATCCATTATTAGGGTACTTAGGATTTCTCAAAGAATATGACTGGGCACATCAAAACTTATTTTAAAAAAGGGATGAAAGGGAAAATTAAATAGATGGTAGTTAAATGTGATACTTTCCAATGAAAAAAAGGTGAAACAATAGTGATTCCTAGTTTTCTCGAGCCCTTTTCCATTCTTGTTAGGATATGGATAGATATTTATATGGATTTTGTATGCAATCAAAATTGCATGATGTGCATGAATTAATCCTGAATTGGATAAGATAAATCACACCTACACTTCTGATTGGGGATACACTTTTTAAGTGGAATCATGACCAATATGGGGATTTTCTAGACCCTATTAAGGGATCACTTGTATCACTTTTCACAACACATCATGCTATAAAGGGTTCCAAAGCCTACAGTCTAACATAATCACATAACAAACCTAAAAGAGTCCTATGATTTGATGTTCACTTATGTAATAAACAAGAAAGTAAACTATTCTAATAACAATAAAAGTAAACTAATCTACTATGCACCAAAGCTTGTGGCACAAAGTGGGGGTTAGAGTAAAAAATAAACAATAACTAAACTAAACATGCATAGGAGAAATATACTCATGTCAATGCATACAAAATCCTAATACAAGGAAGAGAAGATTACATACTGCATTATTTAGCTACTCTTATAAAGGAGAAATAAAGTTAGGAATACTTACCTATGAAGATTAACCTATTGAGTCTTAACCTCTCCCATGGCCATAGTGATTTGCAAGAGATTGTTGATGCTTATAAGGATAACTAAGATAAATCAGCTCTAGGCTACATGACCTACCTAAGCATCCAAAAGACTTCTCCACAAGACAATATTAGATCTCCAAAAGAAAGTATTGAACCCTAAAGATTTATTGCTCAAATAGAATGGTCAATAAGAAAATGTTTGTTATCACTTCTTCGCTTAATTCTTCACTCTCTTTCAACTCTTATGAAATGGTGGTAATTGACCTTGTATATATAATAGTATCTTGTCAGGAATCTAGAACAACAAACATGCTCTGATCCCACTTGTCAGGATGCGAAACCGGAAACATACAATTGATTACCAAACTTCAAGCAACTAAATATGCGGAAATAAACCAAATTCACCAAGTAACTAGAATTCAGAATAACACAACATATGAGAGACAATACACAACTTGTATTAACACTTTATACAGAAAAGAATACAATAAAGAAGATGCCACTTCTTCTCCACCACCTTACAGAGGTTTCCCACACCTCAAGTGAACAGTACTTCTTCTCCCCAAAGCTCTCCCTCTCACAGGTCCCAACACCCAACTCAAATATAGATTTGGTGTTCACCTCCCATGCTCCACGCACAACACAAGTGCTCCACGCACTCCACAAGCACTCCACGTGCTCCACAAGTACTCAAGGTACTTCAAGTAGATCTCCCATGAATCTGCAACAACCTGCAATTCAACAGACCATACTTATGGAAGGAACTTCCTTGCCTTCCTCTAGCTCTATCCGAGTACACACCTGTACTCCAAGTAGATCCTGCCTGATACTGCTCCCTGTTGTGTTGCTGTCTATATGACCTTGCACACCTGCAAATCAAACAACGATTATGCTCACCTTTGAACCTCGACTTTGCACACACATACACCTGCAGATCAACGATCTTACTTACCATGTAGATCTCCTATATAGGCCATGCAACTGTGACCAAGATCCTACACTCTTGAAGAACCCAGCTGGCTCTCCAATCCAGCACCAACACACCTGGTACTGTGGCACTAGGAGGAACGCACCATTGCTCTACCTCACACACAGAAGGAGCTTATAATTATGCTCTCTTACTCCCTAGCACACTTTTCCAATACAACCATGAGTCTATTATATAGATCTCATCCAAACAATAATTAGACATCTAATTACAATAATTAGATCCACAGCTATGAATCTAAAATTAGCACTCATCATGCAAACACTTGGTTCGTTAGCTAACTGCCCGTAAATAGCTCGCAGTCGAACCACACAGGCGACCGACGTCGGTCCCTGTCTGCCTGGAGGTGACCGACGTTGGCCGATATATGACCGACGTTGGTTGCTTCCCTGTGCTATCCTGCCGACGTCGGCTGATCAGACCGACCCCAACTTCTCTGCAACTCAGCAACCTTCAGCAACCTCCTCTCCTGTTTGCATCAGTGAAGCTTTTAGCTCCACAATCCTAACAATCTCCCACTTGGAGATAAATAGCTGCACTGTACCTGTACCTATACTCTGTCTAATCTGTTTCTTAGTTTGTATCCCTCTTCAAGCTCCAACCTGAAGACAACCCACCACACAACTTGTGATGTACCACCTGTCATCTGAGTACCCTGCCACATCCGAACCTACAACACCTGTAGTGAAGTCCTGACCCTGCATAGCAACACCTGCTGGCGATCCCTCTCAGAAAACCTGAGAACCCACTTCCTCGAATTGGCTCCTAACTCTGACAGCTCCCACTGCATGGGAATACTCAGGTCTATACCAGACCTCATGTGATTTCGGACACTGTACCTGTCCAGCCCTTAGCGTGCTCCGGTTCTGCATCCCAAACCTTGCCAACACCTAATTCACATCAGCTCCCACTTGAGACAAAATCAACCTGTGATCTCCATGCCTCCCATGTCAAAGAATTCCGCTGCTCCAAACTCCTCATGACATGCCACTGAACTAATCTTACCCTTAGCTCAGTAAAACCCTGTATGTACACCCCTGCTTGCTAGCATACTATCCACATACAGCAATAGAATGATGTTGCAATCATCATCCCCCTGGTAAGTCAAACCACAGTAGTTACCTGACACTGACTGAAGCCATGCTTCGTCCTCCACCTGTCAAAACCTGTACCACTGTCCTGCAGCTACCTCAAGACCATATGCCTGGTCTTCCGTCTCACATATCCATTCTCTCTATTCTTCTACTAAGGCATCCATTCGTCTCTGTGCTTTCATCTAGCTGGCAAACCTACCAAATCTCCCGCTTGGTTCTGCATCATAATCTTGCCTAGCTCACACCTGTTTCCTGGATCCTTCCTGCTATACAATCAGCAACAAGTATGAAGAAGAGGAACAAGAATTTGAGGGCCTACTTACGCCTTCAGTCCTCCATATGGGTGTTTGAGACTCCTTGACAACATGCTGTCCACCCAAAATTCGTTACAGTGACCGACCTCGGTCACTCCACAGTCTACATCCAATCGACGTCGGTTCTCATGCGTCTGTACCTGACTACCAACCTGCCAGCGTTGGTGTCCCTGCTGCCGATGTCGGTCCTCCTGACCGACATCGGTCTTACATACTACCGACGTCGGTCCCATGACCGACGTCGGTCTTACCCTGCCCGACATCGCCGGCTTTGGTCTGCACATGACCGACATCGGCACCTGTCTGTTCGACGCCGGTTCCTCCTGACCGACGCCGGTACCTGTGTTCGCCTGTGAGTGATGACTTTTTATCCGCGAGCTTCTTTGAATCAAAACCCATGTCCAAACTGCTCTGCTCAGAAGTATCCAGCCTCATCCACTGAACTCTGTCCGCCATCTCCTCCAAGAACACCAAGGCTTTCCAGTTCTTAAGCCTATCAAATATATCTGTCTTCCGCTCAAGAACATGCATCTCCTTCCTGCTCATGTGACCAAGCCTACGAAGCCACGTCTCCGCAACAGAAGAAGAATCAGTAATATAAACAAGTAGATAAAGTATACCTGTTTTCTTACCACCAGCTAATTCAAGTGCTACCGTTGTGAGAGTTCTTATGCATCTCTCATCACCCAATTTTTTTGAAGAAATTAGCCATATCTCCAAACCTGGGACCTGCATGACCTTCATCAACACCTGTGTGTTGGCCGCCTGCAATTTCAGCTTCACTTCCCCTTTTCCAATTCTTTGGCAAGGCTTACCAGCTCCTCTACCTGGGGCTGCATGGAAAGAGGCAACCGAATCTTTTATCCAAGATTCAACTTTATCCAAGAAACCTGCAAACACATCTTGTGCAACAACACCTGCTACATCTGTATCTTCAGTTTCTTCATGCTGATCTACTACCAACCAACAATATTCTTTTACCTGCTCTTTCTTTCCATTGGACCGTGAGTAACCGTCTGTGCTTTTCAACTCCTCCATTCTTAGCTTACTTTGATCTGCCGTTGCTCTACTCCCACTCGATCAGAAACCCCTGAGAGTGCCCTGTAATCAAAACACACCCTGCTTCCTGCAACCTGGCTCTGATACCACTTGTTAGAAATCTAGAACAACAAACATGCTCTGATCCCACTTGTCAGGATGCGAAACCAGAAACATACAATTGATTACCAAACTTCAAGCAACTAAATATGTGGAAATAAACCAGATTCACCAAGTAACTAGAATTCAGAATAACACAACATATGAGAGACAATACACAACTTGTATTAACACTTTATACAAAAAAGAATACAATAAAGAAGATGCCGCTTCTTCTCCACCACCTTACAGAGGTTTCCCACACCTCAAGTGAACAGTACTTCTTCTCCCCAAAGCTCTCCCTCTCACAGGTCCCAACACCCAACTCAAATACAGAGTTGGTGTTCACCTCCCATGCTCCACGCACTCCACAAGCACTCCACGTGCTCCACAAGTACTCAAGGTACTTCAAGTAGATCTCCCATGAATCTGCAACAACCTGCAATTCAACAGACCATACTTATGGAAGGAACTTCCTTGCCTTCCTCTAGCTCTATCCGAGTACACACCTGTACTCCAAGTAGATCCTGCCTGATACTGCTCCCTGTTGTGTTGCTGTCTATATGACCTTGCACACCTGCAAATCAAACAACGGTTATGCTCACCTTTGAACCTCGACCTTGCACACACATACACCTGCAGATCAACGATCTTACTTACCATGTAGATCTCCTATATAGGCCATGCAACTGTGACCAAGATCCTACACTCTTGAAGAACCCAGTTGGCTCTCCAATCCAACACCAACACACCTGGTACTGTGGCACTAGGAGGAACGCACCATTGCTCTACCTCACACACAGAAGGAGCTTATAATTATGCTCTCTTACTCCCTAGCACACTTTTCCAATACAACCATGAGTCTATTATATAGATCTCATCCAAACAATAATTAGACATCTAATTACAATAATTAGATCCATAGCTATGAGTCTAAAATTAGCACTCATCATGCAAACACTTGGTTCGTTAGCTAACTGCCCATAAATAGCTCGCAGTCGAACCACACAGGTGACCGACGTCGGTCCCTGTCTGCCTGGAGGTGACCGACGTCGGCCGATATATGACCGACGTTGGTTGCTTCCCTGTGCTATCCTGCCGACGTCGGCTGATCAGACCGACCCCAACTTCTCTGCAACTTAGCAACCTTCAGCAACCTCCTCTCCTGTTTGCATCAGTGAAGCTTTTAGCTCCACAATCCTAACATATCTTGCCTAAAAACCATTCATACATGTTGGTTATACTAGGTCGACTGGGTTGGCCTAGTACATTCTCCAGCTAATGCCTAAAGTCTGTGCTAGGTCAGATAGGATGTAAATAAGTCAAAATAGCAAAGATGTCCCCACAATACATTAGGTCGACCAGGTCAAACTAGTGTACTGAATAGATAAAAAGATAAATAAGGAAAGAAATGAAGGAATAAAGAATGATAATAACTAAAATGGATAGGAAAGAGAAGAACAAGCCTAGGGTTCATGGTTTTAGGGAGCAAGTGTGTAGATATCAAGTGTCAAAAGGAATAATAATCTTACAAAGCACCAATGGTCTACCCACCCCTTTCTCGGTGCACCCCTTAAGGCATGCACTCAGAGTGATTAAGACTTGATAGGTTCTTACAAGATATGAAGTGTTAGTAATCAATAAAATTTTGAAAATATCATGTGTATACATATGCCCTAGCTGAAGCTCATCATGTGTCACATAAGTGCAACATGGGATGGTGCTTTAAAGATAGAACATGATAACACACAACACTAATGCTAAGTATGGTTTAGTAGGAAGAAAATATGTTAAATTAAAGGACTAAATTGAAAAACACATACCTTTGACTTACCTTAGTGATATAGATAAAGAATAAGATTGTAAGGAAATGAATGCATCTAATGTAGAGTACACTAGGTGAACCTATAGAAGTTGATGCAAAAAATAGCCAAAAATAAAAAAAATTAGAAGATAAGCATATGATGGTGGAAAATAATCTCTACATCTCCATGAATCCAATGCATTTTATAATTTGCAAAATGGATGAGCAAAAGCAAAGATATGAGCAAATAAGGAATTTGAAGGAAAATAATTGAGAATTTTGAATTTGAAAAAGTGATTTTAAAATAGGAAAAAGAGAAATCATTTTGTTATTTTGACTTGTAAGAAAGGAGAAAAAGATATCTAAAGAGAAAATAAGCTAGGATGATGATGGAATAACATGCTAGGTAAGAGAGAACTCCAAGAGCGAGAACAGGTACACTACAAGTATGCAATCAAGAATCTCAAACCAATTTTTTAAATTTACATTGATTTAAGTGAATTTTGAGTAAATTTTGATTCTAAGCATTTATAGATATAAAAAATGAACAAAATTAGGTTTTAAGGGTAGTAGATAGGAAGATGGGAAATGGGTTGGAAGGAAACAGGGAGAAAACAAGAAAAAGACAAATTTTGATCAAAATACACTAGGTTGGCACACTGAACCTACTAGGTTGACTAGGTCAACCTAGTAGGTTGAATTAGGGTGAAAATCTATATGGTCGACTGAGTAGGTGTAGGTTGACTTCGTGTATTTTGGTAGCTAGAATTAAGTGAAAAGGTGTTTAATTAGTCTATAAGGGCCAAAATAAAACTTGAACACTAGAAAGAAGATAAGAGTAAAATTAAGAAATTTAGGATAAAATAAGATAAAAATAGGGAAATTTTTGGTCAAACTAGGTTGATCAGGGAGCCAAAACAAGAACAAAAAAGCATGCAAAAAGCCAAAAGAGGGCTAAAATATCTCAAAATGACCAAAGAAGGGCAAGAGGGACCAAAATAGGATAAAAATGAATAGAGTATGCATGGTTTTTATTAAAGATAGAATGTATAACAAATGTATTGTGATTATACATGACATGGAGGAACTAATACATCCTTTGTTATTTATTTATTACAAAGATGTTTGTGGTTTTTGAGGTTGTTAGACGTGTCATGGTTTCTAGATTTGTTTGAGAGGTTGACAGATGGAGATAGAACTAGATTGGTAGCCATAGGTCTAGGAGGTATAGTGGATATGTGTATGATCCCCTTGAGTGTAGATGTGTTGGTCATGTTCCTTAATTATTAAGAATGGTTGACCAACGCCTTTAGATGGGAGGTGGATAGGGAGGTGATAGAGGTGGCTATCACACTAGAGGGTGTCTATGCCATCCTTAGACTACCCATAAAAATAACACCAATGACCATACAGATACTAGATAGCATAGACGAGAGGATAGCCTTAACCATGTGGGCTACAGGCTTAGAGATGATATTGCTAAGGTGGAGAGTGAGTATAGATGATGTGTATATATCACATATTTTAGATCTTTAGAAGGTGATGATAGGCCTTGTGACACATCAAGTGCTCTGTCACAAGTCAAATGGCAAGGTACCACTATACATGATAGCTTTGAGTAGGATGATACTAGAAGAGGGAGTGATAAATGATCTAGGCTCTATCATTTAGGTCTAGCTTGTTCATGATCTATTTGAGATGTGGGTCAGAGGACATAAGACCATGGGACCAATCATACTATTGATAACATGGATATATGAGAGATTTCCTATGTATCAACTAAGTTACCCTATATAGTCAATAATAGGTCACCTCAAGTGAGGAGATGGAGGGAGGACCAGGTAGTGCAATCCATGCCCCATATGCCATCGCTCTAGATAGTGAGACACACTGACATAGTGTGGTGACCATATAAGTAGATAATCACTAGTTGGGAGAGCTAACACATAGTTGGACCAATGCTAGAGAGGAGAGAGGTGATAGGGAACTATACATGGTGGAGAGAGACACATCTAATGGCATGGGTTCGAGGGAAGATGTGTCTACCTCATCTAGTGATACTGATACTCATGCTTGAGTAGTAGACTTAGCATGTGAGAGAGCCATGAGGGAAGAGGGGACTCAAACCACTGAAGTGAGACTAATATTGAGGCCATATCAGGAGTGATCAAGGACTGGTTAGGTATGATGAGGGGTAGAGTAGGAGGTGGTGGAGGTAGAGGTAGAGATACTATATGTACCACCAATAACTCCATAAAGAGATGAACTATGAACATCGAGGGCATGACAGTGGTAGAGGTAGGAGGAGAGAGCAGAGACTATTGTCATCCTTGGTGATTCAATGGAGGATCTAGAAGAGAGGATAAAGAGACCACTCAGATGGAGGTTGAGATGGATAAAAACCATGATATCTAGGTTTGAGATGAGGAGGCAACCTACAAAGGAGGTACTAGGAAGTCGTATAGACAGGGAGACTATGCTAAGTGATTACACAAATGGTGAGACCATAGTAACTGAGACACATATAGGTAAGAAAAAGTATGATTAATTTATTTCTTAATTTGTTATTTGGTAGATAGATAAATATTATGAGATATGATAGTGATCCAATATCCATCTAGTGTGATGTTGTAGGCATACCTTAGGATGAAGAGGAGATATGGGGGTCCCTAGTTAGGGGAGTAATCCATGACATCCTAAATGAGACTCTATAGCTATACGACCCCATGAAACTAGAGGATCTGAGTATACCATCTACCCTAACTTAGGTGAGCTAGTTTAGACTAACAGGAAAGGCCACAAGGCATATATAGATGCAAAGTGAGAGGGTACAACCACTAATAGAGATGGGTGAAGGGGAGAGGTAAGCCTGGTAGGCCCTAGCCAATGAAAGAATTGTGCATCAAAATATAATGACAGATGATACAAGCATATATGGTGATGCAGACCTAGCTGATGTAGGCATATGTAATAACCTAGATCGAGTTGGTATAGGCACATGTGTAGATAACACATCTATAGGGATAGGTAAAGGGATTGAGATCTTAGACTAACTCATTATAACATATTATTTAGAGGAGTCAGATTGAGACCTCAATAGGCAACATGTCTAGACCATGAGATAGACATGATGGAGCTCAGTCATAGTGTTGAGGCTTTATATATGATTGTATATGTTGTATCAATCTCTTTATATATATATATATATATATATATATATATATATATATATATATATATATATATATCATTTTGGATTATTAGTGGTGGTTTTGTATGTTGTCTTATGATGATTGTATTTGTTCATTATGGTTGAGGTTGTGGATGCTTTGGATGTATTTCTTTCTAGCACATGTATTTACTTTGTTGTTTATGCTATAGGAAATATATGTGATGTGGTTTATTTTTTAGCATTATGTATAACACATACATGGTTTTAAAAAGAAACACGAAAAAAGACTTGGAAAAATATAATTAATCAAAAATGTACTACACACTACTTCAAGCTAGGAAATGTGTAATAACATGAAAAATGACTAAGTATAAAGAACCAATAAAATAACAAATAAGATGGTAAAAGGGGGATTTGTTTTTAAACCAATGTGAAAGATTTTGGCACCAAATTAAAATAAGTAAAATCATTCTAAATATCATGTTGGGAAGTATGACAAATAAAGTAATAAAATAGAAGGGATGAAAAGAGAACGAATGGTAATAAAAATAAATTAAAATTAAGTCAATCAATTATACTATCTCATGATGGGAAGTATGAAAAAGAAACAAATTTTTTAAAAATTTGTTCTTAAATTGATCATACTAATTCAAGCTAGGAAGTATAAGAAATTCAAGAAATGGTTTTAATCTTATATGCAATCTAGAAAATAAGAAAACAGAAGGCAAAGAAAAATGAAGTAAGCATAAAACATACTAAATATCAAGATGGGAAGTATGTCAAATGAGATGTAACCTCATAATCAATTGAATCTTATCTCTTACTTGACACATGTAATTTAGATGATGTCTTATTTATTAGAAATTTTTTGTTTTGTTATTTTGTGAGGAGGGTCGGGTCCTATTCGTGGTCTTACACTGCAACTCACTAAAGAAAGCCCAAGGGGCACCAAAACAACATTGGTAAGAAGGATTAATACTAATAAATCAAGGATGTGGGTAATAGGATGGAAAAGGTGGTAATTTATGAGGAATGCAGGGTCCTATTTATGGTCTTACAGAGTAACTCATAAATGAAATGCCATGGGGATTGATCAGAAAGATAAAATATGTTTCCCAAGAGGAAATATGAGGAAAGGGAATTTAAAAATCAAAGACTTAGGAATATTATTAGAAGACCTTAGGATGCAAGAGGCATACTAAGGACATGAGAAGACACTAAGTGACTAGTGGTCGTCTATATACAAAGGAAACCTATTCCCTATAGACATAAAATATTTGTAGGAAAATAAGTGTGCTACTAAGATCAACTCATGAAGGTATATTGGTACAAATAAAATTAAAATGGGCCTACCTCCCCACAACATGTTCCATGCTCTTTAGGACCCCTTTTAGAGTTATTGATCTATTGTGAAGATTGGGTACTTACATGAGAAAGTAGGTAGCACTAAAAGATTTTTTTTATTCTCCTCTTCTATTCTACTAGCTTACCACACCCCAAAGGACCTTGTCTCCATCGTGAGGCCAACTATAGAGTTTGAGATTTGACTAGAAAAAGGAGATGTGCTTTGAATCACATCTTTTAGTGTGATTAGACTTTTGAGAATATTTTTGCCTTTTTGATATCATTTCCTTTTCTTTAAATGATTTGGATTTTAACTTTATTTTGAAGGATTTTTAATATTCCTCCTCCATGTGGATTTTGAATTACCAATGATGAGAGAGATAGTGATACACATGAACGAGTTGTAGGCTAAGGCTAAAGGAAGCTAAGTAACCTAAGACAAAAGACTGACTAGGACACTTAGGCTTGATAATGAAAAAGTATGTGATCTCAAATCTCAACCATGTATATGCTTAGTTTGCAAAAAAGGAAGAAGGAAAAAGGAGATCCAAAGGAAGATCGGTGAAGGGAAATAGTAATGAGAAAGATAGTTTGCTAACTGATCACATTGTAAAAGGAGATAATAACCAAAGGTAACATGGTAGATATAACCATGTCACCATGACAACTATATATGAAAAATAAAGATAAGGAAACAAAAAGTTGTGAAGATACTAGGGAAGAGTTTTGAGAAAAACTCTAAAGGAAAAGAAAGCAATGATAAGTGAAAAATAGCAATGATAATAAAAAGACAAGTATATGTGAAATGTAAAACAAAAACATAAGCTAACTATAGTACAACAAGAAGGATAAACGTGATATAAGATATGAAATAATTTGACATAGTGTCAAATGATATAATAAAAAATAGATGAAAATAATATTGAAGCATATGTCCAATCCAAATGTAAATGAGAAAGCATCATGCATGTGCTCATAAATATTGGTAAATATATCCACACACATTATCCAAGACATTGGATAAATCTCTATAAATATGGATACAAACTATTACTAATGTCTCATCAATCTTTGTTGAATACTAGTCAAATAATTCTTTTTTAATCTCCTCAACTAAAAAAGTAGGAATACTCATTATATCGTGTTGAGGAAGGGAATTGGTTGAAGGATGGTCATGATAATGCATGGGAATGAGATCTATGGGAGATGCAGGAATCGTTAGTGGAGAAGAATCCATGGGTGAAGGAGGGTCCATGGGTGGAGAGGGAACCACAGGTGGAGGCACAAAAGGTGGTGAATGGACCACAAGAGGTGTAGCTGTGGAAGAAGAAAGAGTATCCTTCTTATGAGAATGACCTATGGGAAGAATGGTAGAAGGTTTAGGAATAGCTATAAGATGATCCTTAAGATGCTGTTGAAGGATATGAAAATGATCAGTGTGATGTATGTTGTATTGGTGTCATAGCTAATACCTCTCACCATACTTAGGTATATGTTTAGGAAGAATATTTGGAGAAGGTAGGGTAGTGTCAATTGATGGGGAAGAAGGATGAAATGTATCAATATATTATCTTAACTTATGATGATGGTAGAAGAGTTATTATTTGTCCCATGAAAGCAACAAATACACTTGTGAGTATTCTTAGGAGGAACACTCATTGGAGAAGGTGTAATAGGTATGGATGAAGAAGGAGATGGAACATCAACCCATTTGGTAGGCAAAGGATCCATCTTGGGAAAATGAAGCAAGACATCACCAAGAGAAGGTGGTGAGGGAGAAGGAATGGAAGCAGGTTGAATAAAAGGAATACTAATGGAAGAAGTAAAAGTAGGCTCATCAATAGTGGAAGAAGCAATAGTAATTGGTTTTGACATAGATTCCACTATGGGAGGTGTGCGACCAATAGAAGGTCTAAGGAAGGCTTCACTAACCTCAGGAGTGAACCAATTATAAGAGTCAAGGAACCTAGAAAAATGGTAAGGTTTAGTCATAGCATGATCTATGAGCATAGTCCTATGGTGCTCCTAAAAAATTAGAGGTGTTGGCACCATCTATACTTTGTGATTAAGATAAAAAATTCAAGAATTAGTAACTATAAATGTTGAAATATGAGAAGATGCATGAAAAGACTCAAATAAATAAGAATGATAATGCACAATCTCAGCATCACAGGCTTGGACAAGGCCACCTAATAAGGATCATCTAAAGAATATCCATCATCATAATGATGTATGAATATCAATGACACAAGTTGGAATAACTTTGTCATCGAAATAAGCATGGTGAAGAGAATTTCTAGTCTTGGATAAGACTACGATAATGTCATCGTAAGGAGGTTTATGAGAATGAGGTTTCAAGGAAGTAAGAAGCTACAAGATGAGATGAGGCATGAGATCATAAGTTTTGATTTTAAAGTTAATCTCATCAGGCTCATCATCATCATAGTCTAGAAGTTTAGGAGGAATGTTACCAATGAGCTCAGGATGCCCATTATAACCTTTCGTTGAGTTGACAAGAAAGTTAAAAATTTGTGATTCATAAAATGGAATACTAGGTAAAGGCTCTAGAGTAAGAATCTTAAAAACACCATGATCTTAGAACTGCTCAAAATTTTAAGGGTTAGTATCTCCTTGAATCTTGTAGATGACTTCATTATAAGGTAATTTGAAACATTGGTAGGTGAAAGAAGCGATAGCTCGCATATGATGTGTTCCTGGCCTACCAAGAAAGATGTTATAAGAAAGAGGTAAATTAAAGATCATCACCTTTAAATTAACTATAACAAGTGTGATAGTAATGGGAAGCCACAGACACCTAAGAGGAGGCATTTGCCTTCTATCATATCCTTGGTAGGTGATATATATAGACGTAAGATTACATTCTGAATATCTAAGGGTTTTAATGAAATCAAGAGAAGCAACACAAGTGTCAAAACCTTCATCAATCAATGCTTATTTGACTTGGATATCACCTATTTGGATACTAATAAAGAAGGGAGGATCATATGCATGAAGCAGAATCTTGTTGAGAATCATAGATGTAATGGGAAATTTCAAAGAAAGAGAAGTATCAATAGTTTCATCAACATTGATGGACATCTCTTCACATTATTACAAGATACTATCCTCATAATGAGATAAGGCTACCTTTCATCCTACTAAGGGAGGAAGAAGGACATTCATCTCAAATAATAGTTGTATCAGATGGTTTTGATGATGAGGATATGTCCTCATAAGCTCAAGAAATGGAATTTGAGATGGGAGATTAGTGAGTTCGACAATGGGATCCCACTCATCATAACCCATGAAAAGATTGTTAGATATAGGTGCATAATGGTTAAGGAGGTCTTTGGAAGGAGGAATCAAAGAACATTGAAATTTGTGTTGATAAGAATGAGAAGGTTTTGAAGAAGGTTGTAAATCATTTGGTGATGAATAAATAGTTGGTTTAGATTAATCTTGAGAAGTAGAAGTGTTAATATAAGGTTTATTATCATTAGAAGTTTCATTATCATTGTTATTAGAAGATGATGGAAGAAAAGTAGAAATGAAATGAGATGTGTTATCTAAGTGAGAATCATAAATAAGATCATCATCAAAGGTTATAATATCTTCTTTCTCTAACTCATTCAAATGATTTGGAGAAGAATCTTAGATAACATAGAATGTCTTAGAAGGAGGTGGGGTGTAGATAGTTTGGGAATCGATGAAAGCCACCACCCTTCACATATTAGTCATACTAACCACATTTTCATTGGAAGTGGGATCAACAAGACTTTCTACATTATTGGTGGAGGAGGTGGTTTTTTCTTGGTTTTATTGAATAGGTTGATGATTAGGTAAATGATATTTATAGATAGCTAAATGAGCATTTGATTGATTCAAGGCTTAGGTTTTATCATGAGTTTTGTAGTTCTTGAAAGCAACTTCATAAGTTTATTGATGCTTGAGAGTGATAACATCATGATCAAAATTAGGACCAAGAAGAAATTCCATATCTAAATTATGAAGTTGTCTACATGTCTCATGAGAGTGACCCTAACTAGCATGAAGCCAACAAAACTTACTAAGATCATACCAAGTTTTCATAGGATGAGTAGGGTCAATCTCTCGAGGGAGAGGCCTAGGTAGATGCTTAAGAAATTTAGCTAAGCAAAGAGGTTTATGGACATTAACAATGTTTTGTGATGAGAAATGAAGATTAGTATATTGTTGAGAAGGAGTTGGTTCTGAAGAAGGGGTAGGAATGACAACTTGAACATTGTAAATGGTATCATATGAATTGGTAACACCATCATTGGTAATATTTTAGTTTTTATTTTTAAGTAACTAACGAGGACCCACAGAGGGTTGGGGTGGCTTGAATTGATGCATAAGGAAATCTTATCTTTTGGACTAGTCAATGGCCTCCTCTAAGGTATGTGGAGAAAGGGTACGGACTCGATATTATAATTTAGGAAATAAAGAATTTGTAAAGAGATGATAGAGATTGTCATCTACCATGTCATTTTCACATTTATTTGACAAATTCTTCCATATTTTAACAAAGGCTTGAACGGATTCATTTTCATATTTCTTGCAATTGATGAAGTGGGCCAAAGTGTTTTTAGGAAGATCACTAGTTTGGAATTCTTGTACTAAAACATTTACTAAATCTTCCAAACTAGTAATGGAATGAGATCTAAGTTGATTATACCAATTTAAGGCATCACTTGTGAGGGTTATGGCAAGGAGTTTGGTAGAAACAAAGGTGTTTAATTTTACCCAATCCTTATAAATATTTCCAAATGTTTTATGATGAAGGGCAAGATCAGTTGATCCATTATAAAAGATGGTAGGTATTATACCTCCGATATCAATGTTAGCAATTTGAGTAGTAAGAGGTTCATTTTGTATATTATTGATAACTTTGTTGACTAATGGAGGTTGAGGGATGAGATTACCTTGAGAATCTCAGAGAGGGGGAGGAGGAACACTTTGGTTATGCATGCCCCAAGCCATTGGTTGCAGTTGTGTTTGAAGATTAAGAGGCTGGTTTTGCATTCTCATCATTTGATTCATATTATGAGCTTGAAATGTGTTCATTTGATTGAGAATTTGAAATAATAGTTGATGAGTTTGGTTAGTGTTATTAGAATTATTGTTGGTACATGATTTAGTATTAGTGGCTTGGGTACCACTATTAGTGTTGACATGAGTTTGAGAAGAGCTATGAGAGTTTGAATCATGAGTGGAAAAATTTGGTTGTGAAGCAAAAGATGGAATAGAAAATTATTGAGATTAAGAAGCACTAGAAGCATGATTACCTTGGGTAGTAAACAATGAGCTAGTGGATGGATTAAGGATAGTGGATCTTATAAGAGGCCCACTAGATGTAGAACCAACCATGTTAGTTGAGATATTAGGCATGGAGGTAGAAGCAGTTAGAGAAGAAGATGTCATAACATAAGGATTCAATATTGAATGGAAAGTTTGAGAATAAAATAAATGAATACCCCTAAATTTAGTTGAAAAAGTGGAAGTAGGAGGAGGATATTCAACTTGATGGCTAATCATGATATTATAGATCGTAGAAGGTTCTTTCCCTCTATGTTGAGGGAATTCCATGATAAAGAAAAGCATTTTAGGAGTATATTATAACTGAGATTGATCTTATAAAAAGGGGATAATTTTGATTAAAATAGGTATTATGAGGATTCCCATAATTTGTTATATGGGTTGCAATATGGACATTATTAACATTGTCTAAAGGAACCTTACTTTATCTATAGGAGACCCTATTAGGATTGGTGAATTCCATCATATCTACTAACTAATTTTTAGTGTTATCACCAAATAAATAGTATATGATGAAAGGAGGAAAGGTAAGATGAGGTGAAAAAGAAATCAAGAAGTGACTGTAACTAAACTAGGTCACCCTAGTCAACCTAGTGCAAAAATTGGGTTTGTGAAACTGAACTTGGTCTACAGGATCGACCTAGTATAGAGAATAAGGACTGGTAGAAAAGGGGAAAAAAGTCTAAAAATAGTACTAGGTCAACTAGGTTGACCTATTATAATGTACAAAGATTGTAAAATGTGCTAGGTCAGCTCAGTCAACCTAATATAGTAAACAAGAAAGAGAAATAAATTGATAATCAATTTGTGAAAGTAAAGAGAGAAAATTTTGTAGTTAATCTAAGAAATTAAATGTTGAAAGTAAGCAAATAATCAATTGAATTGATGTTATTTAATTGAATTGATACACCCAAAGCAAAAATATTGCACTAATATGAGCTAATGCAAGTTTTTGCACACATAATTTAGCAAAGAGCAAGCAAACAACTTGAAAAGTAAAGCTAGCTAATTAGTCAACCTAGAATGTTAGATTTATTAAGAATGATTTTAAGTGATAGAAAGTAGGCTATAAATAAGGTACTAAATAACAATCTATGGATGGTTTTAGGTGAGTTTTATGATGAAAGGGATTGTAGTGGAAGTGATATAGGCTTGGTATTAGGGCCTACCCCCTCACTTCCCACATTGCAATGATAAGAGTGTCAAGTTTTTAGACAAAATATACCATTAACCATGCTTTATACTTGACCAAAGTATCAAGTCGATTTACCCCTTGGTGATGAAATCCAAGTAGGTTGGCCTGGGTAGTTAAATGTTAAAATGCTTTTTGATGTTTAAGTGATTTGGTCATCTGTGCATAAAATAGAAATAGTGCAACTAAGAGGTTAATTAAAAACCTCTTAATTAGACTATGTGAAATATTCTAACCATGTGAATAGTTGAAATCAAAGATGTGATTAGCATAGAAGGTAAATTCCAACTTTAAAACAAGGTATAGTGAAAACACTATATGCATGAGAAATAGAACTAGGTCAAGAGTATTGAGATAGCACTTTTGAAAATAGGGTCTAGAAAACCAATTAGGTCGACCAGGTTGACCTAGTTATTTTAGACAACAAACAAGACATGGAAATAGGTTGATCAAGTCGATCTAGTTAGCTGTGCAGAGTTAGTTTTGAAGGCTACAAACTTGAAAGGAAAGTACAAAAATAGAGAGATACAAAATAATATAAACTCATCTTGATCGTTCATATATAGAATTTATTGATCAAAAACCTATAAACTGGGTCAAGCTAGTCAACTAAATAATACAAAAATCTATTGAAAAAGTACTAAAAAATGTACTAGGTTGACCTGGCTGACCTAGTTGGTTAGATTAGAAGTCTAGAAATGTATTAGGTCGAGCTAATTGACCTAGTAAGATGATCTAAAAGTCTAGAAATTGTAATCTATATTGGGTCAAGTTGATCAATCAGGCTATACAAAGACTATTGCAAAGTGACTACAAATACACTAGGTTGATCAGATTGACTTAGTAGGCTGAATTGGTATTTTAAAAAATGCTGAAAACCTATACTAGGTTGAGTTGGTCTATCTAATTGCCTATTTTAGTGCACAAAGAAAAAGAAAATTGGGTCGATATAATTGAACCAATATGTCAAAATATATGATAGAAATGATGACAAAGTAATGAAATATATGAAATAAAAGTGAACAAATCTAACAAGGATTTGATTCACGTTAGGTTCACTAGAATGTATGTAATTAGAATTCCATGATGTGCATGAATTAATCTTGGATCAGATAAGATAGAACACACCTACACTTTCGATTGGGGATACACTTGTTAGACGAGAACATGACCAATATGGGGATCTACTAGACCTAATTAGGGGATCACTTATATCACTTGTCACAACACACGCTATAGTCTAACACAATCACATAATAACCCTAAAAGAGTCATATGGTTTGATATTCACTTATGTAATAAATAAGAAAGCAAACTATTCTAATAACAAGAAAAGTAAACTAATATAGTGTGCACCAAAGCTTGTGGCACAAAGTAGGGGTTAAAAAAAAACAAATGAACAATAAATAAAATAAACATGCATAAGAGACATATACTCACATCAATATATATATATAATCCTAATACATGGAAGAGAAAAATACATACTACATTATCTATCTACTCTTATAAAGGATAAATAAAGTTAGGAATACTTACCTTTGAAGATGAACCTACCAAGTCTCAACCTCTCCCTTGGCCAAGGTGCTTCGTAAGAGATTGTTCTAGATTGTAAGGATAACCAAGATAAATCATCTCTAGGCTACATGGCCTACCTAAGCATCTAAAATACTTATCCACAAGACAAGATCAGATCTCCAAAAGAAAGTAATGAACCCTAAATCTTCATTCCTCAAGTAGAATATTTAATAAGAATATGTTTTTAACACTTCTTCACTTAATTATTCACTCTCTTTTGACTCTTATGAAATGGTGGTAAATGACCTTGTATATATAATATTATCTTGCCTAAAAACCATTTGAACATGTTAATACATTATCAGGATAATGCTTAAAGTCTATGCTAGGTTGACCGAGATGTAAACAAGTCAAAATAGAAAAGATGTCCCTAGAATACACTAGGTCGACCAGGTCAACCTAGTGTGCTAAATAAATAGAAAGATAAATAAGGAAAGAAATGAAGGAATAAAGCATGATAATGACTAAAATGGATAAGAAAGATAATAACAAGCCTAGGTTTCATGGTTTTGGGGAGATAGTGTGTAGATAATAAGTGGCAAAAGGAACAACAATCTTACGAAGCACCGATGGTCTACCCACCCCTTTCCCGGTGTACCCCTTAAGGCTTGCACTCAAAGAAATTGAGACTCGATAGGTTATTGAAAGATACAAAGTTTTAGTAATAAATAAAAGTTTGAAAATATTATGTGTATATAAATTTTATTGAGAGGCTCCCTAAATCTAGAGGAAAAATAGTGATCCTAGTCATGGGAGACTGCCTCTCCAAATATAGTCATTTTTATGCCCTCAGCCATCCCCATATAGCCTTCATGGTTGAATAAGTTTTATTGGATCAGATCTTATGTCTTCATGATATCCATTCTTCAATCATCTCCACTCATGATGTAACTTTCACCATCCATTTTTAGATGGAGCTATTTTGACATACAAGCACACAACTAAAGATGAGTTTTGGGTATCACCCCCAAATAAATGCCTAAACAAAAATTGTCAACAAATGCTTGGAAACATTCCTTTATTGATTTGATTTGGAGAAACAAAAATAATGGGCAAAGTGTCTTCCCCTTGTGGAATGGTGGTACAATACCTCTTATCAAACTTCTATTAAAATGACTCCATATGAAGTAGTTTATGATCAAGAACTCCCAAAACTTCTCTCGTATACCTCCGATACTCCATCAGTTTAGGTGGTGGATAGTACTCTCTAACATTGGAATTATATTCTTAGCACCCTATGAAGTAATCTCCATTTAACATAGAATTGAATGAAGCAATACGCTGATCAACACTTTTTAGAGCACACCTTTCAACCTGATGTTATGGTTTTTCTTCATCTATAACCATACAAAAAATCATCCATGAAACTAAAAGGGCATCATAAGCTTGATCAAAAGTTTTATGGGCCATATAAGGTTTTTCAAATGATTGGGTTTATTGCTTACAAGTTGGATCGTTCAGCTTCCTCTCATGATCAACCAGTCTTTTGTGTTTCCTATTTGAATAAAGTTCTTGAAACCACCATCAAAGTTCAAACATTTTTACCAAAAATTGATAATGAAGATTTTGTCCTGATTAAACTAGAAATAATCATGGATAGGCACACCCACCAACTTCACTCATACTCAATCACAAAATTCTTAATTCAGTGGCATGACATGCGACTAGAAAATGTAACATGGGAACCACTATTCCAAATTCAGCAACGATTCCCACATCTGAAGATTTGAGGACAAAGATTTTTCTAAGGGGGAGGGGATGTTAGTAACCAATGTCCTACCCTTTTATTTTCATTATTAGTGTATTAGTTTTTATGGATGTATATGCTTTGTAAGTTATCATTTTAACATATTTGAATTATCCCACATACATGGGAAGTAGTAATTGTTATAATAGATTTAGTATTTAAATAAGTGTTGTGGCCTAATGAAGGCATCCATGAATATTATTGTATTGATCTTGCTCAAATTAATTTCCCCCCTCGAAGTGGCCTATGATCTAAAGGTTAATTTAGGTTATTTTATAAAGTTCATTTATTTTCTATAGTTCATAAATTTGTGTAGAAGGATCCTCACAACTTTTGAAAATATTACTTAGGTTTGAATGTATGATTTCGATCTATAAGACACCCCTCTACTCATCAATGAGTTTCAAGGTAATAATAAGACTAGTTATATGAGTCTTTGGTTGTAGATAATTTGAATATAAAAAATATAATTGATAGTAGTTGTGAAAAGTCTTGGATTGTGGCTATGAATGATTCTATATAGTGGATATGGAAGTTTTTAGGTAGTGGCTGCAAAAGATTATGGGTTGTAGCTATAGAAGATAAACTTTGTTGTGGAAGACTTAGATTTTTGATCTAGAAAACTAATTTTTTGAAGATTTTTTATTTTTAATATTTTTTATGAATTTTTTGGAAAATCAAATTAGAATTTATATTTTGGGTATTTATCCGGATGGTATTATACCATTATCCTTTAAAATTTGAGGATAGTTTTATGTTGTGGAAATTAGTTTATAAACTTTTAATAAATTTTTTATTTGTATTTCTAGTATGGCAGTCTAGAATTAATTGTAAGATTTTTTTTGGATACTATTGAAAGGGTGAGGGACCCCAACCCTATTTTACCAATAAAAAAATATTATTATTGTTCATAGTTTTTCTTAGGATAAATTGGAAAAGGTCTTGATCAGCCATAAGATTAAAGAAGTGTTTAAGGGAATAGGAAAAATAAAAAAAAAGTTGTCATACTATAACCAACATATGCAATGGGGATACAATAGTACCATTCATGACACCCCTCCATTTGTATGATATTTACCATGGATGGCTAAGTAGTTATGGTATACCTTTGAATACATAATACGTAATATTCGTAAAAAGTCTAGAGGTAAGTTGTTAAGATGCCAAGAAAGATAAGTACAAAGCCATGTCTTGATATGAATATAATAAGATCAATGATTTCTTTAGTACTTGCCGATGCAAATTATAGGTACGGTTAATTTTAAACAATATTGTCTAAAGATCAGATGATTGTCACTAATTTTAAATAGATTACATAAAATAACTTACATAAATCTATCCAAATGAATAAGTAGATTATAATTTTTTTTAGAAAAAAACTTAATTTCACATGTATCCAAGGGCACAAATAACAAATGTCAACAGATATAGGAATCCTTAAAATGATTCTAGCTAGCTGTCAGTAAGTAATATAGATGATGAGGAAATGATAGGTAGAAAAAAAAATTGACAGTTACCCAAATGCATTAGAAAGTCTTGAATGGGGCCAAAATAAATGTCTATTCTAATAGGACTTATATAGCTCTCCATTTGGTATATGATTTCACTCTGGGTTAACTATTTGGTCTCCATCCAATAGTGTCATTTTATTGAATATTGCAAAAAACAAAAGAAGAAAAATGGTTAGACATAAATCACATAGATAAACCAATGTAATGGGAATTCAAAATGAACAACGACTATAATAATGCAATGCGAAACCCAATTAACATTTTTTACAATGAGACATTTTGTCAAACAAATCACACCCTGGGAATACAAGATACTTGAGAAATAACATCTTGATAAAAAAATAATTGGGGTTATCTATTATTTAGTGTTAAACTTCAAGATTAATTAAAAGGAACATAGAGCTAATTGGATTATATTAGATTATAAAGGAGACTATACCCTCTGGTCACTCAGAAAGACATACCAAATAGGGGATTTGGCAACATCAATCTTAGTAAAAAGAAAAAGATGCCTTTAACTAGGCTTGGGTTGGTCCCAAATTTAGTCCAACTCATATTTTTAGATTGAAATTTAGGGAATTTATAAAGAAAAGAGGCTTTGGTGTAGTAAATTATTCTCTACCCTATAGCTACAAGAAATATTGTGAGGAATGGGGGTGGATTTGTATGCAGTTGTGTGAGAGATTGAGAAGTTATTCAAGTCTGAGTAACAGGGTCTTTTGTTTCAATATTTTTGGATGGTACATAATAAGATTGCATCTATTTCAATAGGTGGAAATAGATATGCATTTTTCTATAGTACTAAGTACTTTAAGAACTTTTTAAGTTATGAGCAAGTGGGTATTCTTTTGCAGTAGATTATGGTAGTGATGTGTCTCTATTTTATTACAATTTTATGAAAGAATTGAATTTCATTCAATCTCCTGCTAACCATGTATCTTGAATTTATATCAAAATTTACCTTTTTGAAAGCATCAAATATGTCTAGATGTATAGATGCATAAACTAGTGATCATTAATCAGATATTGCCAGGTCTATGTCATGTATGTATGCATTATGTAACTATCTAAATTTTTCCTATCATCCATGAATATGTAATTAACTAATTAGAAACCTATCTTTTTTTTATAAAATAATGAGACAACATAAACTCATTGTGCTTGCACCTTGTAGAGACTAATGGAGATACCATCATGCTCTACCAAATACCAAGTTGCTCCATAATTCTGACCCACAACAAAATAGGGGTTTCATTAGCTTGTTGGTTTCATAACACATATTTCTTGCACCTATACTCATTTGAATCATTAATGACATGCATTTGGTATCCTAAAGACACATCCCCCAACTCTCTATAGTAAATTTTCAACATATTTTTGCTAGTGGTAAAAGGCTCGATAGGAAAATAAACCAAACAAAACTCTACCATTGGTCACCTACCAAAACAACTATTCCATTTTTAGCAGTAATAAAAATGGTAATAAAATATTAATATTTATTGGTAGACATTCGAACATAGTATGCAATTTTCCTAAACAACATTATTTGATTGGTAGTGGCTAGCAAATAGGTCGAATTAATTTTTGGAGGCAAAAACTATAGTACCAATGGCAAGTACTAATAATAGTATTCTATATATTTATATGAAATCATTTTCTAAATAATTTTATGAATGTTGAAACATGTTCTCTATAGAATATAAATCATAAGCCCAAACTATAAATGATACTAAATCTATATTGGAAAAAATACTTGAAAAAATAATGCAAGTTAGATCCTAACAAGCCATCTACCCTTCCCTATTGGTATAAGGGATTTAAGCATAATTTCACTACCAAAAAAAGTTTTTTGAGACCTTTATACACAAAATTATCTTTATATTATCATTATTAGTGCATCTATCTATCTCTCCTCAATAATACAATCCATCTTGTGAAGAGAGGCACATGTTACTGCATCTCACTCATTATAACCAAATGAGTGATTAATTAAGACATCAAATCAATATGTTAAACATGAAAAAGATAAATATTTTCAATCCTTCTATGATTAATCATAATTCCATAACATATCAAAAAGCAAGGAATCACATCTAAATAACTATTCATTAGTTCATAATTATTCAAAAAATAACCAATAGCTATGTAAAAAACCTCACAACATGTCCATGTCATATCTAAATCAAATTCATGTGGCACATAAAGCCACATATGACAACAAAAAATAATAAATATTTTATTGGGAAAACAAAATATATAAGATGAATAATATAATTAAATGCTAGTAAGTTATTTTCACTAGCTATTTGTTCTTTGTATATAATGTTTTTTATTAAATATGATAGAATGGAGATCTCCCAATTTTAGTTTCAATTATCTACATAAGTGTTCATCATGTCTTACATTTTTTTTTGTAAAAGAGGGGTAATTTTTTTATTATTCAGCAAAGAATATTACAAATTTCTAGAAGTCAATAGGGAAAACATCAAAACATAATAACTACCTACTCAGGTTTCTCTTGAAACCCCCAGATAATCTCTCATGTCCTCCGATACCAGCTCCTCTAATGTCCAAGAATAATGTGTGGACAAAAGTCCCCAATCCTTAACATACCACATCCCCATGTACTCAGAAGCCCACTTCTCCAAACAATCAGTTACCTTGTTCCATTCCCTAAGAATATGACAGAAAGTAACCAAGTCCAAATATTTGCAAAGCCTCATAATCTAATTTTCATCTTCTCCTACATTAAAAATAATTATGGGATGCCATTGTTTTCTTCTATTTCTCATTGTTTTTATTTTACTTATTTAGGATGAGGCATTTGTTTTATATTTTTTAGAAAACACTTAGAAAACCATAACAAATTAGATTTGATTTATCACGTACCAACAATAGGGTAGAAATCTCTATGTCTATTGGTAATATAAAAATATATGATATCCCTCATTATCCACAAAATAATTAATATGAAGCATCACCACCCTCTATGGCTCTCCCAATTACCACATAAGTTTACATGGCAAAAAAATAGTATTTTGATTCAATGATTATGGTTATGTGTGGAAAGATAAAGTATGTGAGGATTATATATCTTGCACTAAAGAAGTGACTAGAGTTAACGCATATAGATTGGCCATATTTTATCCAAGAGGTAAAAAATATTGCTTATGATAAAATGGTATCACAATATGGGAAATAGGTTCCAAAGAAGAAAATCCAAATAATGGGAAGTTTATTTGGAAAAACAAGGGACACATCATATAAAAAATCAAGTATAAACCCATAGAACAACAGAAGAATCTTTGTACAAATTATTACACAAGGGAAAGGTGGATAAAAATGATTGAAAAGTGGGTGAGAAAAAAGAAGATGAAAGACAAGGAAATACAATGTGGGTATTTAAAGGAAATAAATAAAATGATTGAAAATAATCCAATTACATCACATAATCCACAAAGGTCTAAATGGAGTCTAGGTGGATTTTGTAAGCTTTATCATGATCTATCATATCCTTTTATATATTTGTTTTTTGCATTTTGTATTCTAGTTATGTAATCTATTTTTTTTTAATGCTAGTTCACTAGAAGATATTTGAGCACATGCCAATAGAGAAGTAATATATTTTCATTAAAAGGAATGGGTTGCATTAAATGGTCATAAAAACATATATAAGTTTTTATATATAAATAATCACTTCTAGTTTGTTATTTCTTGGATTATTCATAAAAAATAAACATCATCACCCTATACCTAATAAAATAGAATTTAATGTTTTTAAAAGACTATAAGTTCCAATAGAGAAGGTGATATTATTTCAACAAAACCCACATAGGTTATTAAATCATGATTAAAATCATACACTCCAATTTTTAACCTTACTAATTCCTTGTTCTAACATCACTAATAAGTTCTTTTAGTCATTTATTGCACTTGGATTTCATTTCCCTTATTTAGTATCTAAAATTAATAATATAATTCTATAGTTGAATCATTCACCTCAAAATCAACAGATAAAAATGTCCCTATGTTATCAAAATGTAAGTTAATAATAATGACTACATGAAAATTGTAATATCCATTTATCTTACATCTAAAACTTTCCAATAATCAATAATCATTTAAAGAATAGTCAAATAAGATCAATATCTAGCTGACCACAAATTCTGGATCAGAGCCACTTAAAGACTCTTTCTTCTCACAAATTTCTACTGTAGTTTTGAAAGACATAAAATAATAGATATTATAAACAAATTAAAGTTTCTTCTCACATAACTTAGAAATAAAAAAGAGTTTAGAGCCTTGTAGGTCAAAAAAATGCAAGCTATAGGTATGACTTGATTTCTAAGGCAACCATAGCCATTTTTAGGCCTATAGGTGGTTGTTTTCACCACCCATAAGTATAAAAACATACCTACTAATACTTAAAATAAAACTTGGTAATGTCTTCATAAAACTCTAAAATAGTTACCAACTATAAACATAACATAAATCCAACCTGAATCATCATTATGACCTTGTGGGTGAGGGCAAACCCTCACCCCCAATCTCATAATAAGGGTTATAAAACATATTGTTTCTAGTGAACAAGGGAACTATGAAACAATTTGAGAAAACCTCATACAATCCTAATACAACCAATTTAATAAATAAATAGATCTAGTTTTACCGTGATTTCAAAATACATGTATACAACAAGGACTAAGAGGAGATACCCAACCTTAATTTTTTAAATCCATGGTTTTATTTCACAACTAGGGTTTGTAAAAATTTCCAACAAGATTATCATTTATAAATCATAGTGGAAATAAAACACATAAGTATTTTAATGTAGATAATTAAAGCTTATTAATTTCCTATGATGAATAAAATATAAACTGAGATTAATTTACAAAAGTTCCCTTCACACTCTATAATTCTTTACTTTCTCTTGCAAAAAACATTTTCTTCCTTTGGTTCTACTAATGTTGTGCTTTCTAATTTAAACTCCATCTATTTTATAAACTACATTACATACTAACACCATATTGGCTATCATAACTTCAACTGAAACCTTTTGCTCTAAATGGAAACTCTCCATGGTAATGATATGCCACATTTCTAAGTTAAAATTACTCCATATTCCCTCTAACATAATTATGTCCAAAATACACAGAGTTCTTCCACTAATAACTCCATGAAACTTCTAGTTCTCTAACAAAGTGAAATAAAACTCAAACAATATCCATCAACCCATGTTTATCGATAAACCCTAATCATATGCTTTGACCCACTCAATTTAAATTGAAATTCAATCATTTTAAAAACTATTAAAAAAAAACATTTCTCATATGATGCAAAAGCTAAATCAATCAAACCGCCAAGCAAGTCCATGCAATCCTTAAGGTGTTCAAGATTTCCTTGGGGTCTAATGAACTTCAAAAAGGATTATTTTTAAACATTTTAAAAATCAACTCATGTCAAAGGTCACAATCATAGTTTTCAAGTGTTAGGACTGAAGACATTCAAAACATAACCACATCAAGAAGTAATATAATAAATTCATGCATACACTACATATATTTATACTACCATGATATTATGCATAACTAATAGGATCATGCATAAAAAATCACATAATCACCAAGGAATAAGAGTTGTTATTAACACAACTAAAGCACAGTAATTAAATTTTAACTCGGTAAGTAATTCATCATAGTCAA
This sequence comes from Torreya grandis, assembly GCA_037957365.1. NCBI lineage: Eukaryota > Viridiplantae > Streptophyta > Pinopsida > Cupressales > Taxaceae > Torreya > Torreya grandis. The sequence goes on from JARHVA010000236.1 coordinate 6,029,529, forward strand.
GAAATTACCAAAAGGATTCTTCCTATAATAATCATTACCAAAAGTAATTATGCACACATATAACCACTCAAATGAAATAAAACTAAGCTAAACATGAAAATAAAAAATAACGTGTGTGTTATCTATTTTGGTCTTTGCTCTTTTTGCCTATAACTATCGTGATGAGTCATCATCTCCCCTATGATGTCCTCCCTCTTAATTTTGTTGTGAGGGGTACACTATCCTGCATCCACCTCATTAAAAAATGGGTAATTGGTCCAAGCTAGATTAAAATGAGAACACTAAAATATTTAAAATATAAATACATTAAATAAACTAATCCTTATTCAACATAAAATTAATAAAATCATTTTAGTATATAGTTCCCAAAGATCAAAGTGATGTTGTAAAATCACACACACACACACACATATTCCAATTTTATCATGAAGCACTCATGTACTAAAACAATGATGAAATTAAAACAAACTAACAAAATACTTATGATTATACTACACAACTCAAAAAATAACCAAATCAATAGTCTATCATCTGCTTAAAATTTAATGTTGATTGTAAGGAGTAGGGAACCTAAACAGTCATTTCCTCGATGATGTTATGAAAAATAAAAAATAAACATGTTTGAAAATGTATATTGTTCAACAAAACACATTAAACAAATAAATGAGGAAAAATTATTTAAAACTCTTCTAGATTCTCCCAAGTGTAACTATCTTTAGAATACTAGTCCCACTAGACCTTGCATTGAGATACCTTTTGATTACATAAGCTACGCTTATGAGTATCAATTATTTTGATTGGTTATATTGTTACCACTCTTGGATCCAAAGCCTATAATGCATGCCAATCCAGTACATGAGAGGGTTTAGCCACATAATGTTTTAGATAAGATACATTAAAAACATTATGAATTTGTGCTAAAGATGGTGGAAAACAAGCTTGTATGCAACATGATTAATCACTTCCAAACCTTGAAGGGTCCCACATATCTAGGGGCTAGTTTGGCTGATTTACCAAACTTTATAGATGTCTTATGTGGTTTAACCTACCAAAAAACATTACCTCCAACTTATCATTATCTTGTCATTCATTTCATATCAACATAGCTCTATTGTCTATATTGGCTTTAGCTAACCTCTACCTGATTAGCTTTACCCGCTCTTCTATTTTATCAAACATATCTAGTCTAAAGATTAATTTATCTTCTAATTTATCCCAATTGATAGGTGTTATGCACCTTATATTATACAAGGCTTCAATTGAAGTCATTTTCAAAGATGACTGAAATGCGTTGTTATAAACAAAATCAACCAGTGGAAGTTATTCCTCCCATTTGTATTGTTGATCCATGCAATAAATTTTTAAAAGGTCTTCTAATACCTACTTTAACCTTTTAGTTTGTCCATCTATTTCAAGATAGTAGAATATACTAAAGTTCAACTATGTACCTAAATATACATTAAGGGTTTGCCAAAACCTTGAGGTCAAATGAGGATCATTATCAAAAAATATATTTTTTGGAAACCCATGCAATGTATAAATTTCTTTAAGAAATGCTTTTATTGTTAGGAATAAAAAACTTATAAATCTATATCTATTATTACCATAAACCAAATCTAAAGATATGCAATAAAATTCATGATGGAAACATTCCTTGATTCACCATTAATATGAAAGCATAAATGAGAGCAAGTTAATAATAACAAAGATAACATAGATCTAACATGGTTCACCCAATGTGGGATACATCCACCAATGAAAGTTCTCAAATAAATTAGTAATCTAAAACAAGATTACAATGAAATCTCACAGAGATAGAAAAATATCTTATAAAAAGTGTTACACAAAAACTACACTTTCACCTGCACCTGCACAATGTTGTATCTCATAAATTATTAAACCACACCCTATAATGAGCACTTGCATTTTGACTCTGATCATCAAATCCACACCCTAAAAATAAACCATCAACCTCTAAAGGCCACACCACACCCTGTATATATAGAAAAATAAATAAAATCCATAAAAGGAGGAGCAAATATGCAATGCTTATCTAAGATAAGCATTATCCATCATGTGACAACCTTTTTCCACCTCATCAAGCCTATCTAAAAGCTCCCCCAAGGAGAAATTTTCCATATTCATCTTCTCCACCTTCTAAGGGCACATTTTCCCATGAACATGTGATCACAACCAACTCCACTCAACAAGGAAGGAGTTCCCTTTTCCAAAAAAACAACTAGCTTCCTCAAAACAAGGAAGTAAACATGGGAAAAGACATCTAACAACTAACTCCATGAAATATGGAATACATAGAAATTAGGAATACAAGGAATATTCCACTCACATGTGGAGAACATGAAAATTACACACCCACATCTTTTGAGCTCTTTAAGCCCCCAAAATTTATTCCTATGGTCATGTGATATCCCCAAAGGGCTCCACACTCAACATTTATAACGCTAGTACATCATCAGTCAAATTACTATGAATGAAATGTGCCACCTTGGTGAGTTTATCAACTACCACCATAATCATATCATGTCAATTTATTGACATGGGTAGTCCTTGGATAAATTCCATACTAATAACTTGGCATTTCCATTCCATAATGTTGTGTGTGTACACCAAATCAATAGGGAAAACATTTGTAGCCTTAACTTGATGACATTCTAAGCATCTAGACACAAAATGAGCTGCATCTCTCTTGATTCCTTTCCAAAAATATAGAGGTTTTAACTCTTCCATGAGCTTAGTTACACTGAGATGACCTGAATAAGGAGCTTTATGTAAATCCTTAAGCATGGATACCCTCAAATTCTCTCTATCAAACACATATATCCTTCCATTAATTATCAAAAGTCCATCATTATCAAAATAAAATTCTTTACACCTATGATCTTGAGGATTTTCTACTAGGATTTGTTGACTTACTCATAGAATTTGCCTCTTGGTTTTTGAAGGTACTCATAATAGTATTTATTATTGATATGTACCTTATATGGTAAAAATCATGAATAAATCTATTTTTCTTTCCCTTTATATAGATGATGTCAAAATCTAGTATGACAAAAACTCCAATCAATGCCTTTGTCGAGCATTCAAGGTGGGTTGGGTAAAGCTATACCTAAGCCCTAAATTATCTATTTTGAGCTACAATAATGTAACCAAAAAATATTTCCTCCATATCTATAAGGAACGCAATATTATATCTAATTAAAATTCATGTGGAGCATAACTAACCTCATAAGGATTCAATTTCCTAGACTTGTATGCTACTTCTAAACCTTCTTGCATTAATAATCCACATAAATCATCCCTTGAAGCATCTATTATCACAAGAAACTAACCATTTGGATCTATTACTCATAATACTGGTGCTAAGGTAATCCTCTCTTATAGGGTTTGAAAGGTTTCCTCACACTTATTATTCCACATAAAACCCTTTTATTTTCATTGTAAAGAGGTGATTAGTTTATCTATTTTATAGAAATTTAGTACAAAATCTATATAGTACCCTACTAAACTCATAAAAAATAAGCACCTCATGATCATTAATGGGTGATAGACATTTCATGATGGCTTTAATATTTGATAGATCTAAATAAATTACAAATTTTGAAATAATATGACCTAGTTATTGCACCTTTCTCTAAGAAACACACACTTCGATAGTTTTTCATAGAGCTTATGCTTTCGAAATTATTTCAAAACTAGACGTAAATGCTCAAAATTATTTTATAGAATTAAAATTATGATCTCGAACCACATATATTATTGGTACATTTATTTTGAGAATTTTTTTTTTGAGTTTTAAGGTTATGGATTGTTGAATCTATTCTTACATTAGAGCTTGAAGGGTATAGAACTGGTATTTTTATAACAAAGATTATCATTGAAAGTTTAAAGATTGAGCATGCTATTCTAGTTTGATGTCATATATATATATATATATATATATATATATATATATATATATATATATATATATATATATATATATATATATATATATATATATATATATATATATATATTCACTCAAATCCTTAAGAGGAAACCAAGGTGTGAGGATTTTTTTTTGAATGTGTGCAACATAATAGTCATCCTATTTTTCTCATACTTTGTTATATGTGATTTATGAATTAAGTGAGACGTCTCTATAATACTAATTACATACCACCAACTACATACATACCTCCACCTGTACAAGTGCAATGAAGGATGTGAAGCTGCCAATTCTATCTAGATGAATTGAAGTATTCAAGTTTGATAGTTGCTTCCATTGGATCGATAGATGGAATGTGAAACTAATCCTTATGACTTGAGAGAAAGAATAAAAAATATGAGCACCACTTTACTTTCATTAATCCTACATTGGATCTTTGAGGTAATCTATTTGACACTTTATCTTTATTATTTACAAGCATGTAAGGTAACTTAGATAACATAATGGATTTTGGCAAACACAGATTCTTCCACAAACTTGCCTCAACTTATAGCTTAATGCTCAATACTTCACAATGATGGACACTCAATGTGACTTGGCTCATTGAATATATTGTTTACATTATGCTCACCCTCCATTCAATTGTCCATCACCATGATTCTTGTCAATATAATTACAAGAATAACCTATGAAAATCTGCATCTCTATCCACATGACTGCAGATCCTTTACTATCATCTAAAGAAAATTTAACATGACCTATAGATTCTTAGAGACTATAACAAATCTAAAGAAAATTTAACATTAGAGTAAACATTAGATTCAGGTGGTTCATAGTTTGGTATTATGGTTGGTCAAACAATTTTTTATAAAACCAATTCTCATTTAGTTAATAACACATTATTTAAATGTTCGAAGGTTTAGATAGGATTGAGTGTTTTAAAAAAACATAGTTTATATGTTTTATAATGTATAAGTTGAGTTATACATTTGTATTTATGATAGTGTTTAGTATCATAGTTTTTTAAAGGTTGTTAATAAGATGTCTCAATAAGAACATTAAGGAGTCATTTTCAAAAGTGTTAAAAATTAAATTAAATATATTTTTATTTTGTAATTGGATTCATTTTTAATGTAATTTGACATCCAAGATATTTCACATTGTAGCAGGGGAGGGGGAGGGTGCATGAGGTGGGGAATATTCACCGATCTAATGATTTGAGCCTCAAAATTGAATTTTATAAGTACTTAGCATCCTACAGGATGATGGAGGTAATGGATGTTGGAAGACTTTCAACGTCATCTCGTTAACCACTAGCAATGAGGCCGCTTGAAGTATTAGTGGCTTCTTTTTTCATTTTTTTATTTTTCAGTATGTTTTGTGGTGTGTGAATAAGAACATAAGTACATTCATGTCTACTTGTGTTTTCTATTGTGTGCTCAATAAACACATAACAAACATTTGGGAAATATACATATTTTAAGGAAATATTTTTCGATGGTAAGAGAAGATTTCAAGATAAACTCAGAGTAGATGGTTATCCAACTAATTTCAAGCTTGTGAATCTTGGATATTTAGAATTAGGGCACCCAAGGAAGAAGGGAATGTCCCATAGGAACCTAAAGAGGAAGTGAATAGTCCTACATAATTCATCTTGTAGTTATGCCTTCATGAGGGTAAAGATATAAATTATGGAGTTGTACCTAGTCTATGCAATGTTTTCATAAAATAACATCAAAAGAATATGTTTTTGTCTTCTCCCCATGTTCACACTAAAGGGGTAATGCTAGGAAAAGTATTGTTAGTAATCACATGGGTGAGTAAATATTGTAATATTTAGAATAAAATAAATAATTGGGTGAGTTGTAACTCACATAGATAGAGGTAGATCAACATGTGAGAATATCTTATGGGAGATGTTGAGATATTTTAGATGAGGTTTAACTCTTTTATATTAGGATATCCTCAACCTATTTATTTTTACTCCCATCCAAAAGTAAACTTCTTAAAATAATAGAATATCTTGAATAAATAAAAAATAAATACTATTGAGTGTGTATTAATTGTTGTGTACTAAAGTTATTGTTTATGTTTAGCTTGGATACTCTGCACCAACATTATTAGAATTAATCCTTTTAACAACATCTATTGAACTTGGGGTTTTAATTCAACTAAATATATTGTTATCATCCTATATGGAGCTTTGGATGGATCCAATCTCAAAATGATGTCAATCATGAAGTCAGATTTTATTTTGGGAGGTAAGTTAGATAACTCCTCTAGGAATATATCCCAGAATTCCTAAAAAAATGAATAGTATCCAAAGTTAGTATCCTTAGTTTCTTTTATTTCTTAGACCTTGACCATGAATACTTGACATCCTTTTCATTGAGCCTTTTTTAACTGAATGGATGAAATTTGCCTTAATTTCAAATATTTTTCACCTTGGATTTGGGTTTGATTTCCCAACTCATCCAAGCACTCAACCTTATTAAATAAACAATCGACCTTTGCTTTGTTCTTAAAAATCCAATTTAATCCTAGGATCATGACATATGACCCTAGTAGAGCTTCAAACAAATATACCACTTTGGTGATTTTAGATAAACTCACCTCTACCTCTATAAGACATTTATCTACTTTGACCTTGGATTATTTCCCATACTGTATCATCCCAAAATTTTCCATATGAATAACTTTATTAGGTATTTTATTTAACATGATAGGAAAGATAAAATGTTAAGTGGATATAGTATTTATTAAAATTGAAATAGAATACCCAAATAATATACCTGACACTTCGATGGGAAAGGCTTAAATTTTATCTTAACGATTGTTAACTACTGCATAGATTCACTACTATAAAGATGTATATTATTTAGCAGAATACATTAAATAAATAAATAAAGGAAAAGTATTTGAAACTCTTTTGGATCCTCCCAAATAAATCTATCTTTAGAATACTAGTCCCATTGGACCTTGCATTGAGATACATCTCCATTACATAACTACTCTTGTGAGTATCTAGTATTTTGATTGGTTTTATTATTACCACCATGGATCTAGAACCAATAATGCATGCCAATCCAATACACAAGAGGTGTCAACCAAATAATTTTTTAGATAACATACATAAAAAACACTATGATTTTTTTCTAAATTTGGTGGCAAAAAATGCTTCTATGCAACATTATTAATCACTTCTAGAACCTCGAAGGGCCCCACATATCTAGGTGCTAGTTTGTGTTGATTTGAAAAAATTGATAGAGATCTTTTTTGGTTTAACCCCAAAAAAAATGTTATCTCCAACTGAGAATAGTCTTGTTATTTGTTTCATATCAACATATTTATTTTATCTATCATTGCCTTCAGCCAACCTATGCCTAATTAAATTTACTCATTCTTCCATTTCAACAATTATATCTGGTCTAAAGACCACTTTATCTTCTAATTTATCCTATATGATAAATGTTATGTACCTTATGCTATACAAGGATTTGAATGGATCCATTTTCAAAGTTGAATGAAATGGTTTTTTATAAGCAAACTTAACTAGTGGAACATATTCCTACCATTTGTATTGATGATCCATGTAATACATCATAAAAGGTCCTATAATACTTGATTTACCCTTTCAGTTTCTCCATCTATTTTAGGATGGTAGGTTATACTAAAGTTCATCTATGTGCCTAAATATTCATTAAAGGTTTGCCAAAAACTTGAGGTAATATAAGGGTTTCTATAAAAAATTATATTTTATAAAAACCCATGCAATCAATAAATTTATTTGACAAAACTTTATGTTAACACTTGTAGATCATTAGTCAAATTGACAGGAAAGAAAATTTCCACCTTGGTGAGTTTATGAACTACCACCATAATAATATCATGTTAGTTTCTTGACATGGGATGTCCTTGGAAAAATTCCATAATAACTACTTTTCACTTCCATTTTAGAACGTCGTGTGGGTAGAACAACCCAACAGGGTGAACATGTTCATCCTTAACTAGCTGACATTCTAAACATTTAGAAAAAATAAGTTGCATCTTTATTGATTCATTTCCACAAATACAAAGGATTTATCTCTAACATTAGCTTAGTTACATCATGATGACATAAATAAGGAGCGTTATACAAGCATAATTACCCTTAAATTCTCTCTATTAGGTGCATAGATCCTTCCATTGAATCTCAAAAGTCCATCATTCTCAAAATAAAATTTTTTATACCTATGATCTTTAGGTTTTTTTGCGAGGAATTTATTGACTTGCTCATAGAATTCATATCTTGGTGATAAATTCAAAACTTGGTCATATAATGTATTCCACATAGTAATATTATTGTTACGTACCTTATATATCCAAGAGCATCCATAACCCTATTTCCCTTTCCCTTTATATAGATGATGTTGAAATCATAGTCTAACAGAAACTCCAACCAAGATCTTTGCCAAGTATTTAGGTTGGGTTGGGTAAAGATATACTTAATCCCTAAATTATATGTTTTGAGATCAAACAGTAAATGAAAGAAATAATGCCTCCATACCAATAAGGCATTCACTATTTAATCCAATTACAAGTCATGTGGAGCATAATTAGCCTCATAAGGATTTAATTTTATAGACTCATATGCTACTACTGAGCCTTCCTGCATTAGTAATCCACCTAAACCATCCCATGAAACATTTGTTATCACAACAAACTAACCAACTAGATCTAGTACTTAAAATATTGGTGCTAAGGTAAGACTCTATTTTAGGGTTTTAAATGATTCCTCAAACTATCATTCCACATAAAAAGTTTTTATGTCCATTGCAAAGAGGTGATTAGGTTAACTATTTTAGATAAATTTGGGAAGTTTTTTTATAATACCCTACTAAACCCACAAAACCATGCACCTCATGAAAATTAATGGGTGTTGTCCATTCCATTATGGCTCTATAAAAACTCACTCTACTAAAATATTATTACCCAAATATTACACCTTTCTCTAAAATAAATCACATTTTGATGATTTTCCTTAGAGCTTATTCTTTTGCAAGAGTTTCAAAACTATACACAAATTATTAGTATGCTCTTCTTTTCTCTTAGAGTAGATCATAATGTCATTAGGAAAAAAACAAGTACAAATTGATCAAGATAATCTAGTTACACACTATTCATGAGATTCATGATTGTTGCAAGTGCATTCATTAATCCAAAACAGTGAATTGTGAACTTGTAGTTTCTATATCTTGTCCTAAATGAAATTTTAGAAATGTCTTCATCTTTGATTCTTAATTGATGGTACCTTACCCTTAAGTCAATCTTTAAAATGGGTGTTATACCTCATATTTTATCAAAAAGATCATTAATGTCGGTAGTCGATGTACCTATTATTGATGGTTACCTTATTTAACATCTTATAATCTATGTATAAGTGAATACTTTCATCCTTTTTCTTCACTAAAATTACTGGTGTACCCCATGGTGAAACACTCAGCCAAATTAACTCTTTTGAAAATACTTCTTGAAGTTAGGATTTTATTTCAACTAATTGTGTTGTTTTAATCCTATAGATAACCTTAGATTGAGTCTTTGAACCTAGAATAATGTCAAATGTGCAGTCAAATTCTCTTTTGGTATGTAAGCCAAGTAACTCATTTGAGAATACATCCCAAAATTATTACAGAAAGGGATAATATTTTAAAGGTAGGCCTATTAGTTTCTTTGATTTCCTCAACCTTAACCATGAATACCTAACATCCTTTTCACTGAAGTTTTAATTGAATCGATGAAATTTGTCTGAGTTTTAACTCTTTCTTTTCACCTTGAATTTGGGTTTGATTTCTCAAATCATCCAAGCACTCAACCTTCTTAGAGAACAATTGACTTTTGATTTGTGCTTACAAATATAATTTACTCCTAGGATCACATCATATGACCCTATAGAAGTTACAAACAAATATATTAATGTGGTTATTTTAGTTAAATTCACCTTTGCCTCTATAAGACATTTTTATAAGGTGACCTTGGATTTATTTTCATACTAGACCATCCAAATATTTTCCATATGACCAACTTTCCTAGGTATTTTATTTAACATACTAGAAGATTAAAATATTGAGTGGCTCTAGTATCTATTAAAATTTAAATAAGACACCCAAAAACTGTGCCTAACACTTAGATGGGAGAGGATTGAAATTTATCTTGATGATTGTCAAAAACCACATGGATTCATTGCTGGAAATTTCCATTTTATCATGAATATGTTAAAGGATTTTTGTACTTGCTTCCTATCTTCTACTGAGGATAGTCCTTAGTGTTGAGAAGTGTTTTCATTGATGTAAAAGGTGATATAATTTGATGTCAAGGTTTATGTCATTGATTTAAATATGCATGGTGTGTGGGGTATGAGCTTGTGTGCCTAATATGACAAGGAAGTCAGGTGATAAAAGAGAATTTGAAAGAAATCTAATGTCTCTCTATTGTGAGAAAATTTGAAGGTAACCTAATGATTCTTCTAATTTTAATGTCAAATTTTAGGTATAGTTAAGAATGTTTTGATGTAATAATCCTTGAATACAATATGTCTTGAGAAGCCTAGTCATATCAAGCTTAGTCATATCATGAACATGTGCATGATGAGCATGAAGAGGTATGTACAAAAGTATGGCATTTTCTAAGAAGCATGAAAACAAAAGTATGGAATTGTCTAAGGAGAATTAAATTAATGCGAGAAAGGTGTATAAGAATCAAGGAGTATTTAAAGGTTAGTTGTCAAGCTTTAAGTGCTTGAGAATCATAGTCATGATACTAGTCATTACATGAAGAGACCTTGTGAGAAGATATGAGCTTAGTGGCTTGATGATATAGATGCACAAAGGTATAATAAGTTTTATGAGGTTTCTTGAACATGTATGAGAGGAATTGGATCACTCACAATAGTCTCAGAGTGAGCCTATAGGGGTAGGACCTACAAACCCAGTATGCAACTAGACCACCTCTAGACCCTGCTTGGCCTAATGAGGCAGCATGATCTATTGTCAAGGAATATGAAGGATGTTTGACACTGTTTCAGAATTATATATGTTGTGTGATCATGTAAATGAGGTGGAGAGTACTTGTATAATGGTTATAAGGTTTGTTTCAAGGCCTAAGGTGACCTGCAGGTCAAAACCAAGCAAACAAAGAGAGAGATGGTGGCCAAATTAGGTATGATTTTCAGATTTCAAGATAAGAATGAGAATATGAGAATTTTTAGTGGTGTTATATGTTTTACCATGTGTTTTAACCAAGTTAAATGTCAAAATTTGCAATAAAATGCATGAAAAGTGGTTTTGAGGTTTCTCGAGTGCACATAATGAAGGATTCTCAACCTGAGAAGGCCTTTTAAGTGCTCATTGGCATGTGTAACCTCTAAATGAGAACACAATATATTCATGGTAGATGGAGAATGGTCCTATATCATATTTACAAGCATTTTTTTAGAATGAATGGCTAAGCTTTATGAATGATCATTAAGACTAGAAGATGGTTTAAACCCTCAAAGAACCCTAACTCAGATCTGATGTGAAATATCTTGTTATAAAGTGCTCATAATGGATTTGTATGGATAATTAAGTGATTTTATATTGTATTAAACTCTCCCATTCACCTCCAAGTGTGATTGGTTTGTTAGGGGAGTGAGTAGACCCTACAAGAAAGGCCCTATTTTTTAAAGATTTATTATAACAGTCAAGGTTAACCAAGTCAAAGTTTCTAAATGGATGGAGATTTAAGGTTGAGACTTTTATTTTTTTTACATGCTGTTTTATGATTATGATGTATCCCTTAAGTGAGATAAACTTATCATACAATTTGACCTATTGTTAAAAGGCCTAATGGTGCAAACAATGATAAAAACCAAGCACAAGTGAAAAGGCAATTAGGGATGTGTTATCATGTATTAGGGATGAATCCAAATGAATGGAGAGGTTTTTAAAGAATTTAAATACATGTTCATTTTGGATATATTTTTTTAATTTCAGTAGATATGATGAAAAATTTGCTCATAAATTGGCCTATCTAGTGTAGATGAGTTAGTGAAGGTGCAAGTACATGAGATTGGTCTGTAAGACCAATATTATCATTTGACCATATTATATATCTATCTAAGTGTTTAATAATTATATATTAATATCATCCATGTGCATAATAAGTCTTTGAAATTTTCTACATAGGTGTCGAAGATCATTATCACCATGATTGTGTTTGAAGGTAAACTGATAGATTTGGGTAAGCAAGTTACAATGATGAGTTGGTGGATATTTTCACCAATTTAATGTATCTAATACACATAATGTTGTTGTTTATTATTTTAATGAACTATATATAATTTTTATAATCTTGTGATTTAGTATAAGAGGTTCAAATGTTGAAGCCAAAATGGCTTGTTAGACAGAGTGAAGTCTGTGAGAGAGAACATCAATAAATTGGTTTACAAGGCCAATATGTGCCATTAGAGATTATGATAATTTTATTTTATGATGTTATAAGGATGTTTAAAGATATTTTTAATTGATTGTAATTTATTTATTATGTTATATCATATGTCATAAGTTCATGTTTCCATGATTGTGTTTTGAGACTAGAGGGCAGTTCTGAGTGGGCTATTTGCAGAAAAGGGTTTGACTACTTTTGCCCTGAGTTGTGAAGTAAAAAATATATGGTGATGACCATAAGGTCATGAATATTGTTTATATTTTTTTTCTATTTTTTTTTTTGAAAAATTATTTTTTTACTTCAGTTATTCAAGACCGACTTTTTGAGTATACACAGGCCTAATATGAACAATACTAATGGTGTGCTCCAAGTAGTGGTTTGAGATAAAAAGTGTTATGAAGCATAGAAAATATTATCAAGGGTATCTTTAAGTGTTTTATTATTGTTTACTACTATTTTAGGTGTTTTAATGTGTTAAATAAGATAAAGTATAACGTGTCTTAGAATAAACCTAATGAGATTAGGTCTCCATAAGACCTAAAGATGAGATAAGTCCTAGTTTAGGTAGGTCAAACCTAAAGGGACTCAAATCATGTTTTATACATGTATATAATATGTCTTAATATCCATTTCATATCTGAAATAAGAGTTTAATATTGTGTTTATTACTAATAAGGATATAAACAATAGACTTATATAAATACTAGGCTATTTTAGGCCTATTAGTGAGTGAAGAGTGTAAGCGAACAAGATAACATATTGATGAGCAAAATAAAGTCTTATATACAAAAATATGAGTGTATAGGATCAGTAATTATGTTTTGATATAGGTTATAAATATGAGGGTCAAGGTCATATGATGTAATCAAGTCAAAAAGAGGGCTCGTTAAGCGAAGAAGGCTAGAGGCCAGTTTGAGAGGGATAGAAATATCTGAAGAGATGAGGAAGGAGATCATCATTTATTATATGATAAACAAGGTATTATGAATGTGATAATGTTTTTTAGGTGGATGAGTTGGTTCTGAATCATCTAGGTGGTTGGTGCCTCCTTGTAAGTTGGTGCTTGCTAAATCCTAGCTAAGTTGGTGTTTAGCTAGTTGGGGTTGGTGCTCCATGTGAAGTGGGTGCTTCAATAAAGTTTGTGATTTTATAATATAGATATATTAAATTTGAATACATCAATGTTTTTTCATCCTCTTGAGGTTTTCCCACATATAATTTGTGTTATCTTATGTCCTTATGTCTTATGCATATGTGAATGGTTACTTAGTCATTGTTTGATCTACATGCTTTGAATGAATGTTCATGAATGCTTAAATGGAATTAAAGTAAAGGTTTTAATGATTTATTCATACCCCCTCTTAATTATATTTATTCTAACATTTGGTATTATATCTCAATCCTTTGAAGTAGGTCTAAAAACCTAAAGGATATCCTAGAAGCAAGGATGGCTAGTTAATAAGCTCAAGGTGGTTTATCTACCAGTAAGTCCCCATTATTCAATAGATAAAATTATGAATTTTATAATGTTATTATAAATATATATTTTATGTATAAAATTCATGATATCTAGAAGTTAGTTGTGTATGGATATAGTTCTCCTCCTATTCCCACAACTGATGCCACAGGTAAGAAGGCTAGTGAAAAAATATCCAAGGCAATGAATGTCATTCTTTGTGAGCTATTAGAGGCAGACAATTTGAAGGTGATGCATTATGTATCATCCAAAGATATATGGGACAAACTAAATACCATCTAGAAGGAGACACCAAGGTGAAGATGTTCAAGTTTTAGACCCACTAGAAATAGTTTGAAAGTTTGAAGATGAATGAAGATGAAACAATTGCATCTTACCTATTGAAGGCTGATGAAGTTGTCATTTTCATTAGAGGATTGGGAGAAGAGGTGAAATAATATAAAGATGTTAAAAAATTCTTGAGATCACTATCTCCAAATTTTGAGTTTAAGTTGTTTGTATTAGAAGAGATGCAAGATTTGGACAAGCTATAGATGGATGGAATTCATAGCAATTTGACTGCCTATGAGATGAGAACTAATGAAGGAAGATCTACCAAGAAGGAAGTAAATTTAAAAATTGAGAATAATTAAAAATATAAGAAGGTCAAGGATGAGGAACACTTAGATGTGGATGTTGATCAATTGATAGCCATTTTATAAGGAAGTTGAGGTTTGGATCCTGTAAGTACAAAGGTAAGTTGCCCTTAAAATGTTTCAACTGTGGAAAGATTGATCACTTTGCATCTATGTGTCCTAACAAGGATACATCTGGGCATTATGAAGAACATGATGAACATCATGTAGATGACAAGAAGACCTAAAACCTTGATAAAAATAAGGAGTTTAAGAAGTATGAAGGTAGGTAAGGAATTTTAAAAAATAAGAGAAGTTTATATACCAAAAAAGATAACTCTTCTGATGTAAGTTACTTAAGTGCCTCTAATATTAATGATGGTAGTAATGAACCTAAACATGAAAATAATGAAACCTTATTCATGACCATAAAATCAGATAATGAGGGTTACTCAAATGGGAAAGGTCTTATGGTTGATGTAGAATTAAATGAACAAGAAGCTAAAGTGAAACTTAAGGCAGAGTTGGTAAGTTCCCTAGAGGATTTTAAGTTTCAAAGGAGAAAGAATCACAAATTAAGATAATTATTTAAGGGCTATGAAGAGAATATTGGCTTTTTTGAGGAAAGACTGAGTAACACTTCCAAAGATTATAATGAGATCATCAATCAAGTTGAGGCATAGATGGAGTTACTCAATGCAATCCTAAAGGCTAAAGAGGAAGAATGCATCATGTATGAAACTAAAGTAGAATCCTTAAAACTGATTTGGATTAAGCATCTAGAAAGGTGAAGAGATTTGTGAAGTTTGAAAAGAGCACTGAGGCTCTAGATGATATCTTGAGTAGTCAAAAGTTTGTAAGTGTTAAGAAAGGTCTTGGTTTCAAAGAAGATCAAAAGGTGGAAACACAAGTCAAAGAGAAGGCTATTAAATAAAATAAGGTCAACATGAAAATACCTATCAAACAACCTAATGCTATAAGGTATGCTATTTTATTCAATGGTTATTATTTTGTATGTAGTCAGTTTGGTCATAGAGGAAGAGAGTGTAGATTGCCCTCTAAGAATGAGTACTCATGGGACTATGGAAGAAGTCATAGTTCACATCATTCAAGAGGCATATATAAGGTGGGTTTCTATATTTTTAAAAAGGTAGGACACATTACAATATTATATCCTAATAGAGTTATAAGGTCATCAAGTCAAAATAGGAAGTTTGAAGCCCCTAGAGTGCAAGAAAGAAGGAAAATGAATGTATGGAAACCAAAGATAGTGAAGATGAGTCATGATCAGTCTACAAGCTCAAGTGTACTACTTTCTATGATATATCATGCTTCAAATTTGAAATAAATTTAGCAATGTCTATTTTTATCCCACATCGATGATAAAATGGATGTTGAAGAGATCAAGCCTATATTACAAATCAATCCTAAAAGGATACTGAAGGATATTTAGTCTTGTGAAAACATGGAGATCTATGAATCTCCTAAAATTTTGATATTTTAGTGCTATATGGAAAGAGGTGACTACATTAGGCTTCATGAAAACACTATTCAATTAGCAGAAGCATGATGGTTACTTGGTTTGAGGGGGAACATTCAGGTTTGTGATTGAGTTTGATATATGTTGAAAAGTGGTCTTGTAATTTGAGATCATTTAATGGAGGTATGCATGGAGTAATGGGGAGCATGTTCTTATGATGTTGTATAAAATTTGTTTCAATAAGGTGTGATTCAAGATGATAGTTATGGAAGACCTTTGTCATTAGTGTCTACGGGGGAGAAAGTCCAAGTAGGGAGATTAACCAGACTAGGGGAGATGAGAGTGATCAGTTTGAATAATGTTTTTCCATCAATGAAAAAGGGGTAATTTGTTGAATTTTTTTCATTTATGTCAAGGTTTTTATCATTTGATGTTAAGGTTGATGTTATTGATGTCAAGATGCATGGTGTGTGGGGTATGAGCTTGTGTGCCTGATATGACAAGGAAGCCATGTGACAAGAGAGAATTTGAAGGAAACATAATCATTATTATAAGGTTTATGTCAAATTTAATTTCAAGTAATCATGTTTTTAAGTACTATTCCTTGAATACAAGGTGTCTTAAGAAACCTAGTCATATCATGAACATGTGCATGATGAGCATGGAGAGGTATGCACAAATGTATGACATTGTATAAGAAACATGAAAATATAAGTATGACATGGCCTAAGGATAATTAAAGTCATGTGATCAATTTGTATAAGAATCAAGGAGTATTTTAAGGTTAATTGTCAAGCTTTAAGTGCTTGAGAAGCCTAGTCATAACACTGGTCATTACATGCAGAGACCTTATGAGAAGATATGAGCTTAGTGGTTTAATGAGATAGATGCACAAAGGAATAAGAATTTGTATGAGGTTTATTTAACATGTATAAGAATCATTAGAACACTCAAAAGAGTCTCAAAGTGAGTCTATAGGAGTAGGACCTACAAACCTAGTATGCAACTAGACCACCTCTAGACCTTGCTTAGCCTAATGAGGCATCATGATCTATTGTCGAGGCATATGAAGGATGTTTTAAATTTTTTGAGCATGAGATATGTTGTGTGAGAATTTAAGTGAGGTGGAGAGTTCTTGGACAGTGGTTAGAAGGTTTGTTTCAAGGCCTAAAGTGACTTGCAAGTCAAAGTTAAGCAAGAAAAGAGAGAGATGGTAACCAAATGAGGTATGAGTTTCAGATTTCAAGATAAGAATGAGAAAGTGAGAATTTTTATTGGTTTTATAGGGTTTCCTAGGTGTTTTTACCAAATTTGAGGTCAAATTTTGCAATAAAAGGCATGAAAAGTGGTTTTGAGGTTTTTTGATTGCACAAAATAAAGGATTCTCAACCCGATAAGGACTTTCAAGTGCTCCTTGGCATGTATAACCTCTAAATGGTAACCCAATATAGTCATGGTATATATTCAATGGTATTATATCAAATTTATAGCATTAGTTTTTGGAATGAATGGAAAATCTTTATAATGATTGATAAGACTAGAAGATGGTTTAAACCCTCAAAGAACCCTAACCCAGACCCAATGTGAAATATATTTTTATAAAGTGATTAGAATGGATTGGTATGTCTATTTAAGTGATTTTAAGTTGTATTAAACTTTATTATGCACCTCTATATGTGATTGGTTTGTCAGGGGAGTGAGTGGACCCTATAGGAAAGGCCTTATTTCTTGGAAATTTACTGTAGCAGTCAGCGTTGACCAAGTCAAAATTTATAAATGATGGAGATTTAAGCTTGAGAATTGTATTTTATATTAATGGTGGATTATTATCATGTTATATCCCTTAGGTGAGATAAACCAGTCATATATGTTGACCTATCATTAAAACACTTAATGGTGCAAATAGTGAGAAAAATAAGGGAGAAGTGAGAAGGTGATTAGGGATGTGTTATCATGGATTAATTATGAATCCAAATGAATGGATAGATTTTAAAATAATTTTAATATATTTTAATATTTTATATATTTTTTTAAGGTAAATGGATATGATGAAAATGTTGCTCATAAGTTGACTTGTCTAGTGCAGATGAGATAGTGAAGGTACAAGTTCATGAGATTCGTCTGCAAGACCAATATTGTAATTTGAACATATTATATATCTATATAATAATTGAATAATTATCTATTAATATCATCCACATTCACCATAATTATATTAATGTGTCTATATAGGTGTTGAAGGTCATTATCACCATGACTATGTTTGAAGGTGAACTCACAGATCTAGGTAAGCAAGTTGAAGTGATGAGTTAGAGGATATTTGCCCGAAGATAATGTTTTCAATGCACATGATGTTGTTTTTTTTATTTTAATGACTTATATATATATTTTTCATAATATTTTTAGTCAATATAAGAGGTTGAAATGTTGAATCCAAAATGGCTTGTCAGACAGAGTGAAGTCTGTGAGAGAGGTCAACAAATTAGTTTGCAAGACCAATATGTGCCATTAGAGCTTATGATAATTTTATTTGAGGTTGTTATGATTATTTTTTTAGATAATTTTCATGAATTATAAGTTATTTATTATGTTATACCATATGTCATAAGTTCATGTTTCCATGATTGTGTTTTAAGACTAGTTGGCAGTTATGAGTGGGTTGCTTGCATAAAAGGGTTTGAGTAATTTTTCCTTGGGTTGTGAAGTAAAAAACATATGGTCATGACCATACTATTATTAATATTATTTATATGTATTTTTTCCATGGTTTTTTTTCAAAATTATGTTTTTATTTCAATTGTTCAAGACTATTTTTTTGAGTCTGCACAAGCCTAATATAATTAGTACTAATGGTGTGCTCCAAGTAGTGGTTTGACCTAAAAAGTGTTATGAAGCTTAGATAAAAATGGTATATTTTATTTCTTTATTATGTTTTCCTACCATGTGAGGTGTTATAATTTCTTCCAAGGAAGACAAAGTATAACGTGTCTTAGAACAAACCTGATGAGATTAGGTCTCCATGAGACCTAAATATGAGATAAGGACTAATTGAGGTAGCTCAGACCTAAAGGGACTCAAATAACATTTTATGAATGTATTTAATATGTCCTAAGATCCATTTCATGGCTGAACTAAGAGTGTAAGGGTGTTTGGCTAACTAAGAAGGATATGAACAAGAGACTTGTATAACTACTAGGCATTTTTAGGCCTATTAGTGAGTGAAGAGTGTAAGCAAAAAATATAACATATTGGTGAGCATAATATGGTCTTATAGACCAAAAATGGAGTGTATAGGATAAATAATTAGGTCTTGATATAGGTTCTTCCTATGAGGATCAAGGTCATATGACATAATCAAGTCAAAAAGAGGGCTAGTTGAGCGAAGAAGGCTAGAGATCAATTTGAGAGGGATAGAAGTGTGTGAAGAGATGAGGAAGGAGATAATCATATATTGTATGAGAAAAAATATTCTAAATTTGATCAAGTGTTTCATGTGCCTAAGACATCTAGGGGGTTGGTGTCTCCTTACAAGTTAGTGTTTGCTAAAGTCTAGCTGAGTTGGTGATTAACTTGTTGGGGTTGGTACTCCATGTGAAGTAGATGATTAACTAAAGTTGATGTTTATCTTATAGTAATATAGTTAATTTGAATATATTATTGGGTTTTTATCCCCTTTATGGTTTCCCACATATAATTTGTATTATCTTGTGTTCTTATGTTTTATACATATGTGAATGGTTACTTAGTCATTGTTTGATCTACATGATTAAATGAATGTTCATTAATGCTTAAGTGGAATTTAAGTAAAGGTTTTAAACACTGATTCATCCTCCTCTTAGTCATATTTCTTCCAACACTTAGCATAGTGGTCTCCTCCACATGTGAAACATCCACTAGGTGGTCCCTTTCTTTTAGATTGATTACCCCCTTTAAAACTTTCTTTGAAACGATTATCAGGTTTTTTACTCCTAAAAATGTTATTAAAGATTATATTTATATTACTAAATATGTTCCTATAATTCCAATTACACTTCTAAATTTTCCTTTTTAAAGTGGTTTTTGAGCTATCAAACTTATTTCGATACTTATATCTAATTTGTACAATAGGTTTGAGCTTTTGATCCTATTTAACATCCTTCTTAAAAACCTAGTCCATGGTATTAGGTCCATACACATACACTTCTCACCTAGCTTTTGGACTTAGACCATGATGAAAATTTTGATCTAAAAACAATCATCTTTCTGGTACAGGTGAACATACTTAAGGATCTTGGTAAATTTTTCTTAGTACTTGGTCATTGATAACTTTCCCTACCTAAAATTTTGGAAATCTATCAATTTATGATCAAAGTAAAAATACAGTAGCCAGCAAGCCTTAAACAATACTACAAACTAATCTCAAGTGGTGATGGTAGATTTAATGCCCATTTATAATTTCTTATTGTCCCACTAAGTTGTTGCTTCACTAGAATGTTGATAAGCTCCCTAAATAGCCTTGGTTACCTATGAATAATTTTGAATTTCGTAATATTTTTCATTATATATGATCCAATATTAAAATCCATCACCTAACACCGTACCATAAAACTTAGGTGGATCCACCCTTTTCATGTCTCATTCATGTTTTGCAGCTACTTATGCTTTTGCAACTTGTTATTCTTCAACACACTCTCGATCTTAATGTAATTCCTGATTAACATAATTTTCCTTAGGTTATTATTCCTCATGATGCCCATTCACTTCCTATTCTATGGAAACTAATCTATCTTGAGTTTTTATCAAGACTACAAGGATTTGGTCTAGTTTTGTAGCTTGCCTAGCTGCTATTTAATTGGGATTAGGTTATTAATCATGATTCAAAGTTCCTTTAACAATAGTTTTTATATGCACCATTTTATCCTACCATAATAGGAGAGATAGGTTAACATTATTGGAATAATTAGGTCTAATCATTTAAACCTATGCTCTGATACCACCAGTTACAACTCACTAGGTTTAATAAGAAACTATAATTGTTTTGTTATCTCTAAACATTAATAACCACATTTTATTAAATTAGATTACTTAATGCTTGTAAAACATTATAATTTATACCAAAAACATATTTATACTGTATATACATTAATTTAATATCAATCCCTATTGTTTATAATTTGATACATCCATGAACATCCGTCACATCATTTACATCATTGCACTAGTTAAGCATTATTTACTCATATAGATGTAAATATAGTAATATTATATGATAGAACCTAAATTTAATTTTAAGAGTACAAAAATATAGTATTTCAACCTCAAAATTTACAAATATACAATTTTATATCCATAAAAATTAAATACAACCATTATTGTGAATATATTTAAAGTATAATTAATGTTCATTTAAACTACAACCACTACTATGTTTGTCATTTAATATAATAACATCAATTTAAAAAATGTAATGCTAAAAAAGAGATTTCATAGTAGATATCATCAAATCAAATAATGTCCATGAGTATATCTATGTAAAAATATGGATCCAATTGTAGAGAGGGAGAACATCATCTAGGTGATTTTCCTCCAACCATAGACTGACAATCCCCTTCACACCTCCCCATCAGGATTGGCCCTTATGTTTATAAGGGGGTAGATAATGGAAATGCAAACATCAAGAAATCATCCTAAATAATGTGTTTTGTAATCACTATCACATATAATAGTCATACAAATGATAGAATATGTCCTCTATCTAATATGACCTCACATATACATATAAAATAAAAGGTAAAATGGACAAACAATGTATACATCTATAAGATTAATTTGGCCAAAGATTTTCATTATAATTTAAGTCTTCAAATGAAGATGAATCTTACTACACAACACAATACTCTCTATTGAATACATCATCCTATGCGTTAATCAAAAATGATTACTTTTAATTGATAATTATTAATTTTATGTAAACGCATCCCACTTTTCATTACTCATTATACCTTAACATAGAGGATGACTCATGAATAAACTATACATATAAATTCATCCCAAATGATCTAAAAACCATAACATAATTTAGGAAGATCTTCAACAAGGTTTCAAAAATCATAATAAATTTGATATGAAAAGGACAAATACCAAAAAATAACTTACTAAGGAACTCCAACCCTATGCCATATAAATTTTTTATGTAAATTTACTAAAATCATACATCAAACACTATAAGATATCTTAAGAATACCTTACTGTAATTCATAACAATATTTATCAGAATTATACATCAAGTAATGATTAATTTGTGTGTGTGTGTGTGTGTGTGTGTGTGTGTGTGTGTGTGTGTTTATTAATGTTTAAGGCCACATAGTAGTATTAAATAGGATGGCATAAAATACTTCATGCATCTGTTATGCTCTAAATCCTTAATGAACCTATAAATGATCTACTACAATTCCTATATCCTTCAATACAATTATATTTTAGAAAGAGTAAAAAATATTAAAAAATCATATCATCATCCTATACCTAATAAAATAGAGGTTAATTTTTTGTAATGACTATAAATTCCATTAGTCAAGGTAATATTGATTCAATAAAACCCACACAAGTTATTAAATCATAATTAAAGTCATGCATTCCAAGTTTTCCACTTAACAATTCCTTGTTCTAACATCACTTAGGACTTACTTTAGTCATTTATTATACCTGGAAATCATTTCCCTTATTTAGTATCTAAATTTAATAATAGAATTCTATATTTGAATCAATCACTTCAAATTGAATACATAAAAACATCTGTATGTTATCAAAATACAAGTTTATAATAATGACTACATGAAAAATGTAATATCCATTTATCTGTCATCCAAAACTTGACAACCATCAATAATAATTTAAAGAATAGTCAAGCAAGATCTATATCTAGATTATCATAAATTTTGGATTAAAACCACTTAAAGACTCTTTCCACTCATAAATTTATACTATAGTGTTAAAACACATAAAAAATAGAGATTCCAAACACACTATAGTTTCTTCTCACATAACTCGATAACAAGAGTTTAAAGCCTTGCAAGTCAATAAAAGGCAAACTATAGGCATGACTTAAATTCTAAGGTAGCCATAACCATTTTTAGGCCTATAGGTGGTTGTTTCTACCACCTATGGGTCTAAAAATAGAATTGATAATACTTAAATTAAAAACCTAGCAACACCTTCATAAACCTTTAAAATAGTTACTAGCTATAAACATAACATAAATCAAACTTGAATCATCATTATGACCTTGTGGGTGAGGGAAAACCCTCACCCCCAAACTTATAATGAAGATTATAAAATATATTATTGTAAGAGAGTAAGGGAACTATGAAATAGTTTACAAAAACCTCATACATTCCCAATACAACCAATATAATAAATAACTAGATCTAGTTTGCTGATGATTTCACCATGTATGTATACAATAATGACTAGGAGGAGAAAACCAACCTTTATTTTCTACGTCTAATGTTTTATTTCACAACTAGGGTTTTTTAATTTTTCCAACAAGATTATCATTTATAAATAAATATGAGAATAAAACCCATAAGCATTTTAACCTAGATCATTAAAGCCTTTTACTTTCCTGTGATGAAGAAAATAAAAATTGAGATTCCTTTACAAAATTTCCCTTGTGCTCTACAATTCTTTAGTTTCTTCTACATACCATATTTCATTCCTCTACTTCTACTAATTCCATGCCTTATACCTAAATCTCAATCTATTTTATCCACTAAATTCATTACTAACACCATTCTAACTGTCATAAATTCAATTAAAACTTTTTGTTTCAAATGTCAACTTTCCATGGTAACGACATGCCACATTTCTAGGTTAAAATTATTCCATGTTCTCTATAATATAATTCTACCCAAAATACATAAAATTCCTCCATTAACAACTCCATGAAACTCCCAGTTATCCACCAAAGTGACATAAAACTCAAACAATATCCATCGACCCACATTTATTGAGAATCCCTAAACATATGCCTTGACCCATTCAAATAAAATTAAAATTTAATCATTTTTAAAAATATTCAAATAAAACATTTCTCTTACCATGAAAAAACTAAATCAATCAAACCACTAAGTTAATCATTGCATTCCATAATGGGTCCAAGTTTCCCTTGGGGTATAATGACCTAAAAAATGGGTCTTTTTAAACTTTTGAAAATCAAGCTCATCTCTAAGCTCACAATCATAGTTTTCAAGCATTAGAACCAAAGACATTAAAAATGTAACTATGTCAGGAAGTAATAGAGTAAATTCATTCATACACACATACATATGTTTATGTTTCTATGATTATATGCATAACTAATGGACTTATGCACACAAACTCACATAATTACCTAGGAAGAAGAGTTGTTACTAACATAAATAAAGTGAAATAATTAAAGTTTGACTTAGAAATTAATTAAGCACAATAAATCAATTACCAATATGAGTTTTCCTAAAGCAATCATTACTAAATGTAATTATGTACATGTATATCCACTCAAGTAAAATCACACCAAGCTAAACATTGAAAAAATAATAAAGCATGAGTGTGTGTGGATGTTTTGGTATTTTCTCTTTTTACCTACAATTACTGTGATCTTCTGCCCTCTCCCCTATGATGTCCTCCCTCTAAATTTTGTTGTGAGGGATACACTATCCTACATCCACCTCATCAAAAAAGGTGTAGTTAGTCTGAGCTATATAAAAGAGATAAATGAAATATTTAAAATGTAAATACATTAAATGAAAATTTTCTTATTCAACATAACAATAATAGAATCATTTCAATATGCAGTTCCCAAAGATAACTGTGATGTTATAAAATCCTACACACACACACACACACACACACACATAGAGAGAGAGAGAGAGAGAGAGAGAGAGAGAGAGAGAGAGAGAGAGAGAGAGAGAGAGAGAGAGAGATACATACATACATACATACATACATACATATATATATATATATATATATATATATATATATATATATATATATATATATATATATATATATATATATATATATCATCATGAAGCACTCATGTACTAAAACAACAATGAAATTAAAGAAAAATAACAAAATATTTATAATCATACCACACAACTCAACAACTAACCAAATCAATAGTCTAACATCTACTTTAAAAATAATGTTGATCATAAGGAGTAGGATAGCATGTAACACAAGGAGGCCCTTATGAAATTCATGGACGCAATAAAATTCATACAAGTAATTAATAATTTATTAATTGATAAACAAAAAATTATATTATATTAATTAAAATACCTTTTTAATCATATATATAAGTCATAGAGACCGAGTTACAAAAAAAGGATCAATCAATAAGAAGACAATTTTATATATCATTACAAATTTGAAAATTTTAATGATGACAATGATGATGATAATGAAGAAAATGATTATAACTATAATCATGATGATGTGGAGAAGGACAATAATTCAAACTAGAATTTTTAAACAATATTTTTTTTATGTATTTTATAAAAAGATTCAATTCATAATTACTAAAACTTTTATTGATGTTGATGTTTGATATGCACATATTGATTCATAGCTCTTACATTATGATTATTGTAATGATATTGTTATTTGTTAGTTTTAAATGTGATTTGATTTTTATGTGATTTAATGGTAATTGTAATCTATGGATTGTAAGTATTTTTTTAAAATTCCTTAAATAAATTCCTATAAAAATACCATAATAATGAGAAATAAATATTGAGTTATTGAAATTATTGTTATTGTCATCACTTCCATCGTTATTATCTAAAAATGGTAATAGAAACAACAACCATAATTATTATAAAATCAATCAATGAAAATTTAATTTAATATTATTTTAAAAAAAATCTTTTGATGAAAAATGTGACAAGAAACACATTATATATTTTTTAATTTTTAACTTTATGATGAAAATGTGTCACATCAGGAACCCCAACCAATAATGTAATAAAAACTAATGTAGACATCTTGACATATTTGTTGATGCAAATCTTGAAGTAGATCTTGAAAAAATAACCTCCATCCTTTAAAATAGAAAAAGGCACAAAAATATAATTGAAATTTTGACTATAAAAAAAATCAATGGTCTAATGCAAACTTGGTTGACACAAAGATCATCACCTTCAAAATCTACCAAATTGACATCAAAAACCACCACTAAACATTCTTGACACCAATTATGGTTTTGCATCAGCTTGCCTAACCCAATTTGTGTCATAAGTTATTTTTATTTTTAGTGTAACATTGTATTGATTCTCTCACCAAAAACTATCACAAATTCATGAATTATACTAGTTTGATAAATTTAATATAGGCTTAATTACTACAAAGTAGTGTAGGCATGTGATCAGTCACATTGAAAAGTTTTTTATAATATTTATTATACTAAAGAGCACTCCTAAGGTTATTATAACCACATAGGATACTATACAAAATCATATTATACAACAAAAACAAGTGGAATTCATCTTAATATATTACACAAATTTATTGTCTACACAAATTAATATTCACGTACACTATTAGTGACACTTCCTATTGACTTGATCCTTTGGACAACCTTTTGAAATCAACAACTAATAGGTGTTTGGTGTTAAAAAATGAGGAAATCAGGTGATAAATATAGGATTTAATCTAGAAAGGCCATATTCTTCCCAACACATCTCCTTTTGGAAGCCAAATCATGTTAGCTCAAATAAATGAAGAAACATGGAAACTATATATTGACAATGAGTCCCTTAACAAGATCACTACTAAGAAGAGGTATTCACTCCCATGTATTGATGACCTCCCAAAGTAGCTAAAAGGAGAAAATTTATAAAAAAAATATTGAACTAAAGTTTGGATACCATCAATTACCTATTGACCATTTAATGTTTATTAGATGAAATTTAAGTAGAAATAATGTCTATTCAAATGGTTAATCATTCCTTTCAGCTTGACCAATGTAGATCAAATGATTATGTAGATGATGACTAATGTCTTAAAACCATCATTGATTATTTTGTGGTTGTTACTTAGATGACATCTTTATTTTCAATAAAAACATGGAAGGAGCACCTACAATAGGTCCAGCAAGATCTTGACACAATACATAGTCATAAGTTATATGTCAACATAAATAAATATTATTTTTATGTTTAAAGTCTACAATATCTAGGATACATTATAGAGAAGGAGGGTGCACACTTTGACCCAAATAAGATCTCAATCAACAAATAATGGCTAGCCCCAATAAAAACTTTCATAAGTCATAATACTATTGGGTTTATCTAAATTTTAGCATTGATTTGTGCTTCTATTATCTCATCTTACATGGCCCCTGAATCAAGAAACCTAAGGGGGGAAAGTCCCAATAATTTTGGAACAAATTAGTACAATTATCTTTTGAGGATTCAAAAGGAAATTTTCTCAGTACCACTCATCTTACAAAATATAGATAAACCCTTTAAGATTGAATTTGATGCTTAAAATTTTGAACTTGCAATAGTCCTCACCTAACGTAGGCATCCAGTTTCTTACTTTAGTAAAAAAATTCATAGATATGGTATGTAAGTATCCTACATATAATAATTAACAATTTTTTATTGTCTAATATTGTAGAAAATGGAAGCATTACATTTTTAGAATGGAGATCATCATCCATGCATATCATAAGCCTAAATAGTTCATGTAGACCTAGGGAAAGTTACATAATGATTTCCATCAAAAGTTCCATACCTTAACTACAAGAGTTTCACCTTACTATTAGGCACAAAAAAATGTAGTTTATTCAATCTTCAAACTTCTTAAGCCTTTTTAAAATCAAAATATCAATAGTCTTAGATTTATAATGCCATGAGACTTATAAATGACTCATGGTGTATGGTAGTGATCCTTAGGTTTTTACCTTAGAAAAAGCACTAAATATGGGATGAAAATTTGTAGACTATCATCTATAAGAAGAGCTTGTGTCACTTAGGACACCTATATTTTCTAAACTTAGATTGATATAAGATGGTTTGGGAAGAATGAAGTATCATAATGGGAGTGCTCTAGATCGAATAATTATATTGATATAATCTTCATAATGATGTCAATAGGTATATTAGATCATTTAAAACATGTGTAATATAAAACCTTCCAAAAAAAAATCAAGGCCTCTACACACCTCTACTAATTCCCAATTGACAATAAGAATTAGTCCCTATGGATTTAATGTCAAGTTTTCCCATGACTAAGCATGGTCATCACTATGTATTTATTATGGTCGACAAGTTTTCCAAGATGGTAGTTTTCGTGCCCTGTAAAAGGATGATCAAATCTATTGACACTATAAATATCTAATTTTAGAATATGTGAGACCACTTTAGCTTACTAGATACTAGTGTATCAGACGCAAATAATGTTTATTAGCACTTTTTGGTCTACATTATATTCCCTCATGGATATGAAGTTGATTAATTCCACCTCTTTTTATCTAAAAACATATGGGAAAGCATAAATGGTTAACTATATAATGGTGCATCTAATTTATATGTATAACTCAAAACATCCATGAACATGGGATGTTATTTTATAACCGATAATTGATCCCTCTATGTGTCCATTAAACATAGTCCTTTTTAGACTTATCATGGATTTTAACAACTATCCACTGTTGATGTGGCATTGACTATTGTATTGGAGGAAGGATCTAATAATGCATAACAATAATCTAATAAAGCCACTATATTTATTAAAATAGTCTAGAAAATTAGAAATTAGGCTCATGAAACTTTGTTGAAACTAGATAGAACTACATGTACTACAATGACCAACATCAAACCACTCATCAATTTTTTATTGGTGATAATGTATGGATATATTTTTAGAACAAATGATTGAAATTAAAAAATATGAAACGTATGCCTCATAGAGATGGGACCTAAAGAATCATATGAAAAATCACTAATATATTTGAGCTAAATTTCCACCATATTTTGGCTTACATCTAGTGTTCAATGTAGAACTGCATATCCCTATTTCCACCTCTCCTAGACACTTCAAATATTTTTAAATAGTTTTAGGTCACAAATTTAAATCCTAAGCATTCAAATCCATTCATTATTGATCAATTCATAGATATGTATTGGTGAAATATACCAAAATATTAAATTATCATATATCTAGTGATCAAGGAAGAGAAAACTATTCACCATGGAAAGTGGCTAATAAGGAGTCAGATTCATAATAAAAATAAAAACTTAGTGAAAGACCTAGATGCAATGGGGCCCATTACTTCTCTATGGGGGATGAGTTATCCTAACAATAACTTAGGAACACTATATTATAGTAATATTTTATTTTTAGAAAGTTATGATTAGTTTTTTAAATTCACCACACTATAATTGTCAGTTTTGGAGGCCTTCAAAGCATTTTGTGGAGATCCATAAGTATTTTTACACTATTTTAGTATAGTGAACTTATATTTGTCAAGTTGAGATTTATATAAAATTATTGTATTATAACTTTGGAGAATACCCATAAAATATAACTCCAAGAAGGCACCCCAACCTACTTAGATATTATTAGTAATTATTCTTCTAGTACATATCTCAATCTTAGGAGTTTTCCTATTCACATGCCTATCCATATTGAAAACATGTTATTATTTCTTTTTATCTTCAAATGAAATTAATATTATACATGTTAAGTGCATGCTATTATCTTTTGTTTAAATTTAAAATAATTTACTTTTATTAGTTTTTTTTAGTTATAAGGAAAGGGTTTGCCCTATTGTAATTAAACGTGGATAGCAGATATATATTATAAGAGTTATTGTGTTGTCACTTGAATTGACACCTAAATTTAGATCAATTCACTAAAGATTTTTTTTATTCAAATTATTTAGCTTATCCCAGAGTGCCTTTGTATACATAATATTTTTAAAATTTGTCATTTACTAACGCTTTCTCTCTTATATTTCCCTGTTAAGTTTTCATCTCTCTAAGTGCATGCCTTAAAGGGTGCACTAGGAAAGGGGTAGGTATACATTTCATGCTTCAGAAGATTTTTGGTCCCTATAACATTACCTGAAACCACTAAAAGTCACATTTATCTAACTCACTAAGAAATAAAAACCCATTCTATCCACTCTTCTAGGTGATTCTCATTTCAAAATAGCCCCTTACTAAACAAACACCATTTTTAATTCACTTCCTACTATGTCAGCTAGGTCGATCTTGTTAGAAAAGGACTCGATACACATTATGAAACTAAGTTAGCATGATTGACCTGGTTTGAGAATTAATGACTACTTCTTCACCTATAAAAATCAAGCTATTTGATCATGTCAACTAAATGTATAAGAGGTTTTAGGGCCAATCATTGGCTATAAATACCACCTTCACTTCAATATAATAGAAAGGAACATTTAATTTCACATTGTTACAGCTTACAATTCTACAAATTATACAATTGAGGAGTCATTGCTTAAGGTTTTGCCTTGAAAAGAAAGAATCTTGTATTTTAGGTAAGCCTTAGATGTAAAGTAAGAGTCTTTTAGCCTAAAGTTGATGTTTATACTGTTATCCTTACAAAACCACAATAACCTCTTGTAAAGCACCATTGGCCAAGGGAGAGATTAAATCACCACATGTTCATTCAAGGTAAGTATTCTAAATCTTACTCTTTCATTTAGTTAGATAGATATTGCACAAAGTAATAGGTTGAATGTTTTACTCCTTGCTTAATTTACCTGTACATTGACTTGAGTAGAGTTTTCCTTGCTTTTTTTATGTGTTATTTATTGTTAACTATCCCCATTTATTCCAAAAGTTTTAGTGATCACTAGATTAGTTTTATTTTATGTATTCAGGCATATCTAGGGTTATTATGTTATGCTACTAGATTGGAGGCTTTGGAATCCTCTCTAGTGGTGTTGTGTGATAACAGATGCCTTAGGTAGGTTTAACAGGTCCAAATTGGTCATGTTATGATATAAATAGATATGTAATGATTTGTTGGTAAGATTAACTTCTCTGAGATTAGAATTCACTAAGTAGGACAAGTTGTAGATCCATCCTAATTTATTTCATGCATTATAGTGAACCCAACGTGAATATAACCCTTTAATTCTTAAATTTTTAATCATAGTCAACTAGATCGAGCTAGTCAATCAAGTTTCATTTTATTAATACAAGTTTATTTTTCAACTAACTATATTGAGTTTGTTGATCTAGTATTTTTATCTATTTATAGGTCTAGGGTTTTCATCTAACTAGATTGATATTATTGATCTGGTCAATTTTTTTATCTATAGGTGTAAGGTTTTTAGTCAACTATGTCACATTGGTCAGCCTAGTTTTATCTTCTTTTTACAAGTTCTAGTTTTGGCCAACTAAATTGAATCAATTGATTTAGTCATTTAATTATACTTTTTCATTTTATTTTATATATAACAAAATCAATCTACTCAATTGTGTTAATTTATGTGGTTCAGTTTCAACTAAGTAAATTGAACTAGTTGATAAGTCATTTTTCCTATTTTTTACATTTTACTTACAGTCAAATAAATCAATGTTCTCAATTTTTTTTAGTTTCTAATATTTTTAGTCTTATAAACCAGATATATCTGGTCAATTGTGTTTATTAACTATGTTTTCAATTTTTTACCTTTGTAGGTTTAAAACCTTGCCTCGATGACCTAGTCAACAAAAATTCAACAATATAGCTAAATTGACCTGGTTGATCTTGTTATATCTTCCAAGTTCATTTTTAATATCTTAGCATTTCCATTTTGTCAATTTTAATCAAGTTATAATTTTTTATATTTAAAAACCCCTTACTATTTTCCTCGGTTATTAGTTCTATCAAATTGTACCTACATAGTAAACAAAATCAACTAGCTTTATCTAGTTTTGTATCTATGTTTTCTGCCCCCAAAATAAATAGACCTACCTGATTTTGTTTGTCTACGTCTAATTTTATAATAGATTGTATTGACTATCTTGATCATGTTCTATATTATTTTCTTAATTAGATCAACCCACTCAATCTCATTCTGTATGTTTCATTTTTAAGTAAAATAAATTAACATCTATTTTCATAGTAATTACAATCACTTTAAATTTTGAAATAAGTGTTGGATGCCTATTTATTTTTTTCAAAAATTGAAACTTGGTTTTTGATAAACTGATTTGTCACCTTTATTTTCAACTTATCTAGTTTTCCCTAAAAATTATGTACCAAAAATTTTAAAACCACTTATCCACTTTCATGAAGAGCTACGTGATATTCTATTTATGGTCCTTATTTATCATTTACAGATATTGTGGCATGAGGGGCTTGCCCTAATACTCATAGTATAGAGATAAACATGGTCTTTAGTTTCTATTTACCTCGTGGTATTTTAGAAATGCGTAGGATTTCCATTTGTATTGGGCCTTAAGAATCTAGCCTTTTATTTGATTATGTGGTGCATCAATTAGTTGTTAGCATTGAGAAATTACTTCCAGATTACCCTTGAAATTTGGTTTTGTGGGATATGGGAATGACACTTACTCCATAGTTATCACTCCAAAACATTGGGTTGTCACTATCTAATGGACAAGTCAGTATCTTTGGAAGCCTACATTGTCAAACATGACCTTTTAGTATAACTTCCTAATATTATTTTTGAATAATTAGTTAGCATTATTAGTTACAAAATTGCATTTTATGATTTCTAATTGTTATTATCTATTGTATTATAGACTATATCAGCCAACATTGATACATCTTTTGTATTGTGTGTTTTAATTAGATCAAGCAGTTTAATATAATTGCCTATATGTGAATAAAATACATAGATTAGAATGAATCAATCTTCTATTTTGTGCTTATTTATCTCTTGTTAAACTATATTGACCATCTTGATTGCATATTTTATAGTTAACTTAGTTCTTTATTGAACCATTATTTTTCCTTTTCATAATATAAACTAGATAAATTTGCTTGATTGCATAGTACCTAGCCAATTTAGTTCATTATTAGATCAATATTTTTCCTTTTTAGAAAAAAATTCATTGACCTCCTCAATTTCATAGGTCCTATCTAACTTAATTTAATACTGTAGACACCTAAATCTGGCCACTAATGACTTCCAACCAAGTTTTTGACCAATTTCCACTTAAAGTTCACAATTTGGCCTAAAAACACTAAAACACACTAAATGAGTTGAAATTGATATATTCAAGTGCCGATTTTGGCTAGTGTATCACTAAATCGGGTAGTGCAATTTATGGGCTAGCTAACTTTGATTAGATCATTTTGAGTCAAAATGCCATTTTTGCACCTGGGTGCTTTGGATTGCTCTTTCCTATCAAATCTCTTGCACAAGATGGTGTATTTGTTATTTTAGTTTGGAAACATCCTAAATGTGATAATGGATCCAACACATCTAATATTGACATCCAATTTTAATCTAGTTAAATTTTGGACCAATAACAAGGCATTCTGATGAATTTGAGTAATTTGTGCATAAAGTGCTTAATCATGATTAAGAGCTAATTAAACCAAATTAGAGCTTAATTAATAATTACATGGAATATTTTTGAATACTTATTTTTGGAAATGAACATTGAATATCTGCATCATTAGGTGGCCTCATTTCTTGGGAAGACATCTCTAGGCCATAAATGCCACAAATATCAAGATTCATGCCTCACATGCCTCATCAATGCCCTCCATGCCTCTTAATTGCTCTTTTGTCCCAAATATTGATGAGCCTATTTATTTATTTTAATTACATAATTGGATTAATCCTTACCACACATCTCAATTTAGGTATGGATGGTTCAAGTTGATTCTACCCATTTGCAAAAATCTATAAATAGGAGGCCTTGCCTATTGAAATTTAAGTTATTTTGGTGCAAAGTTAATATGCTCAAATATCTTCAAAATATATTTCAATTAGTGTTACCATGCCAAATTGATTCCAAGCCAAGCCAATCCAAAGCCAAAGGTGCCAAGGAGAGATGGAGGTAGCCAAGCTTCCATTGATAAAGACTTCATGAGCACAAGCCTAGTAAAGCACTATTACAAAATAATTAGGAGTATCCAAGGAAAGTGAAGGATTCTTAGCTTTTCTTACTATTTATTTGTGTTTGTCATTTATTTTTGTTATTAAGCTCACCCTAGTAACTAGGCATGAAGGTGTTAGTTTAGTGTGTTGTTTTTCAATTTATTTTGTTCATTTTGTCAGTAACACAATACTAATCTCCTCTTTTTAAGCAAATTCCTAGTTCAAAAATACCACACTATATTTTACTTTGAAATATATAAATTGATCAATTTTATTGATCTTGTATTATCTTTGATTTAGTACCAACCTTAGTTCTTTGATTATTTGGCCAATCTAGTCCCATTAGTGGCTGATATAATTTTATTTATAAGTTTTTTTTCTTCTAAAAACCTTTACTTACGTATTTTTCTATTTACATTTATTGACATCATGAAATCACCTATAAAAATCTTTCTTGATAATCTTAACCCATTTAGAAGATACATGGGTTGTTCCTTCTTACCTACCTTAGCCACCCAAGAAGATAAACCTTTATGGTGCACTTATTCTAAACCTTCATCTAAATATATTGATTGAAATATGGTTCAAATTACCCAAAATGATGATTTAGATGGATCTAACCCATGTTAAACTTCCCATGATAACATCATCTATACTCCTAATGATACTCTATCAAAACTTCTTTATTATACCATCGAAGTGATCAATACTATCATAAAAAATACTTATATAGGGAAACCTCTTATAGGAAACATTCCTATCTTTAATATTGGGAATGTTCCTCCCTCTAATACTAATAGTAAACATGTTATTCATCTTCCACCTCCCACAATTAGTAATCAAAATATACCCATAGATACCACTCAAATTATTGCTCAAATGGTTCACCATATGAATGTTATACAAACAACCAATAATTACCAAACGATGTAAATGCAACATCACATCTTGAAAATAACTAATCAACGTCCTCTTCTCATGCCTCAAAATAACTAAAATATTATTCCCCCTTGTCTTAGAGATGCCAATGGAAATATCATCCCTCAACCTCTTATGCATAATAAGATGCTTCAACATATTCAAAATGAACCTTTATTTCCTTTCATTGTATCCATCGACATTGGAAACATTTGTCCAGCCATTAAATATGATGGAATTAAATACCCTGCCTATTTTATTAAATCATTTGGTAATCTCTATAAGGAATGGATCCAAACCAATACTTTCACTATCACTAAGATTCTGGACAAAAAATTCACTGGATATGGTTTGGAATGGTGTAATCAACTTCCTTAGCATTCCATATCATAATTAGAGTATTTAGTCAATGCCTTAATTTAAAAATATTCAACAAAATTATCTTCATGAAAATTATCTTAATCATTCATTAATGGTAAGTAGTTATCCTTTGAATCAGCTCACACTTTCATCAAATAGTGGAAATAATTAGCTCATAAAACAAACCATGACATGAATGATGATAATATCTTTAAATTATTTATCATTTCTTTAAAACATTCCCTTAAATACAAGGTTCAAATTTTTTCCCCACAAACATTAAAGAGGTATTTGATCAAGTTAAAATACAAGATTTCCTTATGAGCCAATTTGAGCCATCATAAAATGCAATCAAAGAATCTTTCCAAAATTTAATTAATGTAATTAATAGTGAAAATTTTCACTCTTAATCCCTTCCAATAAATATAAGAGTAGTCAAATTATACAATCAAACTCATTCCCACTCACCATTAATGATATCATAAATGAAGCAGTTATTATTTCCAACTAAACCCTTCATCTATAACAATACTACCGCCGCCACACCCCCCCCCCCCCATCATGTTATGATCATAATAAATTTTTTTGGTTTCATGTTTACATTGTTCACTATCATGAGACATGTCATGGACTTATCAAATTTATAATTTATTTTATGTTAGGTGATATATTTGATCATGATGCTATGATCAAGTTACATCATCCTAATTATCTCAAATCACACCAAAATAAATAATTTACCAAATCCATTCCCTCAAAATATTAAAAGTCCTCTTCTAATCCACATTATTAAAATGATAATATTTATGCAATTGATACTATTTATGATCAATATTACACTAATTATTAATATATGAATGTAACTAAATTTAATTATCGACATAAACCTATTGACAAGGATCCTTTCACTAAACCTTATAAATCCTTTATTGATGAACAATTGTTTAAAGATATTACTATGTAAGTACTTTACTGACATCTTCATAACCAAATATTAGTAATGAACAACATCCGTAACTATAACCTCAACCTAGTTCTTATATCCCTAAAAAAATTGTTATTTCCCACAAATCTCATGCTGGTTCTTCATCCTCTAAATCTCATTGGAATTTATTATAAGAACTAAACTCAATGCCTTGTAATATTCCCCTTATGGAATTAGTCTGAACTTCTCCTTATCATTATAAATTCCTTATGCAAAAATTACAAGATATTAAAGAACCACAATCTAGTGATTTATAACTCCCTTATGATAGTCTGCTCCTTATATAAGTTCATGCAATCAAAATAATTTATTCATCCAAGAAACCCTCTATATAATTTATTGAAGAATATATGATTAATGATGAAATTATTTTTTAAGTAGATGATATGCCTCTCTTTGTCATAATTGGAATAAATAATACCCTTATGAAAAAATTATTAGTAGATGAGAGATTTGGCATTATTGTCACTTCTCTTTGGTTAATTAAAAAAATTGGATACACTAGAGAAAATATCAAATAAACATGTCTCATGTGTAGAGGATTTGATAAAACCAATCAAAAATCACTTGCCTACATTTGGCTCCCTCTTAACATTGAACCTAAGATGCTTCTTATTCTTCATTTATCTTACAAAATGCTCCTAGGTCATCCATGGAACCATCATATTCATTTTATTGCCTCTTTAGGTAGTCAATTTATAAATTAATACATAATGTAAAATGTTATAAATATAAGGTTTAACCTAATCATTGGAGCATCCAATTACCAAATCCTAAATCTCAATATCATATTCTGACTATTTCTCACATCAACAGTCCACCTCTTATATATCAAAATAGATCCATTATTCATTGTTATTATATAAATATTTTTAGGTCTCCATGATTTTAAGTTAATACTTTTTATTGATGTCACTCATCTTAAAAACATTTTTCTTTGAAACATTTTTTGTGTTCCCTAAGTGGCCATCAAAATCTATTAGAATTTCAACATTTTAAAATCTATCTATATTATCAAGTTTATGTAATTATAAGGAAATAAGTATTCATTGAGTCAAGGTAAGTGTTATCACCAAATATTTCAACCTTGAAGATGGTGTTCAAGCTTCTTCCAGATTTAGGAAACATGGGAATACTTTCAAGTATGTGGGTGTACCTATGGTGGATGTAAGCCTCTAGATTTAAGGTCTACCTCCCTGAATGTATCTTGAAATGCTTATCACCTAAACTAGTGCTTACTTGTTGGAAAAGAGTTAAAAGTTTCATGAAATATACATAATATATAGTTTTGATACACCAAGTTATTTACACATGACCATCATACTCCTATCATAATGAAATAAGGCATACAAACTAGTTTCATAGTCCTAAAGGATTCCAACATCAATGTTTTAATATAGAGGTGAGATGCATGAAGAAACACAAAGTAAATGGAAAAAAGGGAAGATAAAAAACTATAAGGATAGTTTTACTCTTGAAATTATCCTAACATACTTAAATACACTCTATATTATTTGTTATAATAGGAACTCTTGCATAAACATGAGAAGATAAGGGAAGAAATGATAAACAATTATCACTTCACATCACCATACATCACTTTGTACACTTATAAAATTATTAATAAACTAAAAAAAAAAAAATAATTAATGTTAAAAGTTAAAATATAATTTCATTCCATCAGGCCTTCACCATACATGGTGTGGTATTAGCTTACAAGAGCCAAAATGGCTACTACTTATAGGATTTGAGAGGAGGAGAAGAGAATGAAGTCCAAGAGTCACTAGGACATGTGTCATACTAATAAAAAGAATTAAAAATGCAGGATAATGAAGTTTTATATGTACCATGAAATTTTTTATTGGATAAATAACCCTCAAAAGTATGAAACTCTTGAAATGTGGTGTAGGACTCTATTGTTTGCTCAAAAAACTGCCTTCATCATATAGCCCTTTTAGAACATACCACAATTGACTATGGATAGAAGTGATGATCAAAATTATTGGGAGGGGTTTTAGACATGATACACCATTAATTGGTTTCATACCTAATCATCTTTATTATTTTTCACATGATTTACCATTGCCTACTATCTAAGTAACTCCTCTTACACTCACCCCTCACACTTGGCCTCAAAGTTGGCTTCAATTTTCCATGTAAATATATATAGAGGATTGAATGAAAATTTTAAAAACCACCCATATATTTATATTCATTAGGTACACATTAAATAGTCTCCCACTTAAATTTCTCACCCTTCTCACTATTTTGCTCAGTTTACCAGTTTTTACTAGCTGAGATGGAGGTACTTGAAAAATTAATTAAGAATTTTTTTAAAGCATGAAATGATCATAGTGAGTTAGATTAATTACAAATATCTATCCATAAGTTGGTTTCATCTTTTTAAACCTTTCAATACTTGCACAACATCAAAAATAGTAAAAAAACCTCATTTCCCCTATCCGTACAAGTAAGGCAGCACTAAAGCTAATGGGAAGGAACCCTAGAGAGTCCTATGTAAGGTCCTATAATTTTCATGCCCATTCCATCTCATATGGATAGCTATCCATCCTCATTTTTATAATTAGGTCCTTATCTAGGGTTTGTGAGGTTTTTGTTATGAACCTGTGATATCTCTTCTCTTTACTTTGTTAGTATAGTAGTTGCTATGGACACATATGCTTTGTAAGTCATCCCATGAGCATTTTGTTTTATCCCACATTCATGGGAAGTAGTAGTTTCTTATATTAGAATTCATATATAAGTAAGTGTTGAGGCCAATGAAGGCATCCATGAATTTACTGTATCGAGCTTGCACAAAGGAGGTTTCCCCCTCGCAGTGGCTTATGATCAATTCAATCTTTTCAAGTGTTCTACCAAATTTAAATTATGTTGTTAATTCATGTTATTTTATGTATTTTTATTAATTTTTGTAGGAGGATCCTCTCATATGGTATTAGAACAATTTCTAGGGCAATTTTTTTTCCAAAAATTCTTAAATCTATTTTATTGCATACTTCATCTTAGTAATTTTTTGTAATTTGTTTTGGACCAGAATAAAAAATTGACCACATAACTATGGGACATGCTTGGGTGAAAGCCCTAAAACTCATCGTGAGGAGTACCATAGGAACCCCAAAGTAGTTGGCCCATTGAGAGGATTTGCCAATGAAATGGTCAATAACCCCTTCTCGATTGAGTAGTTCCCATCCGTGAGGAAAACCAAGTTTTATCGCTTAGAGGTAAATATGTGGCTAGAAAATTTGTGGAGTGGTACTCTCTTAGATGGAATTGGTGGCCAGAGTGATATTTTTAAAACCCTTAGGTAGTCATTGAAACTTGGGGCCTATTTCTATCTATTTTAGAATATTTTTAGTAGACTCAAAAAAATTAATCAGCAAAGTATTTGTAAACTATCAAAGGACTTATAGGTAGATATTTGATAGAAACCAAAATCCATAAACCATCTACAGAGTATCCATTGAGAGGATTTTTTTGTAATATATCTCCATTTGTAGCCCCGTTGATCCTCAAACTTTATCCAAACACCTGAAATTCCATTCCCTATATTTTCTTCTATGAGGTCCCATATCCCAATTCCACTCCTAATTCTCAAAAATCTCAATTTTCCATTTTTTTTGGTTTTACCATAACTTCTATTTTTGTCTATTTGCCTCAAAAAATTTCCATAGTGTTCATCATCTCTTTCTACTCCTTTGCCCCTCTTTGACAAATTTTCTAGTTTTTCCATTTTCACTCTTGAAATTGCCCTCACCTTCATCAATCATACTCCCACTATGCAAAAATATTATTAAAATCCCCTTTACCCCTTCCATTTTTGTCCAAATTCAAAACCTTCCTTACTAAACATGTCTTAACTCTAGTTTTCCTATCCATTACAAAAAAAAAAATGTTATTTCAGTCATGGTAGTAACCCGAATAGGAAAAAAAACATGGAAGATGAAAACGCTACCCTAGAGACCCACATCAAAGATCTTGATGAAAAAATATTTAGCCTCAGTCTTCAACAAACCACCATAAACAATAGATGACACCCAAAGTCTTCTTCAAACATTGGGTTTTTTTCTTCAAATAATTATTATGGGTCAAAACTTAATTGACTTAATGGTGCAGATCCAACTGAATGGATCTATCAGGCAGAATAATATTTTAGTCTAAACAATACTTTTGATGCCAAAAAGGTCCTACTTGCATCCTTTCACTTAGAACTTGAAGCCCTCCAATGGTATCATTGATATACCAAGGCTCGTGATGAACCCATATGAACTGATTTTTGTACCCTCATTTTGTAATGGTTTGGCCCTATTGCTTTTGGTGACTTCACTAGAGCACTCACTAAAATTCACCAAATAGAAACCATGAGAGAATATCAAATATAATTTGAAAAACTAGCCAATCACATAGAGGGATTGTCTGATGAATTCTTCAGGAGTTGCTTTTTCAGTAGACTAAAGGATGCAATTTAATCTGAGGTCAAAACATTTCAATCCAACATGATGATGGAAGCCTTAATGGTGGCTAAGTTGGTAGATGACAATATCAAAGCTCAACAGTGATTCAAATCTAGTTTTGCTTCATTTAAAAATACAACTCCATAACGATCTTAAACAATGTCTAGCCCCAGAAGCACTCCAATCAAGCATTTGACTGAAGAAGAGATGCAAGCCTATAGAGAAAAAGGACTATGTTATAACTATGATGATAAATTCACTCAGGGACATTGATGTGTTGAGCAAAAAATCTACCTATTTGATGTGGACTCTCCACCCAAAAATGAATATTGAGAAGATGTTTAGTATACAATAGATGAAGAAAAAGAATCTCGATCGATTATGGAACCCACTTCTCAGGAAGACCAACCATAGATCTCTCTCCATGCCTTAGTAGTAGTCTCTACCCCATAAACCATGTCGGTTAGGGGTTACTTCAATAAGCTCCTTCTCATAATACTCATTGATTTGGGTATCACTCATAACTTCATTGACCCTTAGATCACCAAACAAGCTGATTACTTTATCCATCTTTGCTCTAACTTTGAAATCATGACTGCCAATGGGGGCATATTACCTTGCAAAGGGAAGTGCCATAATGTGCATATATCTATTAGAGATTATAACTTAGACTCCAACATTTTTTTCTTTCCCTTAGTTAGATGTGATGTTTTTTTGGGAACTCAGTGGTTACACACACTTGGATGCTTCTTATGGGATTTTACTAAACTTTGGATGAAATTTTTAGATAATGTACAAAAACACACAATGAAATATTTACAACCATTATCTTTTAGCATCATAAGTTCACATCACATGGAAAATATTCTTAATAAGAATTCACATGATTTCAATTATTAGTTCCATTCCATTCAAATACAACCATCAACAGTCTCCACTACTCCTAATCTACAAACCATTTTGTAGAGGTATGCATGTGTCTTTTCCAAACTAGTGGGATTTCCACCTTCATGACTAGAGGACCACCATATTCATCTCCTTCTTGGAAGTTTTCCTCCCAACATCAAGCCTTATCTCTACCCATTTTAGTAAAATACTAAGATTGAGATGCTCATTTAAAACTTACTAAAGTAAGGCATTATTCACCCTAGTACTAGCCCATATTCTTCCCCAATTCTACTTGTCAAGAAAAAATATGGGTCATGGTGCCTCTGCATTGATTTTCATCCACTTAATCA
Organism: Torreya grandis; assembly: GCA_037957365.1. Taxonomy (NCBI): domain Eukaryota; kingdom Viridiplantae; phylum Streptophyta; class Pinopsida; order Cupressales; family Taxaceae; genus Torreya; species Torreya grandis. The sequence goes on from JARHVA010000236.1 coordinate 6,071,552, forward strand.
CATCCTAATCAAGGATAAGTTCTCAATCCTTGTTATTGATACACTTCTTGATGAGCTTCATGGCACTCATTTTCTCTCCAAGTTGGATCTATGCTATGGATATCACTAGATCTAGCTTCATGAGGATGAGATCCCTAAGATAGATTTTTGCATGCATGATGGCCATTATGAGTTTTTAGTCATGCCCTTTGGCCTCACTAATTCTACTTCAAAATTTTACGCATTAATGTATAAAATATTCTAACCCTACTTGCAAAAATTCATTCTATTCTTCTTTGATGATATCTTCATCTATAATAAAATATGGTCTAAGCATCTCCAACATATAGAGCTCACACTGCAACTTATCTTTAACCATCATCTTAGTGTAAAATAGTCCAAATATACTTTTGGATAGGATTAAGTGGAGTATCTCAAGCATATTATTTTAGCCTAAGGGGTTTGGGTGGATCCTAAAAAAATAGCTGCCATGACAAAATGGCCTCATCCTCAGACACTCAAGAGCCTCTATGGTATTTTGGGGCTGACTAGATACTATCATAATTTTATCAAGTATTACAGGAATATTGCATCTCTACTAACAACTATGTTGGAAAAGGATGTTTTTTTCTTGAACACAAGCTATTGAGTGTACATTTGAATAATTGAAACAATTATGTGTACTACACTTGTTCTAGCTATGTCAGATTTTGCCAAGACCTTCACTATCAAGAGTGATGCTTACAATAATGGACTTGGTGTTGTTCTCCTCCATGGACTACCCATTACATTCACTAGCAAAGCCCTTTCTGGCAATAATTTAGTGCTCTCTACTTATGAGAAGGAAATGATGGCCATTTTGCATTTAGTATAGAAGTGGCAGCCATACCTACTGGGGAATTTTTTTTGCATCAAAACTAATCACCAGAGTCTGAAATATTTCCTAGAATAATGGGTATCCACCCTATCACAACAAAAATGGGTTATTAAACTCATGGGTTATGACTATGAGATCACTTACAAGAAGGGTAAGGACAATATTATGGTTGATTCTCTGTCTTGCACATTTGTGGACCAAGCTTCCCTTTCAACTATTTTCATGCCTATTCCATATTAGTTAGACATTGTACAATAGGGGTGTGTCAATGACTCATTATCTCAAATAATTCAATAGTTGGCCACTAACCCCTCTATGATATTGCATTCTTCCTAGGATGGTGCTTCTCTATGATATAAGGGTCATCTGGTGCTTCCTCAAAGTATAGATCTTCAACAAGCTATATTTTATGAACACCATGCTTCTCCATCTGTAGGTCACTCAAGGTTTCTCAAAAATTTATGAGTAGGCATGACACAAATTATTTTAGAAGGGAATGAAAAATGTAATTCAACATATAGTGGTTAAATGTGATACTTTCCAACGCAACAAGGTTGAAGCAATACTCATCATTGGGTTACTCAAACCCTTGACCATCCCTACCAAGATTTGGATAGATATTTCTATGGATTTCATTGAGGGGCTCCCTAAATCTCAAGGGAAAATGGTGATATTGGTTGTGGTCAATTTCCTCTCCAAATATAGTCATTTTTTTTCCCTCAACCATCCCTATACTACCTCCATAGTCACACAAATTTTATTGGACATCTTCATAGCATTCCTTCATCTATTATCTCAGATTGTGATGCAACCTTCACTAGCCCTTTTTGGACTTAACTATTTCAATGCATCAGTATCCAACTAAAGATGAGTTTGGGTATCATCCATAAATGGATGACCAAACTAAAATGGTCAATAAATGCTTAGAAACTTTCATTCATTGTTTCACCTTAAAATGACAACATAAGTGGGCAAAGTGGCTCCCTCTCACTGAATGGTGGTACAATACCTCCTACCACACTTTAAAAATATGACTCCATATGAAGTATTCTATGGTCAATCATCACCAATTCTCTTTTTATACACCCCCAATATTTCATCAGTTCAAGCAGTCACCATGATTCTCTAAACCTAGGATCAGATCCTCAGTACCCTATGGGACAATTTTTTATGACACAAAATTAAATGAAAGAACAAGTTGATCAGCACCATTCTGAGCACACTTTTCAAGTAGGTGATATGATTTTTCTTCTCCTAAAACCATACAATTAATCCTCCTAAAATTCAAAGGGCATCATAAGCTATCTCCCAAGTTCTATGGGCCATATAAGGTTCTTCAAAATATTGGGTCAGTTGTTTATAAGTTAGATCTCCCACCTTCTTCTTGAGTTCACCCAATATTTCATGTCTTTTGTTTGAAGAAATTTCTTGGCACAAACATCAAAGTGTAGACTATTTTACTATAACTTGATAATGAAGGATCTATTCTTCTTGAGATAGAGGCAATCTTGGATAGTCACACATGCCAACTTCACTCCCATTCCATCACTTACATTTTATTTAGTAGCATGGAATGCAACATGGGAACCACTATTTAAGATTTAACACCAATTCCCACATTTGAAGCTTTGATGACAAATATTTTTCTAAGAGGGAGGGGATGTTATGAACCCATTATATATCTTCTCTTTACTTTGTTAGTATATTAGTTGCTATGGATGCATATGATTTGTAAGTCATCCCATGAGCATTTTGTTTTATCCCACATTCATGGGAAGTAGTAGTTGCTTAGATTAGAATTCATATATAATTGTTGAGGTCAATGAAGGCATCTATGAATTTATTTTATTGAAATTTCTCAAAGGAGGTTGCCCTCTCAAAGTGGCCTACAATCAATTTAATCTTTTCAAGTGTTATACCAAATTTAATTTGTGTTGCTAATTCATGTTATTTTGTGCATTTTTATTAATTATTGCAGGAGGATCCTCTTAGGTTTTAAGTAATTTTCACCCTTAGCCTTTGTTCATAAAGATGTGACATTGAACTTAGGAACCAATTCAATAAAATAGTAGGTCATGAGCCTCTTCAACCTATCCAAGCTCCTTGAGCTCCCATGCAAAGTATCCAAGTAGATATGAGCATTTAAAATTTCATATTCAAGATTTTCATTCCATTTCCTATAGGCCTAAAGAGGTTTTAAGCACAAAAATGGTTTTCTTATGTTTTATCTACAAGGTAGAAGATTGAACACATCTTATAACCCCCTGTAAACATGTTCCAATTCATTAGAGTGCTCACCTAAGGTTATAAATGAAATTGACCCTCTAGTTGGGCTCTAGGCCTAGTAGGTCTACCTGCACTTTTGTATATTTGGACCACCCCATTATCTTTCAAGCATATATTAATGATTTTTCATATTCTCCCCTATGTGACTCAGCCTTTTAAACTTTCTTGTAAGGTCTCGCCACTCCCTAGTTCACCTAGCTCTCCTTTTCCTTCAAAGTCTGCATGTTTGCATATAAAGGGAGTGCCCTCTCTCTAAGATAAAATAGAGGGATATTCCCCTATTTTCTCAAACAAAGTGAACATTTGATGGGCTTATTTAAGCCATGAGGACACTCTTTGTTAATTTTTAGCTCTTGATGATACCTCCAGCACCTCTAAATACTTTAAAACCTAAAATCATTTATCATTCCAACCTCCCACATACTCTTTCATACACCTTTCCACCTTATTGGTCTAGATTGAGTCAAAACATTGACTATGTTTCTACTTGAAAGGGCACTTGAAGCTATACTTACATGAATTAAGCCTTGAAAACAATGTCTAAGCCTTATTGAATATTTCCAATGTCATTTGACAATGATTTGAATCCATCCTCGTCATGTTCAAGTCATGCCAACATCAAAGACCCTAATTCTTTTGTTCTCTACCCACCACAATTAGTTACAGTTGACTATGTAGGTGACCTATAGGTGTTGATTAGCCTTGAAACTTATGTCATATACCCTTGAGATCATTTGAGGTATTAGGAAGCACTTGTGGGATGTTATGTGTCTCTATTCTTATAGTTTTCCATGTATAGGTTAGTGTCATAGACTATATATACCTATAGTCAGTTGTAGGTGTTCTATTTTAACCAAGGTACACTTGTAAGTATGCCTGTTGGGCCAAAAACCTAGTTCTCTAGCCTTGGTTGATGTTCCTTAGAACAAAATTTACCTCTTCAACTCAATAAGACTACCTAGAATGAATATATGTATTCATACTACCACTTGAAGGGTAAAGGTCACTTGGAACTTGAATTCTTATAAACATCATTGAATGTTTACAGTGGAAAAGTTGGCAACTTGGAGGCCCCAAAATACTACTTTCCACTAGTCACATGTCTTTCAAATTTTTTAATGCTCTTCCCCTATGTGGACACTATAAAATATATGCATTTTGGTGATCAAAACTCAACTTGACATTATCATATGACATCTCCAAAACATTGAGGACTTTGCTTTTGTGTTTTAGGTAAAATGTCCCTAAACATAATCACCAACTCTTAAATATGACATATTAACCTCACTTGCCAACGTAAGGGATCAAAAATTCATGCCATGGTTGCATCTAACTTTAGAAACATTATGGAATACTTAAAACATGCTACACTTCTCTATAACTATGCTCCCAATCTCTGTGTATGGTCACTTGTAGATAAACATCTTAGGTTGTAGGGAAATGAATATAGATGTATGAAGTATACATTATGTATAGGTGTTCATTGTAATTTGAACCTTTCATCAAATTTCAAATGGATTTTATCATCATGTATAACCTTAATCAACTCAAAAATCCCCTTTTAATGTTATTGGCATTTATGAGTTACCTATAAGTATGCATTGAAACTACAGACTAGGCAATGAGTGCAAGATTTGATCAATGTGCTCATGATGTGACCTCATAACTAGTTTGATACTCCCTAAAAAATTTCAAATAAGGTTTTACAACCTTGAAAGGCTTGAATCAAGTTCAAACATATAATTTAAACATGATTTTCCTCTTAAGAGCACCTATAGGTGCACATTTATGGCTAACTATGTGTATATGTTGCATATGACTGCCACCATAGTCCTTGTGTTTTCTAGAGGGTATAATCTGATTTATCATACACCAAGAATATGTTAAACCTCTTTTAAACTTCATTTATCTTCCATGAATGTGATCAAAACTCTAAACATTATGACTATAGATTAAACAAGCAGAAAATGGATTGTGACACAATGTGATTATGTGTTTGAATCAAATCATGATATTTTAATACCAAGCATAAATATAGTTATTTATATTACATGAGAGACAAGGATAAAATCATATCACATCCACATGAAACCCTTACAGAAAACTAAACCTTCTGCAAGTAGTGAACTTGATTATAACTTCACCTGAAACATCAACTTACAAACTTGAACTCTTTGGTTCATGAAATCATTGAAAAACATGAAAATAATAATGTTAATCATGAGACAAGAGATTAAAAATACTCTGGAAACAAATTCAATAGATGAGTTTTATGAAACAACTCAAATGAGATTAAAACTTATAGCATGTGGGAAATAATATGCATAAAAATATAGTTAACTTGTTAAAGATGTTTCATAAAGTCTAAGACATCATTCCTTAAAATCCAAAAATGAAATTTAACATGACCAACTATACTACACCCCCAGAGGCATTTGATCTGTAAGTTCTCCTACTAGCCATACCAACCAAAAACCTATTGACCACTTTCATGTGCATGGTGGAGTGATGGATGAGAAGAATGGTTTTAGCTTAATTTTGGCACTTTAAAATCATGTCAAGAATGAAAAAGAGTTTTATGAATTTGAAGATCCATCCCACAAGATTATCCCATGTTCCATTCTCTCATAGGCCATACACACTTGAAACTCCCCTTTTTCCACTTACTTTCTTTATTTTTAATTATAACCTACAAGTTTTTGGTTATAATCTGACATGTTTGATAGGGACTAACGTATTGGGTTTTGAGGAGTTTGGAACACATGGACACAACTCAAAACCATACCACTTGCATTTAATGCTCATTTATGACCCTTAAGTGACTCAAAATGACATAAGGACTAATTAGACCATGACCAAGGCTAACATGACGTCAAATCACATCTAATTAACCATGAAACACCTTATGACATTATACTAAACCCTTATATAAGTTTTTTACTATAATGGGTTGACCCATTTTGACTTGTGGTCAAAATGGTCAACATTCTTAGCAATTTCCTACGAGTAGTATACTTATTATGCCATGACCAGTTCCCTAATCCTATCCATTGGGCCATGAAATCACCTACACATAGGTTTCTCACATAATTTTTCTTTGAAAACAAACTAAACACAAAGGAAAGTCACATAAAACAAGACACACATGTGTTCAACTAGAACACTTATAGAACACAACACAAATGAAAGAGAACACACACACCTATTATACTATTTATAAACGTCACTCTTAAGGTGAAACATCTGATCATACCTCAACTAGGATCAAATATGATACCCCTTGAATCTTTGTCTCTCCATGAAGGGAGCCTAGCATGAGGAGCATGCTCATCACCAATCACTTGCATATGTGTATGGTCAAGAAACTTACCAACTCTATGTCCTCTCTTACTTGTAAGGGGATTATTTGGAACTTTCATAAATGATTTATCTTTCTCTCTAAAGACCTTGATTGTGGATGTAACCACTATGATATCTGTCATATCCATTAAATGCTCTCCAAAAAAATGTAGATTGGAGTGTATGATAGTCCTCTCAACCTTATCTTCTTCTAGGACCGAATGTGCTTGATTTTTAAAATCATCAAGCTCATGTTCTTCATGATCTAATACCTTTGAACATGGTTCAATATCAGATGGATCTACTAACTATTTTTTAGGAATATCAACTTCTTATTTGACCTTATTCTCCATGTTCATAAATCTTGGGATAGAAACTACACTAAGCTCATTCATGATTGTATGCTCTTGATCAACAGAATAACATTCATCCCTGTGTTTGATGGGAACCTTAGCAACATTATTGTTACTCATATTAGCAATCTTGACATCAGATTTGCAATCTCTTGGAGAAAAATGAGTCTTACCTAACTTGTCAAATTCTTTGCATATGGAATTGAACCTTTGCCATAGTTTTTCTTCATTCACAACATGAATCTGTTCTCCATGCTTAGTGAGACAAACCACATCATGTTTTTTAGAGGCATTAATCAAATCATATGTAGACTTCTTGAAAGGATAAGTAGCATTACCAAGCTAATCAAACTCTTGACATATGACATCAAACCTTTACCACAAGTCATTCTCATATATCTCATAAATTCCATCATTAAGAGCATCTTACTCAATAACAGGGATAAAAACATCATTCTTCCCATTATGGTGTTCAATTTGATTCATCAACCTATCATCATCATACTCATGAATCATGTAGTTACCTTCAGCATCATGAGAATGTTTGACACTTATCTTAGCTCCTTAAAATGAATCTTCATGCATGATATAAGTACCAAGTTCAGTTTGTTCAAAGTATTCATAAGGATCATGCTTATATGAATCTACACCATACTCATCCAATAAAAAATAAAAAATTCTCCCAAGTTTCGAAACACCATCATCGACATTATATTCCTCCTTATCATGGACAACACAATTCAAGTTAGAACTCAGTTCAATGTAGGGCTCAATATGAAACCTTGAAAGAGGATGAGTTATTATGGTTACTTTGGTCCCATAGCTTATCCTAAAGGCCAAGAAGGACCAATCAGATAAGAGATAGAAACCTATCATTATTGTAAAGTCTCTTGAAAGGTAGATTGCAAAGTGATTTGGAAGGTTAACAACTATGACTTGGATAATGGGAAAACTAGGACAATCATGCAAGAACACCTTCAAATTTTTGATCAGCCCTATGGTTTTAGTGGGTGTACCATCTATTTGGATCACTTATTTTCTATGAGGTTCATATTTTAGGCCTAACTTATTAGCTAAACTTTGGCCATAACTGATGTAAAGGCTTCACTTTAACTATGCAATTGTGGACCAATTTGTCACCCATTATGAGAGTGAGTTAGAATGGTGGAGGTTTCTTAGCTTTATTATATGGTTCATCAATAGTATTATGGAAATTTTCAAAGACAACATGACTATGAATTTGACTTGAAGGTGAAGGACTAGTAGGGATAGTGGATAATTGCTTTTGGAATAGCTCCTTTTGGCCAAGCATGTGAAGACATCCCATAAAGAGATACATGCTTTGGCACTTTCAAAATAATCCACTATGTTTAAGGAAGTATTAGTCACCTTATATTGAGTCCTTGGAGGTAAAATATTTCTTTAAACTTGAGGAATTGAGACACCTTAAGTAGATCTTACCACATTTTGAATTAGAGGAGGTGTAGGTGTGCTTTGAGTTGCCTTGCTTGCAACCATACTTTACTACCTTAGAGGGAGATTAGGTGAAATTTTAGGCATGATATTGTCACCTCCTAGATCCTTCCTCTTTGACCTTGTATTTTCTATAATAGAGGATCCTTGATTGAGTACAAAAGTGTCTTACACCAAGAAGTTAGTGAAAATTTCTCCATGAGGCTACCAATCCTCATTTGCTTGTCATTTTCAGCTGATAGGAGAGGAATGACTCCTATTTTTGGAGTAAGATATTTCTCTCCACCTTCTTTAGCATCCATAAATTGGTTTTTTACCAATATTTTCCTTTCACCAAGTTACTATGCACCAGTATCATCTATCTTGCATTGGTGGTGGAGTTGGGATTGTAGACATTGGTAGGCCTATTGGAGTAAAGATGCCATCGACCTCTTCCTCTTCCATATTGTTGGCCAAATTATATTTGATAAGGATATGAATTTTTATAATCACCTTGACACATATTTCCTTTCCTATTTTGAGATTTTAGAGCTTATCATCTTAACTCAAATAACTTAGATCTTGACTACCAATCAACATCATCTTCTACCTTTTTAGGAGTAGCTCTAGGCTTGGTGTTAGCATTGGGAACTTTGGATACACTTGGAGAATTATCAAAATTATGAGACAATGGAAGAATATAAACCTTAGAAGGAAAATTTCTAGCTTGAATGAGACCACTTTTAGCTTTGATGTCAAGTTCATATGCTTTGGGAAGAGTGGAACCACCCATGGATTGAAGCATGATGGAAATTTTAGTACCAATGGCTCTCAAGTAGGTAGGGAACACAAAAATAGCAGGTGGCCTCATGATAAGAGTTAATCTATACAATCTTTTGAAACCTCTCATTAAATTCATGCATTATTTCTTTAGAGCCTCTTTTGATCACATTGAGCTAATGGATAAGAGAGGTATGGTCACTTTTATTTCCAAACCTTGAAGTTAGAAACACTCCAAAGTCATCCCATGATATGATGCATCCACCTTCTAAAGTCGTATGCCAATCAATATATTTATCTCTAAGGGACATGGTAAGGATTCTAATTGAAATGTTATTTTTAGTGACATTGTGGAAGCTACAAAAGTTAGAGATATCTCTAATGTGTTAACTAGGTATAACATGACTCTTGTCATTAAATGTACACACACCTTTTATGGCATTAGGGGGAATGACATCATATTCTTGAAGATGAATTAGATTTTAAGTATTGAAGGTAGGGAAGGCATGAGAACTCTCCATGTTTTAATCAATATCTTCAATTTCTTCCACCTTATCACTTCCTTGGATAGAAAAATCTTCTTGGTCTTCAAAGGGTATATTAGGATGAGGATATTGAACTTTAAGAGGAAGTTCAGGGGGAATAAGTGGATTGATAAGATTGAAAACTCTAATAAATAATGACCTATTAAGAACCATGAATTATGAGAGCAAGTTTATAACAAAAAAATGGCCTTGAACCATATTTTACCTTGATGGAGTTGTCAAATGTTGAGTATCACACCAATTTGTAGCTGATGTTATTAAGACCAACATTCACCTTAACAAGTTGTCTTGAAGATAATGGGTCCCATCGAGCATGCCAAAACTATTGTCATAAAATATTACACCATAGAAGAGGGTGTTCAAGCCTCTTCCATATTTGGGCAACATGGGAATATTTACATGTATGTGGATGTACTTATGGTGGAAGTAAGCCTTTAGATTTAAGGGATAGCTCCTTGAATGTATCCTGAAATGCTTATCACCTAAACTAGTACTTGATTATGGGAAAAGAGTTATAAGTTTGAATTAAATACACATAATATATAGGGGTGAAACACCAATATTATTTCCACATGACCATCATACTCCTATCACAATGAAACAAGGCATACAAACTAGTTTCATAGTCTTAAAGGATTCCATCATCAATGTTTCAATATAGAGGTGAGATGCATGAATTAACACAAGGTAAATGGACTAGAGGTTCTATTTCACACTATAAGGATATATTTAGTCTTTAAAGGATACTAAAACACTTGAATACACTCTATATGACATGTTAGAATAAGAACTCTTGCATAAACATGAGAGGATAAGGGAAGAAAGGATAGATAATTATCACTTTGCATCACCATACATCACTTTGCACACTTATAAAAAAAAATCATGAACTAAAAAACATACTTTAATTAATGTTTAAAGTTAAAATACAATGTCATTCCAGCAAGTCTTCACCATACATGGTGTGTTATTATCTTACAAGAGCCAAAATGGCTGTTACTTATAGAATTTGAGAGAGGGGAGAAGAGAATGAAGTCCAAAAGTCACTAGCACATGTGTCATGCCAATAAAAGGAGTTAAAAATTTAGTATAATTAATTTTGATATATACCATGTAATGTATAATATGAAAAATTTCCCTCAAAAGTATGAAACTCCTGAAATGTGGCGTAGGACTCCTCATTATTTTCTTAAAAATTTGCCTTTATCATTTGGCAATTTTAGAACATCCCACAACTAATTAGGGATATAAGTTATTATTTAATTTATGGGGATTATATATATATATATATATATATATATATATATATATATATATATATATATATATATATATATATATATATATATATATATATATTACACCATGCATCGGTTTCATCCCTAATCATCAATGTTCTTCTACACATGAGTTACCACTACTTGCAGTCCAAGTAACTCCTCTTTCACTCAACCCTTACATTTGGCCTCAAATTTGGCTTTATTTTTCCATGAAAAAATATATATAAGAGTGAATTTAACTTTTAAATACCTCCCATATCTTTATATTCCTTAGGTACACCTTTAATATCCCCCCACTTTAAGTTTTCACCCTTTTCACTATCTTGCTTAGTTTGCCAATTTTGATTGGTTGAGATGGAGGTACTTAAAAAAGAACTCAGGAGTTTTACTAAATTATTAAATGATAATAGTGAGTTATATTAAGTCCCAATATCACTCCCAAATTTTTTTTCATCTCTTTAAACCTTTCCATACTTGCACAACATCAAAAATAGTCAAGAAAACCTTGTTTCCCTTATCTATACAAGTAAGGCAGCACTAAAGTTGATGGGAAGGATCCATGGAGATTCATATATAATTTATAATCACTTTCATTCCCATTTCATCCCATTTGGATAGCTCTCCATCCTTATTTTCCCAATCGGGTCCTTATCTAGGGTTTGTGAGGGTTTTAAGTCATTTTTACCCTTAGCCTTTGTTCATGAAGATGCAATGTTGAACTCAAGAACCAATTATATAAAATAGTATTTCAAGACCCTATTTAAATTTTCCAAGCTCATTGATATCCTATTCAAATTATCCAAGAAGATATGAGCATTTCAAATTGCCTATTTGAGCTTTTCATTCCAGTTCTTGTAGGCCTAAAAAGGTTTTAAGCCCAAAAATGGATTTCTTGTGTTTTATCTAAAAGTTATAATATTTAACACATCTTAAAACCCCTTGAAAACATGTTATAATTAATTTTATTTTTCACCTAAGGTTATAAATGAAATCTCCCCTTTAGTTGGGTTGTAGGCCTAGTTGAGACCTAATAGGTTTGCCTGCACTTTTGTTTATTTGGACTACCCCATTTTGTTTCAAGTATATATTTATGATTTTTCATATTCTCCCCTATGTGTCTCATCATTTAAGACTTTATTTAAAGGTATCAATAGTCCCTAGTTCACCTAGTTCTCCTTTTTCTTCAAAGTCTGCATGTTTGCATACAAATGGAGTGCCCTCTGTTTGAGACAAAATAGTGGTAACTTCCCCTATTTTATTAGAGAAATTGAATATTTTATGGGATTATACAATCCATTATTATGTTTTTTGTTAATTTTAATCTCTTGATGATACTCATATCACCTCCAAACACTTCAAAACCTAAAATAATCATATAGAAGCTGTTGATTGTGTGCAAGATTTGACAAGGGACTGTATGTTGCTTCTGTTGGTGTTATTATCTACATGGTTTAAATATGGTAAGAGAATTTTTAGACCACTCTGATCATGATTAAGGTTATCTAAACTCATTTATCTCTCTAACCTTCCACATACTCTCTCATACGCCTTTCTACCTAACTGGTTTGGATTGACTGTAAATGTTGACTGTGTTTTCTACTTGAAAGGGCACTTGAAGGTGTTATTACATGAATTAAGCCTTGAAAAAAATTATAAACCTTATTTAAGATTTAAAATGTCATTTTAAAATTATTGTAATTCATTCTAATAATTTTTAAGTCATGCCAATATCAAGGATGCCAATTCTTTTGCTCTTCGCCCACCACAATCAACTATAATTGACTATGTAGGGGGGTTGTAGGTGTTGATTAGCCTTGAAAATTGTGTCATATACCCTTGAGATTGTTTTAGGTATTAGGAATCACTTTTGGGATGGTATGTGTCTCTATTATTATAGGTTTCATGTATAGATTAGTGTCATGGACTATATATACCTATAGTCAGTTGTATGTGCTCTTTTTAAATCAAGGCACACCTGTAGGTGTGCCTATTGGGTCAAAAACCTATTATCCAACCTTGGTTGATGTTCCTTAGAACATAATTTCCTACTCAAATAAAAAATACTACCTAAAATGAATATATGTATTCATACTTCCACTTGAGGGGTAAAGGTCACTTGGAACTTAAATTCCTGTAGACATTATTGAATGTTTGCAATGGAAAAGTGGGCAATTTGGAGGCCCCAAAATACTACTTTTCACAAGTCATATGTCTTCATATTTTTGAAATTATCTTCCCCTATGTGTATTATATGAAATATATGCATTTGGGTAATCAAAACTCAACATTACATTATAATATGACATCTCCAAGAACACTGAGGACTCTATTTTTGTGTTTTAGGGGAAATGTCCCTAAAAATAGTCACCAACTCTTGAAGATGGCCTCTTAACCTCGATTTCCAACTTAAGGGATCAGAAATTCTTACCATGTTTGCATCAAACTTAAAAAACATTATGAAATCCTCAAAAAATTCTACACTTCTCCATGACCATGCTCCCAATCTATGTGTACGATCACCTGTAGATGAACATATCAGGTTATAGGGCAATGAATATAGATGTAGGAAGTATACATGATGTATAGGTTTTAATTGGAATTTGAACCTTACATAAGATTTAATATGTACTCTCTCATCATGTATAACCTTAATAAACTCAAAAAACTCCTTTTAATATTATTGGCATTTATGAGGTACCTATAAGTATGCATTAAAACTGTAGACCAAGCAGTGAGTGTAAGATTTGATCAATGTGCTCATGATGTGACCCCATAACCATTTTTATGATCCATAAAATAGTTCAAATAAGTTTTTATAACCTTTAAATTCTTTAATAAAGTTCAAACATCTAATTTCAATGTGATTTTCCTCTCAAGAGTACCTGTAGGTGCATATCTATGGCTGAATGTGTGTATATGTTACATATGACTATCACCACAGTCCTTCTTGTGTTTTTTTGAGGAATGATTTTATTTATCATAAATAAAAAATATTTTAAACCTCTTTTAAACTTCATTTATATTCCATAAACGTGATCAAAGCTCCAAACATTATGACTACAACTAAAACAAGTAGAAAACTAATTGTGACACAATGTGACTATGTGTTTGAATCAAAGCATGAGAATGTAAGACCAAGAATAAATAAGGTAATTTATATGATATAAAATAAAAGGATAACATAATATCACATCCATATAAAACCCTTGTAGATGACCAAACTTTTTGCAAGTAGTGAACTTGACCGCAACTTCACCTAGAACATCAACTTACAACCTTGAAATCTTTGGCTTATGGAATAATTTCCAAAAAAGAAAATAAGCATGGTAATAATTATAAGAGATATTAAAAAACCTATGGAGACAAAAATTTTAGTTGATTTGTATGGACCATCTCAAATGAGAGCAAAACCTGTAGGGTATGGGAAATAACAGGCATAAAAATATAGTCAATTTGTTAGAGATGGTTCATAAATTATAGGACATCATTCCTTGAAATACAAGAATTAAATTTAATATAACCAAGTGAAATATTACCCTCCAAATTAATTTTTTCTATAAGTTCTCCTACTATCCATACCAACCAAAAACCTGTTGACCAGTTTCATGTACTTGAGTAGAATAGTTTTAGCTTAGTTTTGTAACTTTCAAAGAATTTAAATCATGTAAAAGATTCTAAGGAAGATGAATATCCATCCAAAAATATTCTCCCATATTCCATTCTCTCTCATAGGCCATACACCCTTGGAACTCCCCTTTTTCTACTTACTTTCTTGATTTTCAATTATAACTTGCAAGTTTTTAGTCAGAATTTGACTTGTCTGACAAGGACTGACATATTGGAATTTAAGGAGGAGTTTTGAACACATGGAAAAAACTCAAAACTATACCACTTGTATTTAATTCTCATTTATGACCCCTAAGTGACTCAAAATGACATAAGGACTAATTAGACCATGACCAAGACTAACATGACATCAAATCACATCTAATTATGAAATACCCTATGACATTATACTAGACCCTTATATAATTTTTTGACTATAGGGGGTTGACCCATTTTTAATTTTGGTTAAAATTGTTAATAGTAAGTTACAAAGCTTCTCAACTACCATGTCTATGATGTAGATGCACATGGATTGAAAACAAACATACTCAATAAGTACTAGTCTACACTAAACAAAAAATTGATCTTTAAAGAGTGACCATGTCTTATTATAATTTCATTTTAAAATGGATAATATTTATTTATACTAACTAAATATTGAGATGATTTCAATCTCAAGTTATATAAAACTAGCAATTGCCTCCTTGGTATTGTCTACCTAAACACAACATATATTTATGTGTATGTGTGTGTGCATGCATGCACTTAGTTATTGTTATTTATATTATATTATATTTTAGATGCATAGAGTTATTTAAGGGTTAGGTTATGAGTTATACATGGATTAGTTAGGGTTTATAACGGTTAAATACAATTGGGGAAAACTCTTAAAGAATGTATGTTTTTTATAATATCAACTTAATGTAACAATTAATTATCATTATGAGAGAAATCTTGTGTTAAAGTGGGATTTTTAGATGAAATCCACCATTGAGGAAGCATGTGTTCCCATTTTTTCCAAATATTTTCATTTTACTCTATATTTTTTAGTTCTATTTTAAATTGTTATTCAGAACATAGAAAGTGGTATCAAAACTTTAGTTGATTTTTTTATTTGCATCCATTGTTAAAACGTCGAGGGGAGTTGATGCAATTTTTTTAAAAAAATATGAGTAAAGAGGAGATGAATGGGTTGTTTTATTATTTATTTAATGAGGTTTAAAATTAGATACATTCATCAATAAAATAAAAAATTGACCATTTGATGAAGGGGAATACAAAACCATTTAGGGATAACTTGACTCAGATCCACCATATGAGGAAAAGGAAGATAAAAAAGAGGAGGATAAAGATAATACACCCTTATTTTAACCTAAAAATTAAGATCCATAGTATGATTCTATATTTAATATAAAGGCTCATATAGGGTTGAGTAAACTTAAACTAGCCTTTAGGGTAAAAAAGATTAAGACTCAAGAGGAAAAGTTGAATGTGTTTCTCAATCATTTGAATGATGTTTCCCACACTTGGGGAGAAATATAGGTTTCTAAAAATCTAGAGAGATAATTTTTAAACTTTAAAAAATCTCTAAAAAGGTGATTTGATCAAAATTGGGATGAACCATATGATACCTAGTTGATGCACTTATTTTATGAATATATGTCTGTGGACACTTGTACAAAAAAAATCAAATTTTAGAATATAAGGATAATCTCTCTTCAAATTTAGTGTGAAATATATATATATTTGAAACTTATGGGATGAGATTCAAAAGGATGTAAGGATTTTTAAACTAAACTCTTTTGAAAGTGTCATTATTATAGTTATAAGTAATAGAACCATATTGATGCCCTAAAAAATAAAATGGTAGAAACTATTGTCTGTAAATCTTTTACTTGGGATAAGAAAGCCAAAGACTCTAGTAATGAGTTTGAAATTACATCCACTATTGCAATCCCATGCCACAGGCATTTAAAACATGAAGTAGAGGACATGTTTTTAGTCTAAAAAATATTTTTATAATGGAATATGTGTGTTGTTTTGAGCTAGGGTCAAAGTCAGGCAATGAGAAATCCCTGAAGAACCCTAATTTAAAGTGTGAACCTAAATATCTATCTCTTACTATAGTATAAACATTGAAACCATCTGTGTCACTTTATATAATGGTAGGGTTGGATAATGTGTACATGTTAAGGTTATTTTACCATGTTAATAAATCCCAAGTTTTACTCATGGTAGATCTAAAAGTAAGCGTAATATTTTGGTTAAGAAAAAAGTACAAATATTAGGCCTCAATTTAGAAACTTATATAAGTTTTCACATTCAATTTATAATACATTAAAGTATTGAATATGTAAGAGTAGTCCATAATGTTGATTTTTAGTGGAAAACTATGTCCTAAAAGATAAATTATTACAACTAGTATTGGGGGTGTGGATGTTATTCTAGGGTTTCAATCGTTATACTCACTTAGAACATACTCTATCAATCATCAGGATATATTCTTGACAATAAAAGAATGGTACCATAAGTACGCTATCAATTTCTTTCCCCGAAGGGAAATTAAAACTATTAATTCTAGTCATATGATCAATGTTTTTAATAATGGGCATATTATATTTATGACTCACCTTTATAGTATGGACATTATATCATCTATTCATAGTATGGATGTAGAATAATATATCTCACATGAATATGGTCTAGGGATTCTATAGATTCTATGCAACTATATGGTAGTTTTTCATGATCAAATAAAGAGCCTACCATGAGATAAGGAATTGGAACACATTATTGAGTTTGACCCTAAAATATGTGTCAATTATGGTATACCCTTATAGCTATATGAATTTTATGAATTTAGAGATATAAAAATTGATCATTAAAAACTTGGAGGCTAGCATCATTATCCCTCATGATATCCCATATGTTGCTCTAGTGGTACTAGATAAGAGTAAGGATGGGTCATATAGACTCTATGTTTATTACAGGGCTATAAACAAATCATAATAAAAAATAAAAAAATAAATGCCAAAGATTGATGAGTTGCATGGGGAAAATAATTTATCAAAAATAGATCTCATATTGGGGTACTATCAAATATCAATTTGAGTTCAAGACCAAGATAAGATGACCTTCGGAATGCATCAAGGCCACCACAAATTTAGGGTCATTCCTTTTGATATCAAAAATGCCCCAACCACATTTCAATCATTGATGAATAACATATTCAAATAATTATTACATAATTTTTTTATTATATATTTTTAATGATAGTATATTTTATAATAATTCATTTGCATCCATCTTGACCATTTAGATGTTGTGTTGGATAAACTATCCAAGGAGAAGTTTTATGCCAAGGCATATAAGTGTGAATTTACAAAGGAATCATTGGAATACCTTTATCATATAATTTATATTGAGGGGGTTCACATTGACCTTAAAAATATCAAGGACATATGTGATTGGAATGTACCTAAGACTCTTAAGATACTTTGAAGTTTCCTAGGATTGGAAGTTATAGAAGATTCATGAGGAAATTTTCAACAATATCAGATTCCCTAACTAACCTCACCAAGAAGGATTCATTAAATTCGTCCATATATGTACAATATTATTTCAAGGATCTCAAAATATATCTAGTTTTTACTCCATTTTTATCAACACTTTATTTCTAAAAGGATTTTTCCATTGAATTGGAAGCCTCTAGATGTGGACTAGGCATAATTTTTTCTCAAAATGACCACCCAATTGCATATAAAAGTGGTAAATTTAATGAATGTGAATTAAGGATGCCCATATATATTAATAATATACTTGGAATCCTACATGAATTGTCAATATGGTGTCAATTTTTTTGGAATAATTTATTTGTTAAAAGTGAACACCTTAACCTTAAGAACTTGTTAACTTAAGGGACATTGACAAAAGAGAAACAAATGGATGGATCACCTTAAATCCTATTAATTTAAGATAATTAAAAATAAATCAATGGATAACATGGTGATAGATGAATTATCATTCCAATAATAACTTATTGTATTACAGACCATGTCCATCAACCAACCTACTTCCATACATGACCTTCTACATGACTAGTTAAATTCACCCTGACTCAACCAAACTCATGCAAGAAATTAAATATGGGAGGAAATAAAGTGTTTATTAAATTAATAATGGAATAATGTTTAATAAGGGCATGTTTAATTGATATTTTATTCTCCCTTTATTCAAAATTTTCTAGAGAATTACCATGCATCTCCATCTACAAGTCATGTTACGTCCTATAAAACATATAGAAACATCAAAGGCAACATTTTATAGAAGGTAATGAAGGTATACATTTTTAAAATTGTTGATAAGTTTGGAATATACCAACATAATGAGGGGGTGAGTGTTCCTTTTTATGTATTTTTCAACCCAATTTATTTCTACACCAAAGGTGGGAAATTGTGTCATTCAAATTTAGATTAGGAATTCCCATCTCTAAGGGTAAAGTTGATTTTTTATGGTGGTAGATAGATTGAAAAAGTATGAAGATTTAATTCCCACAATAAAAACCATGATAAATGGTCCTAAGGTTGGAAAATTGTATTTCCAACATGTGTTTAATTTATATGGGATTCCTAAATAAATTATTTGCAATCACCTGATCGAATGTTTCAAATTGTTTTATGGTAGGAGCTAGATTGGAATGCATGTGTTACATTTAATGAGCACTACATACCACCCAAAAAAAATGGGAATAAAAGTATGGTGAACAAGTGATTGAAGAGTATATAAGAATGTATGTAGGAAATAAGTGGAGAAAATGGTCACAATGGCTACATTTAGTTAAGTATTGATACACCACCACGTACCACATAGCTACAAAAATGTCACCTTTTAAGGCTTTATATGGGTATGAATCACCATCACCATTAGATTGGTAATTCAAAATGGAAAGGTCCTAATGGTAGAGGAAGTTACAGAAGAGATGAAAATCATTTAACAACTACTGAGAGGAAAAATATACATGAGCACCAATAGAATAAAGCAACAAGCAGACCAACATAAAAAAAAGTGGAGTTATGATATTGGGGGCATGGTGTTTTTACAGATGCAACCAAATCAATATAATACATTGAATAATTTATTGAGGTGTAATTTACGTCTATAATATAATGGGTCATATCAAGTGTGTTCAAAGGTGGGGGAAGTTGTATACCTAATGTACATATAGAAAAAAGGAAAATTTTCATGATGTGTTTCATTTGTCATGTTTGAATAAGAATATATGGGTGAATTCGGTGCCTTAGATATAATTATTAATGAATGAAAAATAAGGAAATCTTATGTTAGATATAGAGTGCATTGTCAGGGAGGAATTCAAGAAGATTTGTAATAGGTTAGTGCACATGTTTAAAGTGAAGTAGAAGGAAACAAGTCTAGATAGTTGGACTCAACAAGAAAGATATGTTCAATCTAGTTAAAAATTATGAAAAATAAATTCTTAATGCAATCAAAAATGGTGAATATGGAGGAAAACATGAAAGAGTAAGTTTTTTCTAGAAAACATGCATAAAATACAAGGGAAGTGTTAAGTGTACAAAAATAAAAAACACCTCATTATCATCCATGTAATAGATAAATTAATAGTATATGGTAGGATGGTCAAAGCTTTCATTTAGTAGGTAGAGATCTTAAGTTCCATTCTCATAATGTAAAATTTTGCACTTTTTAGAGTTTGACTAGCTTTGAGGTCAAATATATTTAAAGGGGAGGGCATGTTATGTACCTATACATAACACCACCCACCCACACACACACACACACACACACACAGTTCATGTGTGTGAATGTATGCATGTTCTTAGTTATAATTATTTCTAATATATTATATTTTGGGTGCCTAGAGTTAGTGAAGGGTTGGGTCATGAGTTAGCCGTGTATTAATTAGGGTTTATAGCAGTTGAACACATATGGGGAAAGAATTTATTTTTTTACAATATAAAATTAATGTAAGAGATAAAAACTGTTGTGTGATAGCTCATGTTATAGTGGGATTTTTAAGTGTATTCCACCCTATGGGAAGTAAGTGCCCCCATATTTTCTATTTATTAGTATTTTACTCTATATTTTACATATTTTTTTTTGTTATTATTTGAAATGTAGCACTTAGTTTCAAAGGATGTGTCGATAAACAAATTAAAAGCTTTGTTATATCCATATTGATACATTATTACTCCTATTTTATGTCTAAAAAAAAAATTAATGCTCTATATGAATTATTCTATATCCATTTAATATTAATATAATGACTTTTTAGGCTCATATGCCACCAAGATGTATGAGGACAGATACTTGTAAAATATTTTCATTGCTTTCAAATTTATAAGTAGCCAAAAAATGGCTAATCAAAACTAAGATTAATTTTTGGGGTGTATGAGAGAAGAGATAATAATTCATGGAGTGGCCATAATTTTTGTTTTAATTTAGAAAAAAAACCTAATTGTGTTGTCTTGTACTAACTTAAATAATTTTTATTTACAAAATAATGAGTAAATAATAGGAAATAAAACATGAGGTTGATAAAAATCTAGCAATAAGGATAAGTAAGAAATAATAAGAAATGATTAAATAGTAGCATAATTATAGATGAATGTGGGTTTGGTAATTAGTATTGGATCCAATATCTCCATGACCACATATGAGAATAAATTTTGTTGACTATCCCATCAAGCTCAATAATTAGAGTGTAAGGATATTAACCTTGTGGTCGTAGGTTCAAGCCGCATGGTGGTCATAATTATAAGTGTCATGTGTCATATTTATGTGTCTCATGTATCATGTTTCCTTTTGTGCTCAAGTCATATATTTAATTTAAGCCCCACATTCCTTCCTATCTACATTTTTTTCCACACACACACACACACAATCTTTCATGAAGTTTAATGGATTTTTAAAAATAATCTAGGTTGGTCAACTTATGAATCATTAGATCTAAAACTTTAAGTAATGTAGGAGGCCTATATAAATCCAATCACAAATGACATGTTAATTTTCCAAGTGGTTCTATGTTTATCTATGAATTTTCATATCTCAAAAGAGCCCACTACTAATCCATTTATGTTGAGTAAGGATTAAAAGTTTAAAAAGGGATGTCATTTATAGTTGTTGAGTGTAAGGTCTGATACTTGAAATGGGTAAGATTAGATGTAATTATCTAGTGAATATGGTGAATAATTGACACTTAAAATAGATGATATATGGTGAAAGTCTCATATGAATTTGGTTGAAGAGTCAATTCTCAGGCCTTGCCTTCTACACTAGTTATGGGTTTTTATGACATGATCGGTCATCACAATCTAAATTTTAAAATAAATATTTAAGGCTTCCACATGCCAATCCATATACACATAATAATTTAGAAAATAAAAATAAAAATATATATTATATATACATGGCATGGTAAGGTGGAATATCTTTTTTGTATTGTCATTTTTTATATGTAGGTATATGAGGTAGAAATGATTACTAGAATAAGTATGGACCTATTTTACTTTGTAGCTTCTCATTGGTTTCTTCAAAAATCATTTTGTTTGAAGGAAATATCTCAACTATATAGATTGAAATTATTCAAAACATACCATGTATGTAATGCATGTTTTCATATGCATCTATTTCTTTTGTGTGGTAATTCTTGCATTGTGTTATTATTTTATTTTTGTAAATTTTTATGTAATGAAATATGTTTCCTTATTTTCTTTCATGTTATTACTTATAATATTACAGGGTGAGGAATGAATGAATTTTATGACATAAATGAGGAACCTCTGATACAAACTTGTAGCATTAGGTTCATATCATGAGATTTAGTTTTGCAATGTCTAATGAATAATTAAAGTTATTATATTCAAAATCACAACAAAAATACCCATATCATATGATAACATAAAATGCAAATTCATTTTATATATTTCATTTTTTTATATGAATGAATGAATGAGGATTTTATAATTGTATAATCAATTCCAAGAAATGTTACTGTAAACATTATATTCCAAAAAATATAAAAAACCCTTAATTCCCTAAATTTTTCACAAATTTTAAAATTGAAAATTTTCCTATTTACACTTTACTAAATAAAGAATTTTGGGAACAATTTCAAGATTACCTATTCTATTTCATATTTTTCCTATGAAGGTCTTGGTGGTGCCTTCTCCCTCCTCCCTCCATCTTTCCTCTTCTTCCTATACACATTTTATTATTTCTTCTTTATAATTGGGTATCTCCTAAATTAATTCTTCCTCTTCATGGATATCTTCTCCTTCCTCCCTCCTCTCAATACTATCATCTTGTAGGGTGTTTCCCCACCTAAGAGGGCATTTTAAAAATACTTCCCTTCTTAAAATTTTCCTCCATTCCCTAGATTTATTATGTAGGATCACTCGGTTAGTCAATAAATCATGTACAGACCAAAAACATATATTATATGTTTGTGGGCTTCTCATAATTTAAGAAATTATTCTTGAACTTAATCATGATTCAACATGATTTTGGGAGGGAAAAGGAATATTTTTAGGTCATGAGATAGGTTATTGTCTATTTATTAATGAAATCATCAGTTAATAAAATTTATCTTAAAATTACACACTCATCACTCTACAGAAGTGGTTATTTCATTTGCAGTGGTTAACCTCACTAAGTAACAACCCAAAATCACTCAAATGTTCATTTGGAGAATTTTCAAGGTGAATGATAAACCCAAGAGATATACCATGAGACATAAAAGAGGAGGTAGTACCTTGAATAAGGTAAACTAGAGATAGAGGATATTTTCCAAGAGAATGTAGGTGCTTGAGGAAGAAGCTTAGAGGACTAGTGATCAATGTTCATTTCAGATAAGGACTATGTAGAATTATTACTTTGTATCATAGTCATAGTGAGAGTGACTAAGGCTATTTTTAATATTTATACTCCCTCAACACCAATAAATTTTAGTATATATTTCAATATCATATATATGTGTGTGATTTGAGAGGTAGGTTGTAAGGAATGGGTTGTCCTTCATTGTACCCCTCATTCTTGACTACATCAAATGGTATCAAAGTAAAATAACTAATTTGGGAGAAGTGAGAATGTGTTTCCCCCATTAAAATAAATGTTAGAGGGCATGAATGAATTATAGTGATAAGAGAGTGTTATCCATATTGTGTGTGTGAATAGAGAACTATATGTTGAAAGCATAGTCTAGAGAAGTGTGTGGATTAGGGAGTTTTGAAAACAAGATATTTCAGTAGTAGGTTGAGGTTGAGTGATATTATAGATGCCTCTAAAAGGAGGGAGAATACCTAGAGAAGTGGATGACAATATGTTATTAAGGTTGGATAATATTGTAGATATGTTCATGGCTATTAAAAAAGGATTATCTATTGTTGAAGTGGATATAAGAAAGGGATTCATCCCAAGGGATGATGTGAGTGACATAAAAATTGAATATTTGAAAATGGAAAATTTGGGAGTAGCACTAGAGTAGTTGGATGAAGGAGAAGTCAAAAAATTTAGATCAATTTAAAATATTGGGAGAGGAGTCAAGGTAAAGGTTCCAATTTTTATAGGGACTTTTAATCTCAAGGAATTGATTGATCAACTCAATGAGAT
Organism: Torreya grandis; assembly: GCA_037957365.1. Taxonomy (NCBI): domain Eukaryota; kingdom Viridiplantae; phylum Streptophyta; class Pinopsida; order Cupressales; family Taxaceae; genus Torreya; species Torreya grandis. The sequence continues at coordinate 6,095,694 of JARHVA010000236.1, forward strand.
GGATTGGTAATTATTATTTGATGAAGTGGATCACCAAAGGAAGGTGAATGGGGCTTAAAACAATTTGAATGGTCATGCAACCATATGGTGTATGGAGGTACAACCATATTCAAATAGAAGGGTGGTCAAATAATAATAATAATGTGTCACATTAGGTGGATAAAAAAATAAAAGATAAATCCTAAAATATATTTAATGATTTTTTAAAAATTTAGAATAATGTATATGCACTACATCTTTGTATATATAAGATAATTAACATGAGTTTTATTAATATCAATGACAAAAACTCAAGATATTTTCAAGGGATATTGGAAGTGCATGTGACTTTTTTATGCCAAAACATTTGACACACTAGATGTGTTCCTGCTCTTAGGTAAGGATAAGATTACCTACTGGGAGAGGATGGTTGTAGAACTAAACAAAAAGTTTTTTCATAGATATCATTAACTAGACTTATTGAATAGGTTACAAAACTTGAGTAAAAATGAGCTAAGTTTGATTGAATACACAAATTATCTTTACAATATTACTGTTTAGGTTGGCCATAGTGAGATGGACTAGGAAAAGGTGGCCAAATATATCAATGGGATACAACTAAGTATTCAAGGTGAACTCAGCCTATTAAGGATGCATATGGTAGAATAAGCATATCAATATATTGTAAGATTAGAATATAATTTGTATAAGATCCAACAAAGTGAATCTAGAGGAAGAGGTAATTTAAATATTGGTAGAGGAAAACCATAAATTAAATTCAATTAGTGGTGGAATGAGGAAGGGGATAGCACTTCTCAAGTTAAAAATCAACAAGCAAGAGAAGGAACCACCTCTACAAGAGGAATATGTGTCTATGGATGAGGAAGAGGAAAAATGTTTGAAATAACATGCTACAAGTGTAAATAATTTTGGAAATAATTATTTGGAGTGTCATTATGCTCAATGTGGTGGCGAGAGGAAAGGGAATGAAGGTAGTGTGCAAGTTTCAAAAATGAAAGCAAAATTTATAGCATCACCCAAGCTTAAAAAGGATTTGTAACAAGGAGAGATTTTTTTATTAAGGAGGAAAGATTTCAGGCTAAGAAGAATAATGAAGAGGAGTACCAAAGGAGGCACATTTTTTAGAACTTGATGCAATACAAAAATAAAGTGTTGTAATGTTTTGGTTGATAGTGGAAATTGTGATAATTTAATATCCAAATATGGTCCGCAAGCTCAATTTGGAATGTACACCACACCCACAATCATATAAAGTGCATTTGTTGTTAGAGGGAAGTGGGGATATTTTAATAGAGTGTTTTGAATTAGAAATAAAAATTGGTAGATATTGGGATAATAATTTTTATGATTTCTCCCCCACGGATGTGTGCCATGTTTTATTGGGAAAGCCATGGGGAGTTGGAATAAGGAGATATTTTTGTATTAAGGTGGAGAGTCTTACAAATTGAGAATAAAAATGAAGGGTACCAAAGGAGGCACATTTTTAGAACACAATACAAGACAAAAATAAAGTGTTGGAATTTTATTGATTATGGTGGAAATTGTGATAATATAGTATCTACTGAGATGGTTCACAAGCTAAATTTGGACTGTACACCACACCCACAACCATATAAATTGCATTTGTTATTAAATGGAGGTGGAGATATTTTGATGGAGTGTTTTGAAGTAGAAATAAAAATTGGTAGATATTGGGATAATAATTTTTATGATGTCTTACCCATGGATGCATGCTATATTTTATCTAAAAAGCCATGATGAATTAGAATAAGGGGTTATTTTTCCAGTAAGAAGGTGTTAGGAACCCAAGGAAGCACCATTGATTACCATATACAAGCAAATTAAGATGCAAAATTAAACCAGAAGTAACAAGTAACTAGAAACCAGAAACAACACAGAATATGAGAGACAATACACAACTTGTATTAATACTCATCCAGAAAAGAATACAATAAAGAAGATGCCACTTCTTCACACCTCTCAGAGGCTTCCCACACCTCAAGCGTATAGTAATTCTTTCCTCAAATCTCTCTCTCTTACGGTCCCAACACACAACTCAAACACAGAGTTGGTGTTTACCTCCAACTAGTCAATATCTACCACTGCCAGTACACCATTGCTCCACGCACTCCACAAGTTCTCCACGCACTCTAAGTAGATCTCCATTAAACTTGAAACAACTTACAACTCAAATGATCTTACTTATGGAAGGAACTACCTTGCCTTCCTCTCTTGCTCTCCAACTGAGTACACATTCTACTCCAAGTAGATCTCGCCTGATCCTGCTCCCTGTTGTGTTGCTATCACCTTGATTCTGCTGCCACCTACAGATCAACCTAGTTCTGCACACCTGCAAACCTTAGACCTTGCACACACATACACCTACAGATCAATGATCTTACTTACCATGTAGATCTCTAAATGTGGCCTTGCACACCTGCTGACCAAGATCCTACACACCTAAAGAACCCTTCTGATTCTCCAAAACCAGCACCCACACTTGGCACTGTTGTGGAACTAGGAGGAACACCCTTGCTCACTTCACACACAGAAGGAGCTAACTTTGCTCAACTCAAATTAGAACACTTTTCAATACAGCCCATGAGTCTCTTAAATAGATCTCATGCAAACAATAATTAGACATCCAATTACAATAATTAGATCCATAGCTTCAAGTCTAAAATTGGCTCTTAACATGCAAACACTCGGTTCATTAACAATCTATTCATGCAACTGATAGTTCTAAAACTGCACAAGTGATCGACATCAGTCCCTATCTGCCTGGAGGTGATTGACATCGGCTGACTCCTACAGACATCAGTTGCATTCTTGTCCACCACTGGCCTACATCAGTTGGCCTAACCGACGCCAGTGACTGTGACACTCAGCAACCTCCTTCCCTGTTTGCATCAGCCACAACCTAAAAATCTCCCACTTAGAGATAAATAGCTACATTGTACCTATACCCATACCCCATCTAATCTATTTCTTGGCTTGTATCCCTCTTCAAGCTCAACCCTGAAGACCAACCACCACACAACCTGTGGTGCACCTCCTGTCATCCAAGTAACCTACCACATCCGCATCTACAAACACATGTAGAAAAGAACTTAACCCTACATAGCATGTTGACCTACTGCTGGTCCCTCTCAGATACCTGAGAATCCACTAAACTGCCCTCTAGTGCTTCTTTCCTAGATTGGCTCCAAACTTTCTAACAACACCCACTGCTTGGGAAAACTCAGGTCTATACCAAACCTCATGTGATTTTGGACACTAAACTGTCCAGCCCTTGGTGTGCTCTGGTCTATATCCTACGTATTGAACCTCACTAACACCTGATTCACATCAGCTCCCACTGGAGACAAAATCAGTCTATGATCTTCCATGTCTCTCATGCCAAAGAATTTCACTACTCCAAATTCTTCATGACATGCCACTAAATTAACCTTACCCTTAGCTCAGCAAAACCCTATATGTACAAACCTGCTAGCAAACCATCCACATATAGTAATAAGATAATGTCATGACCATCATCCACCTAGTAAGACAAACACAATGGTTACAATGACACTGACTAAAGACCTGCTTTGTCATCCACCTGTCAAAACCTGTACCACTGTCCTATAGCTTCCTCAAGACTATATGATCTGGCCTTCTGTCTCATGTATCCATTCTCTCTATTCTTTAACTAAGGTATCCATTCATCTCAGTGCTTTCATTTCGGATGGCAACCCTACCAAATCTCCTGTTTGGTTCTACATCCTGTTCATGCCATGCTCCCACTGTTTCCTGGATCCTTCCTGCTCTGCAATAAGCAACTAGTATAAAGAAGAGGAATAATGAATTTGAGGCTTACTTACACTTTTAGTCCTCCCCGTGGGCATTTGAGACTCTTTGACAGCTTGTTGTCTGCCCAAAATCTATCTCAGTGACTCACCTCGGTCACCACACAGTCTGCATCCGACCGACATCGGTTCCATGTGACTGTCCAGGTCGTCGACACCGATTATCCTATCGACGTCGATCTCCACCTGCTCAACACCACTGAATCCTCTAGTCTACACATGACCAATGTCAGCACCTATTTGTTCGACGTCAGTTACCCTTGACTGACGCCGGTACCTATGTTTGCCTGTGAGTGATGACTTTTTATCTGCAAACTCCTTTGAATCAAAACCCTGTCCAAACTGCCCTGCTCAGAGATGTCCAGCCTTCTCCACTGATCTCTATCCATCATCTCCTCCAAGAACACCAAGGCTTTCCAATTCTTAAGTTTGTCAAACACATTTGACTTCCTCTTAAGAACATGCATCTCCTTCTTACTCATGTGACCAAGCCTACAAAGCCACGTCTTCACAACAAAAGAAGAATCAGTAATACAAGCAAGTAGATAAAGAGTTCCTTCTTTCTTACCACACACTAATTCAAGTGCATCCACTATGAGAGTTTTTGTGCATCTCTCATCACCCAACTTTCTTGAAGCAATTAGCCACATCTCCAAGACTAGGACCTGCATGACCTTCTTCAACACCCATGTGTTGGCCGCTTGTAATTTTAGCATCACTTCCCCTTTGCCAATACTTTAACAACACTCACCAACCCCTCTGCTTGGGGCTACATGGAAAGAGGCAACATAATCTATTAACTAAGATTCAACTTTATCCAGGAAACATCTTAGAGCATCCTGTGCAACAACACCTGCAACATCTGCATCTTCAGTTCTTTCATGTTGATCTGCTACCAACCAATAATATTTCTTTACCTGCTCTTTCTTTCCATGACACTGTAATTGACCATTCATGCTATTTAATTTCTCCATTCTTAGCTTAATTTCTTCTGCCATTGCTATACTCCCACTTAATCAAAAACCCCTGAGAGTGACATGTAACCAAATACAAAACCTGCTCCCTGCAACCTTAGCTCTGATACCAATTGTTAGTGGTATCAAGCTATGAGCCAACAACCTTACTCTAATACCAACTGTTAGGAACCCAAGGAAGCACCATTGATTACCATATACAAGTAACTTAAGATGTAGAATTAAACTAGAAGTAACAAGTAACTAGAAACCAGAAACAACACAGAATATGAGAGACAATACACAACTTGTATTAATACTCATCTAGAAAAGAATATAATAAAGAAGATGCCACTTATTCTTCACACCTCTCAGAGGCTTCCCACACCTCAAGTGTACAGTAATTCTTTCCTGAAAGCTATCTCTCTTACGGTCCCAACACACAACTCAAACACAGAGTTGGTGTTCACCTCTAACCAGTCAGTATCCACCACTGCCAGTACACAAGTGCTCCATGCACTCCAAGTAGATCTCCCTTGAACTTGCAACAACCTGTAACTCAAATGATCTTACTTATGGAAGGAACTACCTTGCCTTCCTCTCTTGCTCTCCAACTGAGTACACACCTTACTCCAAGTAGATCCCACCTGATCTTGCTCCCTGTTGTGTTGTTGTCACCTTGATTCTGCTGCCACCTACAAATCAACCTGGTTCTGCACACCTGCAAACCTTAGACCTTGCACACACATACACCTATAGATCAATGATCTTACTTACCATGTAGATCTCCAAATGTGGCCTTGCACACCTGCTGACCAAGATCCTACACACCTAAAGAACCCTTCTGATTTTCCAAAACTAGCACCCACACTTGGCACTATTGTGGAACTAGGAGGAACATCCTTGCTCACTTCACACACAGAAGGAGCTAACTTTGCTCAACTCAAGCTAGAACACTTTTCAATACAACCCATGAGTCTCTTAAATAGATCTCATGCAAATAATAATTAGACATCTAATTACAATAATTAGATCCATAGCTTCAAGTCTAAAATTGGCTCTTAACATGCAAACACTCAGTTCGTTAACAAACTGTTCGTGCAACCGACAGTTCTGGAACCACACAGGTGACCGACATCGGTCCCTATCTACCTGGAGGTGACCGACATTGGCTGACTCTTACCGATGTCGGTTGCATTCCTATCCACCATTGGCCGACGTCGGTCAGCCTAATCGATGCCAGTGACTGTGACACTCAGCAACCTCTCAGCAACCTCCTTCCCTGTTTGCATCAGTGAAGCTTTTATCTCCACAACCTAATAGGAGGAGAGTCTTGCAAGGTGAGAATAATAATGAAGAGGAGTACCAAAGGATGCACATTTTCAAAACCCAATAAAAGACAAAAATAAAGTGTTGTAATGTTGTGTTTGATGGTGGAAATTATGGTAATTTAGTATCCACTAAGATGGTCTACAATCTAAATTTTGAGTGTACACCACACCCACAACCATATAAAGTGAATTTTTTGTTAGAGGGAAGTGGAGTTGTTTTGCTGGAGTGTTTTGAAATAGAAATAAAAATTGGTATATATTGGGATAATAATTTTTATGATATTTTTCCCATGGATACATGTCATATTTTATTGGGAAAGCCATGTAAATTTGATAAGGATATTTCATATGATGTGAGTGTTAACCTATTGAGTGATAATAAGGATGGGTATAGGTATATCCTAAATCACTTGAAAATAAAATAGGACGAGGATGAGTATAAGAATCATCTTGTGAGATGTGGTGTTGAGCATGTGTTACTAGAGTAAGTGATAGAAGATTTTATATTATTTGGGGCAGATACAAAGTGTAGATACTCAAATTTAGACATGAATACTTGATAATTTCAGTTTTGGCCCACATTTACCTTAATTGACTTGATCACTTAAGTTGGTCCAATTTTTCCACCTCACTTTTATAATCAAAGAATCTAAGGATAATGTTAGTTAAAACATTAGTAGAGATAAATCAATGAAAAACATATGAAAAACTAACATTCTAAGTGGAGATACTTGGGGGTGTAAATGACTAACAAATAAAGAACCAATAAGAAGCTAAAAGAGACAATTTTACCTTCCTTGAGAGCCTTGATTGATAATTGACATATAAATGTTTTTGTGCTCAATTTATGAACAATTAATCTTTGGAATGCTAGTGTTTTATCGATATCATCTCTCCTTGTTCACTTTTGTTTTAGATTGGCACATGAAATGATTATGAAGCTTCCTCTCAAAAATTATTCATAGTAAGTTTGCACCAAAAAATCTTGTTGAAGATGTGTGAGGACCTTGCTATTTGTAGTTTTTATAAATGAGGAGAATTATTTGTGACCATAAATCTCAAAATCAATATGGGTGGCAATAATTCAATTCAACTGTGACCATCCATATTAAGATCAAGATCAATGGATGGAAATTAGAGGACCATATGAGAGACATGGATCAAGAATGATTTTCTTCCACCTAATTCCTGATATTTGAAAGTGTCTTGATAACTTGGTATGATGTCATCTTTTTAGATATTTTTGTCAAATTTATGAATTTTTAATAATATAAATTCATTAATTTTCCATGATCCACTTATCCACTTGTCATGAGAGTTGAGGAATAAACCCAATTATTGAATTTAGAAAATAGGAAATTTCAAACGTTATGGATTTTCCTATTAGAAGAAGACTAGGCTAATTAATTAATGAAAAGTGAAAAGACTTTTAAAAGTCAAAGAACCATTCAACATAAATAATTCAAAAACACCTTTTGTATAGTTGTAATTTGACTCAAGATAAATTAAGTGAAGTTACCAGTTACATATAGTGCATTGCCCCAATCAGGGATGTGCCAATACATTCTAAAATATGGATGCCAAGTTCACAAAATAATTTAGGTGTTTCATTGATTTCTAGGCTTAATTTGCATTTTTTGCTATAAATCAGTCTAAAATACATTTAACATGAAAGTGGTAAAAAATTAGTGACTAATTTTTTCCCCTATTTGAGAAGGCATTATGGGACACATGCACAATAATGTATTTTAAAAGAATGAAAAATTCATTAAGAAGAAAAATAAGATAATTATTTAAAAATGATGCTCCAAACAAAGTTTGGGAAGCTTATGATTCCCACTTGAGGGATTTGATGAAACATAAGATTGGACGGTCCCTCAAAAAAAATCAAGAAGAATGAAACTAACCTTTGGATGAGATTAATCCAATTAAGCTAATGCTTTTGATTCCTAATTATGATAATAAAATTAATGTGTTGACAATTATAGGTTATTATGATCCAATAAGTATAGGTTCTTGCCCTAGAGGGTGGTCTAGATTGAATAATGATTTTTCCCCAATAGGGAAGATTTAATCATGATAAATTGAGTGTGCCCTTGTAGGATGAATTGGAAAGCATAACTCAAGGATGTAACCTATTACACAGTTTAAAGATGAGTGGGCATAAACATAGGTACGATGGTAGAATGACTTTTCAAATATTGAAGAAGCCACAACAAACTAGGTATATGAGGATACACAAAATGATGAAAGAGATTATTGGAAGATAATAAAGGCAATTGAATAAATAGATGAATGAGAATGAGAATAATAATTGATCAATGTGGATGATTTAGTTTTACCTATCAATGTAGATATGCTCATCCTGATTAGCATTGATTCAACCGGATGGTCAATTGATTTTAATTTGATCAAATAATATGAGATTATTGCCAAAGTGAACAAGGGTAATTATTGAGGCACCATTGATTTTTAGACTATTTTTCCATTATTTAATTTTGCATGTGATATTTTGAACCATAATTATAAATGAAACATGATAACATTGGATTTCATAAGCATAAGTATTGACTCCCAATCCAATAGACAATTAACAACAATACATCAATGATAAAAACCATGATGATAATGTCAACATATGAATATGGATGGACTCAAGTATAGTGCATATCCCAATGGTTTTAAAAATAATGGGTTCAATGACTAAGGTGCCCCAAAGTGGGTGGATTGAGGATTGTTGACTAGGTTTTGGACAAGACAAATGTTTTTGGATTTTGGGGATTCATATCTCTCTAATATATTGTAAGTCATTTTCAAATGTTTAGGATTTTGATATGTTTTGAATATTTTTGGGCTTTTTGATAGCTCAACTCAATGGAGGATTAAGAGATGTAGAATGGTTTAACTCATAAAACATGAGAGTGTGGTTGAAATTACTCATAAAATGATGAGAGTGTGGTTCAAAATGTTAAATAGTAATAAGATAATATAATGATCCACATTCATTAGGATTAGGGACTATTGATGGATAATGTAGGGTAAATAAAATCCTATAACAATTCTAAGTACCAAAAATTATATTTGATGGATCTAAATCAAAGGAAGGGTTCCTTTATGAGGAGGTTAGGGATTCTTAAATTATGTGAGGGAATAAGTGAAGTGCTAGTAGTTATCAATACTATTCAAGTTTTGATATATGAACATCAATCAGGATCTATGAAGCCTTTTTGACAAAATGCCATCATCGCTACGAGATGAGTTTTATGGGATATAGTTGAGTGGAGACTTACAAATATTTTATTTGAAGGTTTTATAGATTTCATCTAGTAAAATGCCATCATCATGGTGATTTTTAGTAGATGGATTACTTTTAAGTCAAGAGTTTTAGATCTTTTCTTTATAAATGTTTGTCATGTATGCATTCTTTGTCCCAGTACCTTAATACTAGTGATCTGTAGGGTTACATGTCCATGCTAAAAGGTGAGTGAACATGCCATTTTTGACTAGTATGACTATTACATGGAACCAATTACCATGACTCTTGGCTGTGATATAGATGATAAAAATAATGTTAGACATAATGATATAGTGTTCTAGTGTGGGGGTCATATTTCTTCTCTAAAAAGTGATGTGACTACACTTTTAAGTGGTCACACTATTTTATAAAATCCATGACGTGTAAGGACCCATTAAATTATTGAATATGATGAGATGTGATTGAATAATAATCGTCATGGACACTATATAAAGCATTAGCCTAGGATTGAGTACACAACTTAATTTTGGTGATTAGTTATGTTATATTGGTGGTGATATTTGTAGTATCCTATCATCAAATTAAGTCATGAAATTACATAATAGCACATAATGGAAGCAATGGTAATGCAGGTGTAGATGATTGACATCCACCACCACCCACTATGATTTATAAGGTGAATATGAGGATATTTTAGATTTTATAATGAGTGATGGAAATGTGATAAGAAATATTATGATAACAACTACAGATGGAGCCTTGACTTCAGCCTCAACCTCCACTTCAGTGAAGAAGGCAACAATGTCGAGTAGGGGAGAATAACATGAGGCCTAAATAAAATTAATAATGGATGAGATATTATGGAATAACTCCTAATTGTCCATTAGGATACATAATGAGGTGTTGACAAGCATTACTCATGCAGGCTCATCACAATGAGTAGATGAATGCAAGGGTTACATTGACAAATAATGGTGTAAGATGGAGAGTGGGGTATGAGTCTCTACCTAAGATTATGCACACAAATATTATGAGTGAAATGTGTCTACCAATATCCACCAATGTGGTGAGGAATGTGGATCTAGTAGCATAACCTATAACTATGTGTGGCTACTATAGGTAAATTGGCCATGCAATCTAAATGTGCCTAAGGAGGAATGTCTCTAATTATAGTTTAATAGGAAACTGACAAGGAGGATGGCTTGAGTTTAATATAATGTTTCCAAATAATCATCCTGATGTTGAGAGGGTTTTTAAACCAAGGCACAATGCCTAAGGTGTAAAGAAATCAATTGATTTTTTACTATGTGCACTTGTATGCCATTAGGTAATATGTTTGTAATTTTTTGTAATAGTGCCTTGTGTTTAAACTAACTTGTATGTGTCATGTGATGCCTTACACTTTAAATAAAATTAAAGAGCATTTTGTTTTTTGGGCATAGACCTATGGTGATTTACATGTCTACAATCATGGCTTGGTTTAAACATCATTAAATTGAACTTAAATGCAAGTGTAAACAATGTATGCACAATATATGAATGATCAAATCCCAAGTGTAAAATTCAATAGATCAAGATGAGGACTAAACACAAATACCAATAACTCAAGTGCAAGATATAAAAAATCAAGACCTAAATGGAAAACATACTGTGTAAAACCCAAAGGCAACCAAATAAAATAAAACTAAAAAGAACATACATAAACAAGAAATAAACACCTAAAACACACAACATAAATGAAATAAATAAACCACTTGATGAAACTATTTGTGAGATTTTAATACAAGTGTTATGATTTGAAATAGGTTACCCTTAGGATATAGAGAATAACATCATAGGTATGATGGTATAAGAATGGAAAGGGGGAATATAAGAATAAGGAAGGGGTAGAAAAACTAACTCTAAATGCCCTATGTAAGTGGGCATTGCCTACATAGTCCTATGGACTTCAAGACAAATGTAGTTCTCCTAGGAATTGAGAAGAGAAGAAAATTGACGAAAATTAAAAGATATTGATTGTATAGGAAAGTAGGAGTGGGTTTGCAAAACAATGAGTGCGTGATATAAATGGATTGGTACTCAATTGTGATAACATCAAGCAAATTGACTCACAAAATGGTGAGAGTATAAAGAGAATATGACACAAAATGGAGAGAGAATTAGATAATATTTGTAATGAGGAATGGTCAATGAAACCAATAAATGAACTCAATCAATGACACTAGCCAAGATAACCTTGGATGCCCCATGCATCCAAGTGTTTCCTATATAGTTCATGGGGACCTCGGTTTGATGTAGTTCTCTTATAAATGGGAGGGAATACAATTGGTAAAATGGAAAAGGCAAATGGAAATGGTCATGGTTGGATAAGTGGTTCCCACCTAATAAATACGATAAACCATACTACCCAAAACATAGGTAAAACCACTTAGGAACATGATGATAAAATAAATAGAAATGTTGTAGCTTAATATTTCTCTTAGAGTTTTTAATCCTTTTTATTTTTAGGTTTCTTTTAAGGTTTTCAAATTTTTAGTCTTTTTGGTATCTCAACTCAATGGAGGATTACAAGATATAGAATGGGTTAGCTCAAAAAATAGTGAGAGTATTGTCTAAAGTTACTCACAAAATGATGAAAGTATTAGTTTGGGTTTTTCATAAAATAGTGAGATCATTGGCTTTGGTTACTCACAAAATTATGAGAGAGTTGGAATAAGGGTGGCTGAGCTAACCTTAGAAAACATTGAGCACTACTTTTATAATCTAAATAGACCTGAATCCATTGTAGTTCACTCTACAATGAGGATATTATGAATCAATAATAGGGTGGAAAATTAGAATGACACATAATAAAATAAATGGTTTAGGATTTGAAAAATAATGGATGACAATGAGAGAAAGGACTAGGAATCTCCAAGGTCCATGTTACATGAGATCCAAATGTGTTTAGTCATCAAAGTGTTATGTAGGTAATAGGCCAAAATGTTTCCCACATAGGTCTCAATATACTTTTCACAATAAGATGGGATGGATTGAATACGATTGAATGGCTATAATGGTTGGAATGGTAATGGAATGGAAATGTCTAAGATTGATTTAATAGAATGGTCTATAATGTAGATAGGGCTACCCCTAAGTGCCAAGGTACTTATAGACAACAATTTATTTTATATTTTTAGCATCTCAACTCAATGGAGGATTATGAGATGCATCATGTTGGCAGGTTTGATGCTTAGTCCACACCCACTCTAAATAAATGATCTATCAATAACCTACTATTGATTTGGACTACATGATTATTGTTATGATCTTCATTGGTTATTTATTATATTTCCTCCAAAACTATAGAAAAGATGTCTTCGTATCATCAATGAAGGAAAGTGAAGCTAGGAATGGTAAATAATGATAGGCATTGGATAAAATGTCTAATTTGGAAATGACATATAGGTCTTGAATGAATAAATAGATCATAACGAAATGCATAATGTTTGGGTAACAAATGAATATCAAAATTCTTAGTCACACACAATTTTGTTGATTCTTGATTAGACATAATTTTGGTTGTGGTGGGGCCAAAGACTTATAAACATGCTATGATAAGACCATATTATTTTTTTGTTGTTTAGGCTTGAGAGTTACTACAATATGATTATGCTTTGAATTGTAATTTTTACTAATGTGGAATTTAATAATGTATTCATCAAGAAAATTAAGTTATGCTTAGCTATTGGCACCTTGATGAGGTTTTCCCAAATAAAGTTGTATTGATTTTCCCATAACACCTCCATGAAGGTTTCAATAAGGAGCATTGACTTTTGTCTTTGATTATTTTCTAACACCTCAAAAAAGGTTTCACTAGAAGATGTTGAGTTTAGAATTTGATTGTCCCCTAGTGCCTCTAAGAAGGTTTCACTAGGATATCATTCTTCTTATGCATGAAGTAGTCTTGGTCCCTTTTGTTTTTTATAACTGGTATATCACCATGGATGCAATTCAATAATGTGTGATTCTTTCAATTCTAATTGACACTTATGGGAGGTGGAATGTCAATATAATGGTCATGTTGATTAGTGTCAATGAAAAATGGAATGGTAAAAGGTAACACAATCCTTGTAGAGGCTACTAAGAGAACTTGTGTTGATGCTAAAGAAAATTTATTAAAAACCATTGAAAGATCACAACTAATTGCTAAATGTGAAGATGATTTAAACTCAAGTGGATCAAAATATGATGTTGAGACTGAAATTGATTCTATTTCTAATGCTAAATATGATATTGGTTCAAAAATATAACCTAACTCAATGTTGATTATGCTTCTAATGTGGATGTTGAACATAAGTTTGGTTCAAAAATAGAACCCATGTTGGATGTATATGTGGCTAAAAAGATGGCATGTTGAATGTTTGGCAAGGGATGAGTAATGGTATATGGTTTAACAATAGGTTCTTTGGAAATAGGCTCATCTAAAAAGGGTTTAACAAAGACTGGCTTGTCAAAGTGAGCCTCCTCAAAGATAGGGGAATGGTTGAAGGGTGATTAAACAAAGACCAATTTTTCAAAGTGAGGCTCCTTAAAGATATGGGAATGGTCAAAGGGTGATGTAACAAAGACTTGATTATCAATGTGAGGCTCCTCAAAGATATGGGAATGGTAAAAGGGTGACTCAATAGAGACTAGCTTATCAAAGTGAGGCTCCTCAAAGATATGGGAATATTCAAAGGGTGATTTATCATAGGTTGACTCAACACAAATAGGTGTTTCAACAAAAACATCAAAGATTAGTTGGTTGTATTGATCCTAGCTTATTCTTGTTTGAAAAATTTTATACTTGGACATATCTAATTCCATTTAAATATGGCCATTATTAATCAAATTTTGAACATAAAACCTAAGTCTAGGACATCGATTAAGTGAATGGCCTTGAATCTTTTGATACTCAAAATATTCCTCTATTTGGTACCAGTATTGTTTGGGAGTATTTCCTATAAAAATATTGGGGCATGGATAGATAATCATGTTTGTTATAAGCAATTGGTAAAATATGTCTCTCAAGGATTCTTTTAATAAAATTTCCCTTCGGATCCATGATTGGTTTGAATGTTTTGGTCTATGAAATTAGAATGGGACTAAAGAGGGACAACTTGGCCTTGGTTTTGATAATTGGTCTAAAGAGGATGGTCTTGGTCTTGGTAATTGGTATGACCCTAAAGAGGGTGAACTTGGTCTTAGTAATTATTCCAAAGAAAGGTAGTCTTGTCATATGATAATTGGCATGTCTTGGCGAGGAAAGTAAAAAGTATCCCACAGAGAGAAATCTAGGCACTTGATAAGAAATTAACCCAAAGAAGGGTGAACTGGGTACTTAAAATAAATGTGCCCAGAAGGGGATGGCCTTGTTACTTTAAAATAAATGTGGTATGTGGGTTTAAAACTATTTAGATTGTTATGAAAGGGTCTTGTCTCTTTCACAACCACTTCATCTATCAATTTATCAATAAAGTGCAATGTTTAGATTGTGCATACTCTAAGGACCTATTTAGTTGGTCAGGTTAACTGCTCAAACACTATCTCATTGAATAGTACACTCTATTTATATACCCTACCAGATAAATGGGGTTCATATGATGCTGGGAGATGAAACCCCAGGTTAACACACTCTTAGAGAACTTGTGAGGATGTGATGAAATCCCACTTGCTAAGCCAAACAAAAAAGAAAGGAAGAAAGGGTCATTTCTAAGTCATCCAAGTTATTAAGAGTGAGGAGAGATCATACATTATTTTGTTTGGGTTTGACTCACAAGTATGTAAACAAGGAAAAATCATGTTTTTAAATCACCCTATGAAAGGAGAGAACATACACACAAATCTATCGAGATAAAAACTACTCAAGCAAGAAGCACAAAACTTTGAATAAAATAAAATAATGCTGAAATGTATAAGGTTTTAGAAAGACCAATTTTAAAATTTGAATGAGTTTTGAAACATCAAATCTTAAAAGGTGAAGGATGCTTTTTGGGAAGTAAATTTGTTTCTTTTTGCTTAATAAAACTTGTGAGAACTCATTATAAATTTGATTGGACCAAAAGAGTAATGTAACCTACAAGCAAAGAAATTATCCCCTTTTTAATTTAAATTTTATGAAAAATATATGCGCAATTAAGAAAAACTAACTACAATGTACAAAAAACTATGAGAAAACATGTGGTTTTAAAAAAATCATAAAAAATAGAGTCTAGACGACCATGAAGAAAGCTCTAAAAGATAGCCTGATGACATGTTATCCAAGCCAAAAAAAATTAGGTAAAGTAGCAGCCTATAATGAGTTTAGGACATGTATTTACAGTTCAGGCCATCAATTTTCACTCAAAAACTTGAGAATGAGATTTTATAAAACTTTAGTGAAAATAAGTCAAATTAAACCACATTTAGAATTAAGTAATTGTACAAAAATATGTTTAGAAGTAACTAGAAGGATTGTGTTGGTTGTGAGTATCCCACCATGCATGTCATTATGTAATCAAGGAATCCAAAGATGATGTTAGTTTAAATTTTAGTAGAGATAAATCAATGAAAAACATATTAAAAAATATCATTACAAAACTAGATACTTGGGGGAGTAAATGACTAATAAATAAAGAACCAATAAGAAGACAAAAGAACCAATTTTACTTTCCTTGATAGCCTTAATTGCTAATCCACATATAAATGTGTTTATGATCAGTTTATGAATAATTGATTTTTTTTAATGTTATTGATTTGTGGGAAGAATCTCCCCTTGTTCACTTGTGGTTTGTCTTGGCACATGAAATAATTGTGAAGCTTCCTGTCAACAATTATTCATAGTATGTTTGCATCAAAAAAGCTTGTTGAAGGTATGTGAGGACCTTTCTATTTATAGTTTTTATAAATGAAGAGAATTATTTGTAACCATTCATCTCAAAATCAATATGTGTGGATTAAAATCAGAGGGTTATGTGACAGACATGGTCCACTAATGATTGTGTCTCCCATCTAATTATTTGATATTTGCAAGTGGCTTAAAAACTTGGCATGATGTCAATTTTTTAGATATTTTGGTTGAATTTATGAATATCCAAAAATATAACTTCATTAATTTGTCATGATCCACTTGGCCACTTGTCATGAGAGTTGATTAATAAATCTAATTAGTGAATTTAGAAAATAACAATTTTCAAAAGCTATGGATTTTCTTATTAGATTAAGATTAGGCTAATTAAACAAGTTTAATTAACTTAATGAAAAGTGAAATGACTTTTAGAAGTCAAATAACCATTCAAAATAATTAATCCCAAAATGTCTCTTACATAGTCATAATTTAACTTGGGATGAATTGAGTGAAATTGATAGTTGCATATAGTGCATTGCCCCAATTAAGGATGCGCCAAATGTTTTAGACTATGCACACCAAGTGCCCAAAAGAATTTAAGTATTTCAATGATTTCTAGGGGTAATTTACATTATTTTCTAGAAATCAATTTGATTTCCATTTAGAAATGAAAGTGGCCAAAAAGGAGTTTCTACAACTTTATCCTAAATACTTGTATAGACCCATCCTTTCTAATTTACTATGTTACACCTATATAAATATTATTAATTACTAAAAATCCCTCTAAGCGTATGGAAAAACACTTCAAAATCTTAATATCAAATGTTACCTTTTCAAGTTAGAATAGACCCGCATTAGTCATTAGTCGATCCCAACCATGATGGGATGACCTTGCCATTTACCCCAGTAATGACTCTTTTTTAAATTAAACCCTCCCTTATATGTTTTTATATATTTTTAGGATAGGTAGAATGAGGTTTTACCCAATTAGATTTTTTTTAAATGCACATCTAAGCCACTTATTTAAGGGATTTGATAGCTTTGGCAATTTCTCTATTTGGGTATACTTATACTATTGCACATTGAGCAAAGATTTCCTATTCTTTCTAGATTTGAATATATTCACTTAAATCAAACCTTATCCAATTAATGATCTTATTAATTTGACTCAAGTAAGGTTTTATCAGATATTCAATCCATCTATAGATGCATATATGTAGCAAAGTAATACTTTGCACTAAGCACTCTAAGTGGTATAAATATGTGAGTCTTGACTCCCTCTTTGGAGTATTTTTCATACAAAGGTAGTGTTAGATTGTCATGGGGGTGATTGGGGTTAGATCAACCCATTACACTCACCCCTTTCATTTTATAGGTTTTCAACTATCATAATCCCTAATGGGGTTTCAACCTTGAAGAGGTTATTTTTAGGTCATTTATACATAGCTTACGGTCTAAATTAAACATACAATAACATTTAAAGCATGTGCACATGATGGTATCATTAGTTTTTATTTTCCCCCATAGGTTAATATTGATCCACAAGGGTTGGAAGCAATAATCAATCTTGACTATTTCTAGTCGATTTTGACACAAAATAATGACAATTAGTGTTTCATTGCATGGACATAATCAAGTATTAATTTATCATTTCTATCCATCTTTTAGTTTCACATAGTCAACCTATGAGTTATTTTCTTCTTTGTGTTTTTCATAATTAGCTTCTTTTAGTCATTTAAGCTTTGCCTATTTTAGTACTTTACAATTATTCTACTAGTTACAATTCATTAACAACATTTTTTATCATTCGATTCATTTTATCTTAATTAGATTTAATATCTAAATTAATTTCAAATTTTAATAAAATATAAAGATTGGTGAGTTTCCCATAATAGTTGAGAGGAAGATGAATTAACCAAGGTTGATATTAGTTCATATGTGTATAGTAGAGAAGATGAAGGGTAGATATGTGGTATATGAGTTCATCCCAATGTTTTATGGGTATGGTATGAAATAATGTGGAATGTGTTAGGCAAAGGAGGATGGTTTGTAGTCCAAAAACTTAGCTGGAAAATATAACACTACATCACATTGTGGAGGACACATCATCGAGTTTTTCAAAAAAAAGAGGTATATCTACCACTTGGCCTAAATTTATGATAATTATGCTCATAACATCTTACTCTAAGTATCTGATGTAGGAGCATCCGATTAGTAAATTAATCTTACATTGATGAAAAATATATCGTTTGTGTTTGTGGGATTCTAACAACTAAAGACATTCTTCATGAAAATAATCACACTTGAGAAGGATTCTAGGATGGAAAATGAAAATTTTCATGTCATAAGAAAAGGTGTTCTCTATCTCATGATGAAATCATTATTGTATTTGTGTAGAGTGATAATTTTGCATGTGGAAATTAATCTCACCTAGTAACGACCCAAAATCACTCAAGTGTTCATTTGAAGTGTTTTCAAGGTGAATGGGTGTCACAAGAGGCACATCAAAATACACAAATGAGGAGGAAATACTTTATAACATGTAAATTGAATTTGGATGAAATCTTCCAAGAGAGTATAGGTGGTTGAGGAATATTAGAGGATTAAAGATCAGTGTTTAGTCTAGATAGGGATGATGTCTCACGCTTCCCTTGTATTATAATAAAATTGAGAGTGATTAAGGGTGTGTTGAATATATGTACTTCCTTAAAATAAATAAATTATGATTTTGGTTTAACTCTCATTTCAATGTGTGTGTTTTGAGTGGAAGGATGCAAGGAACATGTTATCCTTAATTTGAACCTATATCCTTGACTGCATATTTTTTTCCTACCATTACATAAAACATCTAAAAAAAATCTCACAAAAACCATCTAATCTCCAATCCATCTCAATCCCACTAAAAATATCTCCAAAACCATTACAAATCATAAAACCTCTAGTATATCTTAAATCCTTGTTATCCTTCTCAAAAATGCCTATCAATGCCTCTAATATCTCTAAAAAATATTTTAAATGTTGTTTCATTTCACACTCCATGCAAACCCTCTTTCATTTCAAACTTTCTCAACCCAAAATTCCACACATTCCATTTTAAATGAAAAAAAGGCATACTTCATATTTTTAAACCCTTTTAATTTTACCCTAATATAACAAGTGTCACATCTGACTTAACATGTGCTTTATTAAAGTTGACCAAAATCTAGATATTCAAAGGTAGATTAATTTAATCATAAATTAAAATTTAATTTATTAGCTTAAAATCATATTAAAGGTGGCCCTATTTCATTTGACATTAAGTTATTTTTGTTAACATCACCCTAGTTTCATGTGACATTAAGGTGCTTTAAACATGTCTTTACCCTAAATTTGGTCTTCAAAATTTGACCAAAAAAACATAGAGACACTAATACATCTTAATATTCAACACTAAAATTGGCTTTAATCATTCAAAATTATTTACAATAATGTCAAATCAAGTAAATCAATAAATCTGACAACCCTAGTCCATCATAGAGAGTGGCAAACTACAAAGATGCATGATGTCTACTTCATTGATGTGGGTTCATCAAAATATTAATCATCTAATGGCATTGTGTTTAGACCGTGTAGCTTGTTGAATGGACCATGGGATTGTACCATTGATCAAATTTATACACCTGGTGAATCACATTTCCTACTGACCTTTCTATGATGAAGTTGTGCATTTCACCTTTTCTTCCATTCAATGGGACTGACTATAGACCTAACTTATTTGTGACTCACCATCATGATGCACTATTGGTTAATTGGAACACCTTATTTTAGTTAGCACATTTTATTAATGAAAAATTAATAAAAATGTATGTTTCACATCACAATCAATAGTTAACATGTGTTTGAAGTTGTGCCATTGGTTTTTTATCTGTTATGATAAGTCCCAGTGTAGGTGACAAAACTTTGGTTATGGTGTTAAACCTTTCTCTTATTATTTATCTTGCACCTTTCATAAAAACACTAAGGCATAATATACTTTAGTATTTAGTGTTTTTCACAATACACTTGGATAATATAAATCTAGTATGGAAGGGAATGGGTAGGGCCCATACTTATCTAGAACCAACTTTATTTCTAAAACTCAATTTTGAAAAATGTTATGATTGCATCGAGTGTAAATTTATCTCTACAAAGTTATAAAATTTAGGGTTTGAATATTTTTTTACCTATGTTATACAAAATATCTTCTATAATGATTCATCTTTTTTAAACATTAATTTCCATAATTCTAAACTTTGTGTCCTTTCCCTATCTACCAGACATGATTTACCATTACCTCATGCACTTTAAGTTTTATCTACATAGTATTTTGGTATTATTATGGTTCAAAAATCCAAGCAAGGGTTTAAATGAGGAATTACACTTTATGATAGGAAGATTCAACTTACTAATGACCTTTTTTTTAAATGAATCCTTCCTTACTCTTGTAGAGAATGAAGCTTCATTTAAGGAATCCTTAACTTGCATTAACATTTTTTGGAAAGCCTCTGGCTTAAGTTTATAATCGGATAAAATATAATGTTATCACTTTATTATGATCCCAATGTCAGATTAGTTGAATAATTTCCATTGTAAGTGGATCAACAAAGGGGAGATATTTGAAAAGGAAATTAATTTCTAGATTACCAAGTCCTTGTCATTAGCAGGGAATTTTTAACTTTACATTATGATCTTAGCTACGACTCATGTATACTATTCTATTTATTGAGTGCCTTCTAAGGTTCATATAACAAGTTCAATAAGTTTCAAAAATATATTATATGGGACAATCATGAGTCCTTTAATCAAATCATTACATACTTAAGACACTAATTATATGACTTATTCAATTAATTTATCAAGTACTTAACTCCAAATCATTCTTGTTTTTTGTAATATGACTAAGTATTAGTTTCCAAAATTTTCCTTTATTTTTGATAAATTAAGGTGGCAAACCAGGGGCCAAACCCTATACAGTCAAAAAAGACAAGAAGGCAAACAAACAAAAAATGCCTTCAGAGAGACGACGGCACAACCAAGAACAACAGACAAAAACAAAACACAAGCAATGGAAAGACCAGAGTCAGAGAGGTCTCCCCTTACATAACTATTGATTTGATAAGATCATTAAGTTTCTCATTCTCCATGTTTTCATCATACCCAGTATTGCCCACCACTTCTAGCATAGACATGTTCAGTAGAATTGTATTTTGAAGCCCTTTGGCAAAGACCTTCTCTAGCTTCTAAATGTGGTCCTTCAGGGCCTCAATTTCAGTTTTCCAATCAGTCTCATTCTTAGTGCCCTCACCAACTTCCTCGACATAAATTTTCCCCTTATTGTCAGTAGTTCCCATAGTGTCATCACCCTGCTCCTCAGTAACCTCAAAATCCCTAGTAGCCTGCTTCCCTCCAGTGTCCTCCAAAATTTCCTGGATTTCCATCTCCTCAGACTCTTCCTCCTAGGTTGCTTCTTCTGAAGCACTTTCTAAATAATCAATCAGTTTGGCCTTCAGGGTTGGTTTACCAAAAATCCACCCTGACCTTCACACTCCAGATGGGAATCCTTCCTTATTAATTTTGGAAGACTTGTGAGATTTGCCACCTTAGCCCCCCATGGCCCTACCCAGATTCCTGTGGGTCCCTTCTGTAGTCTCTTTAATATTTTATTCCTCTTCATCAACCTTTCTCTTCTTTCCCTTCTTGATCACAAAGGAGTTGGGGGTATCAATAGGGGTCTTTTTAGGGGTGGAGAAAGAGACATCTTTTGTTTTGGTAGGAGCAAGGGAAACCCAGGACTCATCAATAGCATCATCAGACACCGAGTTGGAAGGAATGTCTTCACTATCAACTCTGATATTCTTGGTTTGCTCGAGGGTGTAGTGAAAGTTATATAGGTATAAAATTTAGCCCCTAGTGTAGGGGAATATGGTTTATATCTAGCTTCTTAGCTATTTTAGATCTCACCCTCAAGACAGAGTGTTCCAAAGAGGAGAGCAGGTAAAAAGGAAAGATAATAATAACATTATGCCTGAAATGGTCTAACAAAGGAAGGTGGTAATTATAGAACCTGGTAAATCACCCCTCAAGAGTGAAGTACTTCATGAGAATGAAGCACACTCCATCCCATGGCTCTGGAAGTTTAGTGTGCTCGAACCCTCCTTGATACGGGATGATTTCTTCTCCCTCACCCAAAAATAGTTTATGGCTAGCCATATCCAAGATTTTGGTTTTCCTTTGGAGTTTTATACCCTACATGGTCATTCTCATGTCCATAGAAATCACCTTTTCATAGATTTTAAAACTAATACCACCCACTGTGACCTGCCTATTCAACCAAGATCTCGCAAACTGCTCAAACAAGTTTTCATCATAACCATTTACCCTTTCCAAATATGGGTTGATACCCCCTTCTTTACAATAATGCCAAACCAACAGATTATCTTTAAATTCATAGTAAGAGACAGGTTCAGTTTGAATACATTCTCCCCCCATTCTATAATTACAAACCCTGATAGTGGAGTTCCTAAGCTCCACCTTCAACTTTAAACTAGTAGCTAACCCTTGCTTCTGTTTATGCAGAATGCAGATGAGATAGCTCATTTTATGAAATGTCTTACAGTGATGACGTTGTCTACTCCCATGCTTTAAAATAATTTCCCCTTGATTTTCATGATGAGACTCGCGTGCCTCAACCTCATGATACTTTATAATGTTTCATTATTCATTTACAACATGGCCTTAGTCCCTATAATACATGGACCCTATTATTATTGGGTGCCTTCATTTGGGTCATATTTTCCTTAATATTCCAAGTAATATTATAAATGTAAGAGAGTTTATTATGGAATGTTATATCAATTAAGAGTTTTTATGCTTCCACATTCCATGATATGTGTAAATATGCTTTTTGGAAAAAAATGTGTGAATAATTTTTGTTCGATGTTTCAGATCACATCTTGTGATCCCTAAATGACAGATCATGAAATTTGATATAAAATTCCAAGTGAAAATTCTTCACAAATGTTTTTATAGAATGATTATTTACTCATTCAGGGATCATGGGATCTGATCTAAAATGTTGAGTGAAAATTATTAACACTATTTTTTTCCAAAAATATTACATGCACATGTTATATCAAGTTAATATTATATATAAATTATTTTTAATAATGATGAAAAATTTAGTTGAAAGAGAGTTGAACATTGGTAAACATGATTAATTATAAGAAGGTAATGTTGTATGTTCAATTCTAGGTATGTATGATTATGAGGAAAATAAGTTATTATATAAAAAATAATAATATTCAATTGGTATTTTAATTAAGTGTAAATATATTCAAAATTATTTTTATTTTGAGCAAGCAAATTTATTGGGAATGATTTTGATTTTGAGAAAAACTACTAAAATAATCATTTTAATTATAAAATAAAATGATCAAATTTTTAATATTAAAGAGGTATTTTCATTTAAGTACAAACTACTTTGTTGATCTATCGATGTGGGTTTTATGCACACCAAATATCTCATAGGTTTTCTTCCTCTCATTTTAGGAATTCTAAGATTGTTCAGGGCACAAGTTATAGGTTTTGACTCTCCTACATAGTTTCATGGAATAGAAGCTTGAAACCTACAAGCCCACAAGGTAGATTCACCCAGATGATCATAATAAAAACCCAAAATTCATATTTATATTGACTCTATAATACAACAATCAGATCTCATAAAAATTCAAAAGAGGGAAGGGTAGGGGAAAAAAAGGTTCAAACTTCATCTCAGTAGTTATTTTAATTCGGCAACACCTTAAAGATCTATTAAAAATAAATCAACATTATTCAAATATAGTTATTTACTCAAATGTAAATAAACATAAATAAAGAGTCCAAGGGATAATTATTATGAATGAATCTTATAAGTATCTCTTTTTAGATTAAGTTAATTACAAATAATAGCTAAAATCACATTCTGTTGCTACAATTTTATAAATATCCAATTCATTATAGGAAATAAAAATAACACATTTATATATATAAAACAAGGATTAAAGATTGACTATCTGAGATGATCAAAATAGATAGATCAAACATTCCAATATACTCATAATAAAGCATGTAAACCTTTATATCAATTACTTAAAACTCACAAATACACAGTGTCAATCCAAATTTGAGAAAGAAGAAAATAAAATAGACAAAGAAAAGATCATGAAAATTACACAAAATTTTGAAGTTCTCTATGTGTGTTATATTAAAATGTCCCTTCTTTGTTCATCTAACTATCATGTAGGACAAATAGAGAGTTAGTTCAATAAACCAGAGAAAGAATCATTCTCTAGAGCAACTTACCAATAAGCTAGCAAGTGAGCTAGTATAATATCTCAACTGACCGATATTTTGTATAATGTTTACAAAGGTGATTTTATATATTATAGGAGCCTAACCATGATTTACATATTTTTTATTTGGATTATGTAAACACAAAAGACATAAAATAAGGGTGTGGGTGAAGATGGCCAACTCAACATGTTTTATCACTTCACAAATTGCTCACATTTAAATCTCTTACAAACCCATGCCAATTTCTTACAATAAATCAAGGCAATAATGGATCATCCATGCCTAATAGATGTCCTACTAATTATAATTCCATAAAAGATGATATGTGTTACCTACATATTAATATAATGCCTATGAATTTGACTATTTCATTATAATTTATGGCTGTTAAATTTGACTTTATGTCCTTGTAGTGACATGGGCATCACTTTTGATAGTTGGGCTCCTCTGTGTCTTTTTACTTTATGATGTTTTCCATGTGGTGCCATTTTGCATGACCACAACCTTGGCTTTGGGATTTGGAATGAATAACATCATTTTATTTTTTCAATAATGTGGTGATGACATTTGGTTCCTTCTGATTACTTTGCTACCCAAAAAGTATATGACTGCACCATGAAGACCTATAAAATAAGAACTCATGGTGTATGTTGATTGGGTCACATTATCGCAGAGGCATGAACATTAAAACATATTGAACCTCCATTTGAACTGCAACATTATGAAAATTATGTTTGTGTCACTGAGTGGTGATGCATGGTGGTATGTAATTAATTTTCAATCTTGTAATTATTCATCCCTATGAGCCTCTTTTGCATGTTAAAAATGTACAAGAGCATGGAAATATGACATGTGACATTGCTTGAAGATTCAAACCCTACATAACTTAGTTTTTTCAATGTTTCAAATTTGAATAAGTGTGAATCTAATAATACATCCCACATGGAGTCAAAAAGTTGAGTCAGACTTGCCTTCAAAGAGCTACATAAGTTCAAGTGAATGTGAGGTCGATAATTGATAAGTTATAATTGCTTCACAACCTTCAAAGTGTTTGGTCTCAACAAACTTATTTTGGTAAGTTATGAAGATGTGATATTATGAGAATATGAAACATTTCACTTCTGAGTCAACATGCCTTAAAAAAATTTCAACAAGTTTATAAGTATTTTAAATGATTCCAATGATGACATTCAACCTCATGATTATGAACAACTATGAAAATGTGATTAAGTATTTTGAGCTTGTGACCAAGTTTGAATGTTTTGAATCCTCAAAAACATTCCACATGGATTGGAAGATTCAATTCACTACCCTTGAAAGATATAAATCACAACAATGTGATGTGATGAAGTGTGAAATCTTGCAAATTGATCCTTTGAGTATGTATGACAAAGAATGAAGCCAATGACCAACAATTAATGAAATTGACAAAGTAGAAATACTTGTGAGAAAGTGAAAATGAATAATATGTTGAACATTAGAAAGCCTTAAAAATCTTTAGCCTAAAATTTAATAATGTGAAAATAAGATGAAATGTAGTGAACTTGTGTGAATAAACTCTAAAAACCATATTTTCTTGCAAACGTCCAACTTAAAATAATTTATGAAATAATCGTTATCGTAAAACAAAATTAATGGAACTAAAAAAACAAATTGCAAAGAATTATTTTCATGGAGTTTTAGACATTTTTATTATTTTCTTAAAAATTTGGGTCCCTATTAAGAAAATTATGGGGCGTGTTGGGCAAAACAAATGGATACTCTATAGGAAAAACATTGTAAGCATTTAGAACCTAGAATTTTTAATATTTAGGTCAGTTTCAACACATAACATACTAATTTTTAAGACATAAAAAAGTTTAACATGTGTGAGGAGTTCATTTAACTTTACCTTTGAGATTTTTGACATAGCACAGGAGTAGCTTTCATGATTCAAACTTTTGGAAGTTACTTCATTTTATTCACTTGTTGGCTACTGGGGGGGAGGATTGGGCATTGATCTATTACCATCCATGCATATTTGGCCCTGATAGATATAAATTTGGCTTCACTCCAAGCCTTGTTCCATTTTTATTCAGGTGAGAAAACTTACAATCAAGGTAACCCAAATCATTTCTTAGGAAAAAAATTAATTTTATTGAGATATTCACATTCTCTTTTACTTCCACAAAGGGTTTCTCTTCTGCTATTTCATAGACCTAAAGGTAGATTTTAAATGTGTCAAAGTTCAGTATTACCCTTTTCTCAATAATAAATTTTTTATTAATTCATATGCTAATTCTTAAAACAATTATCATATTTTAATTTGAGAATATGAACTTGTTTTCTATGGTATTTTCTATCTAATATAAAATTAGATCTTCTAAATTTGTAACTCTTTACAATGGATTCATTACTTATTTATCTAATTTAGTAGTGTCCAAGGACCTTAGTGTTATGGTATTAAATGCATTGGTAACTCAACCAATCATAAACTTTATGAGTAAGGGGAAGGAAAATATTTTATGGTTCTTAAACCACTTATTGAGAACTCTGAAATTTACAAAAATTGATAGGGAAAACCCAACAAAAAATAAAAATAATAATAGAAAGATAGAAAACAAATTGAAATGAAATTAATGTAGCTTTACTCTAAGGTTACATTGCTTTAAACTAAAATTTACATTCAAGTCCTAAAGGGTAGACCTAAAAACTTTGCAGAAACATTTATAATTTTATGGCAAGAGTAAGCTTTCAATTTTCACAGTCCTCAACCTAGCAAAAGCATCCTTATATTCCTTCCATAATTCATTGAATTTTTAAATTCTTAATACAAATATATGAATAAGCATATGTTTCACATAATTATATCCATCAAACATGAAATCAATTGAATAATTAGACTTAGGTAAACATACCTCAAAGTTAGACCAAAAGAATTCAAAAAATTATTTTACCTAGACTTATATGGTATTTGGAATTGGAGGCATAATGAATATCAATTATTTGTGATGTGATTCAATTATAAAAAATGTTTATATTTCTTCAACATACATAGGTTCAATAAGAATTATATGTTATTTTAATTGTATGTTTCTTCATCAGCATATTGTTTATCAAATCGACTTCAACAATAACTTATTGATTGAATTACATGTAAAGGATTATCTCTTCCTTGATTGATGGTTCATTAATTTATTATAATTATTATGTGTGAACCTATTATAAATCACTCATAAATTTAGAGTATATATTCTTTAATATCACATGCATTTCATCTACAACACATGTTGTGGTCAATTCAATCAGAAGATTTGAATGAAAGGAAGCATAGTTCACTATTGTCATGGAAGACAACTCCTTATCCAATGTGATAACCTTTTCATAAGTAGAACATAATTTGTTTTTTATATATTTTTTTAAACACACACACTCACACACACACACACACACATTGGGATTTAAACTGTTGTTGTATATGTCTAGAATGGCAGCCTTGTAAGGTCTATAACTACTAGAAATGTTGTAATATATCTCTTGAAATATGAAATTGAAATTCCTTGTAGGTTTCTTGGGTTTTATTTTGAATTTTAGAAACTATTTCAACAAATTGAAAGGGTCAATTAGCGATCTAAAATTTAAAATATATGCATCCTCTAGTTCCTTCCAGTTACGAATTAAACTAGGCATTGAATTTAGAAATCAATCATATTTAAGATAATCTAATGTGAAAGGAAATAATCTAAATGTTACATATTCATGTTGAATATTTAAGAATCCCATAATATTTTTGAAGGTATGAACATGTTTTTATGTTGTTTAATCATTTTTAAACTTTAGAATGTAATTGAATAATTTATAAGAATTTCATGTTGCACTCCAAGGATGCTAATGGTTGTTTCATCAAGCCAAGACATGTTTTATCTCTTTTTGATTTTATAGTTTTCTATTTTTTATAGATTTTTGACATATTTGACATAAACTTAAATGAAAACACATAGGGGTAAATTGATCATAAGAGTGCCCTCCTTCTAGCACCATTATTAATCCTTCAGTGTGGGTTTTATGCACACCAAAGATCTCATGAGTTGTTACCCTATCATTTAAGGGATATTGGGATTTTTATATAGCACAAGTTGTAGGTTTTCACTCTCCTATGTATTCGACATGGAATAACAACATATGACCTACAAACCCATAAGAGAGACTCACTAAAATGATTAGAATAACACTCCAAAATGCATATTTAGAGTGATAATATAATACCACAATTAGGTCTCATTAAAAAAAAAAGTGAAAAAATAAGGAGAGGGTTAGGTATAAAAGAAGGTTTAAACATCAATTCAGTGGTTATTTTTCTTAAGAAACCTTAGAGATCTATTGAAAAATAATTAACAAACTTAAAATATAGTTATGCACTCAAATATGAATAACCATAGAGAAAGTGAATAAGGGACAATGATTATGAATCAATCTCAGAAGTATCTCCTTATAAGATAAATTGATTATAGACAATAACTAGAAGCACATTTTTTGTAATAATTTTATAAAAAACCAATTCTTTGTATGAAATAACAACAACACATTTAACTAAATCAAACAAATGTCAAAGATTAAACTATCTAAGATGATCAAAATAGTTAAATTACACATTATAATCTAATCATAATAAAACATGTAAACTTTTATAGAAATCACTTAAAGATCACAAATACACAATGTCAATATAAATTTGTGAAAGAAGAAAAATAAAGAAAATCTCATGAACATTCCACATAGTTTTAAATTTCTCTCTTTGCATTTTATTAAAATCTCCCTTCTCTAGTTATCTGATGGGGTAAACACTTTTGAATCCAGATAAGTGAAGCTTTTGATAATTTGACCCACATATAGGTACAACAAAAAGGGTTAAAAGGGTCCCTCTAACAACCAAGTAAAACATAGAGGGTTTCAAGTCTCCCCCAACCTTTAACAAACATAGCAAGTGGATTAAAGGTTCTCATGACTTTGGTGAAACATGAGGTTTTTAAGGATCCTACAACCTAATGAAACACAAAAAGAAACAACTAGAGGGTTTGAAGACTCCCACAACTTTGTGAATCATGAGGGTTTTAAGGTTCCCACAAATGAAGGTTTTAAAGGGTCCTACAACCTGAAGTACACAGAGAAGCTACAAAAATAGTGAATCTCAAAGGGCTGACACCTTTCATCATGTCTTTCCCAAGGAGACTATGGAATAGAAGTCCATCTAGAGAAGGAGGTCTTCCACCACCAAGGTCTTTTTCATAGCCTCCATATAACTGAGTCATTGTAAGTGGGATTTTACTCCCCCTAAGATCCACATACTTTACAAAGCATAAAAAGGGGGTTTTGAGGCTCCCAAAACCATTAGATGAGGGTTTTAAAGGGGGCCAAAACCTTAATACTTGAATTACTCTATAGAATAAGAATCCACCATGCTCAGAAGATCTTCTACCACTTGGGTCTTCCACACAACTTTTGTACAACTGAGATACAACAAGTAGGAATTTCTTCCTACTAAAACCAACAAGGTGGATTCCTCTATCATCCACTCTATTAGGATGGGATTTGGTTGGGAATATTATATCCATCCTAATCTAAACCAACATTAATTGAGTAGGGTCCTCCCTAGATTTGAATTTTAACATAGTTTTTTCCCTTCCTTCGCATTCCCTACATACTTTTAGAGTGCAAACATGTCTAAATAAAACCACAACCCCTAAGGAGGCTTCATCTATATCAAATCTGATTTCATAAAATCTTATTATGATTACTTGGAATTCCATAACATTTAAAAATCATAACAAGGGGGTTTTAAGGCTCTTGTGACCATTACGTGAGTGTTTTAAAGGTTCCCACAACCTTAGTATAGTCAAGGATGTTACAAAATAATGAAAATCAAAGAGTTGAATATCTTTAGGTAGGAATTCCTTGAGGCTTACTCTAAAGGGCATGAATCCACTAGGAGCAGAAGATATTTTTCCACCTAGATCTTTCACACAACTGAGACACAACAAGTAGACATTTCCTCCTACTAAAACCAACAAGATGGATTCCTCTATCATCCACTCTAGTAGGATACGATTTGGTTAGGAATCCTATATCTATCCCAAACCAAATTGACTTAAATTGAGTAGGTTCCTCCATAGATTTTAACTTCAACATAGTTTTTGCCCTTCCTCTACATTCCCTACAAACTTTAGGAGTGTAAAACATGTCTAAATAAAACCACATCCCTAGAGGAGGCTTCATCCATATCATACCTAATTCTATAAAATCTTATGATGATTACTTGAAATCCTATAACTTGAAGGAACCAAGGGTGGACTCTTCTAATATCCAATTTTAAATATCAAAAGAGGCTATAGTAAGGTAGGTTCCTCCTATACCTAGAAACTAGCTTTCCACAAATTTTAGCACTTTAAGATAGACCAAATTACTTATAGTGCTTAGGTGAGATAAATGGGTTTTTATATTATCCAAGCCATTAGATGGGGTTAAAGCATGGACTCCTCTAATATCCATGCCACTCAATGAACCAGGGGAGTGGGTTCCTCTAATACCCAACTTACCTGAAAAAAGGAATCCTAGGGTGGGATCCTCCATCATCTTCCCCATAGAAGGACCACAAAAGAAAACCCATCATTTTTCTAGTTTTTTAGCTCAAAATAAAATTTAGATTGCTAAAGGTATTCCACTCCTTCCACTCCCAAGACATTTCTAGGACTGATATCTCCTCATAAAATCCCCAAGTAGATTCACTCCCTATGTGAGCAAGGGATCTTGAAGAAATCCAAAAGGTTTTATGAACAACTTATACTCTAATTTTATTTTCCAAATTACACCAAGAAACTTCCTTCCACTAGACTACAAAACTGATTCTTTCCCATCCAACTTGTTATTCAATCTTACGAGGGATGTTGTTGATGGCATGGACTACCCCCAGTCTACCCAGATCTGAGTCATCTTCATCTCTTCCTTGGCCTTATTTTCCTTTTTACCAATATCCTATTAGAAGGAGTCTCCTTCTACTCCCATCCATGTCAAAATAGGTGTTCTAGTTTTCTTGCTCAAATTAGAATTCAAAGTACTGAAGTTCTTCAGCACTAAATTTATGCCACCTATATTTTCATTCAAAATCATGGGTATGTTAGTGGTGGAATGGACTTACCCCAGTCAACCTAGAACTAGGACATCTTCATATCTTCCTTGCCCTTGCTTTCCTTCTTATCTATCTTAATGGAACAAGTCTCCTTCTCCTTCTGTTTCTTCTACTCATGTTTTTGTCTAAAATGGTGTTCTAATTTTTCTACTCGAAATGAGATTCAAAATGTTGAAGTAAAAAGGGGTTTTGGTTTTCCTATTCAGATTTAAATTGATGAAGGTCTTCCATAGTTACCATTCCTTTCACCCCTTTATAAAAATTTACCAACCCTTTGATCAGAAAAAATTTAAATTCAAATTGTTGGTCTTCCATAGTTGCCATTACTTTTGCTCCTTTTGGAAACTTTACTAACCCTTCAACCATAGGAAAGTACAATTAAAATTTTTGAAGGTCTTTTGAAATTACCATTACTTCCTCCCACTCAAATTGAAATTTAAATTGAAATTACTAAAGGTCTTCTACAATTACCATTACTTCCTCCTACTCAAATTGAAATTGTTGAAGGTCTTCTATAGTTACCATTACTTTCTCCCTTTTAGGAAACTTTACCAACCCTTTAATCAGAGAAGAATGAAATTCAAATTTTTGAAGGTCTTCCATAGTTATGTTACTTCCACCCCTTCAGGAAACTTTACCAACCCTTCAATCAAATAAAAGTGAAATTCAAATTATTGAAGGTCTTCCACTATTACCATTACTTCCTCCCCTTCAAGAAACCTTACCAACCCTTTAACCAAAGAAAAGTGAAATTTAAATTGTTAAAGGTCTTTCACTCCTTCCATTACTTCTGATCCTTTAGGAGACTTTACCAACCCTTCAACCAGAAAAAAGTGAAATTCAAATTGTTGAAGGTCTTCTAGTCCTTTCATTACTTCTACTTCTTCAAGAAATTCTACCAACCCTTCAACTAGAGAAAATACTTTCTCATTATTTCTCTCTTTAACTTCTTATTCAAGAATCCACCTCTCTACATTCTCTTCAATAAGGGAGCTACCAATAACTTCTTTAAATAGATCTAGTTTCAAACAAACCTTCTCTACCATCTCTTCAGCTAGATTATGGTCATGTTCCTTTTCTATTAAACATCCTACTATGGGTTAACCATTATCCTTCACTTCCTTTTCTTTCTACTCAGGAAAGTACCTCTCCTAAAGCTTATAGTTTCTCAAACTATTCCTCCACTGAATCTCTCTGAATCTTCTTTCTTCTTTCTCAGCCTCTCTCTCCAAGTCCAAGAGTATCTAGGATTTGAGGGTCCACACCATTGTAATATACTATATTAAAACAATGACAGGTTTCTAAAATGTTCTAGTTTTCTTCCTTAGATTTGAATTTCAAACTATTGAAGGTCTTCTGCTCATTTTGCCCTTGTCTTACAAAACTATTATTTCCTACTTAGATTTGAAGAACAAAATTCTGAAGGTATTTCACTCCTTCAGCCCTATTTTTCTTACTCAAATTTGAAGATCAAATTACTGAAGACCTTATGTTCCTTCTGACCTAGTTTTCCTATGATAATCCTAACAAGGTAACTATCTAAATAGTGAGAAAGTTAACTATAAATGTAGTTCAACTAGCCAGAGAGAGAAGTGACCTCTTAGACAGTCATCTAATAAGAAAGTGAGTGATCTAGGAAAATAGAAAAATTTACCAACCTTATACAATGTTTACAAAGGTGAATTTATAGATCAAAATACATTGCCCACTTATGGCCATGATGGCCAAGTTTTTTACAAAGATTAGACAAACATAGAAGAGACAAAATTATGGAGTAGGCACAACTAGCCAATGGAATAATGGACTATTCTATCTAAACCATCTTAACACATTTTTCAAATTCACAATTTCCCCACATTTAAATCTCCTAAAAACTTGTGCCAATTTATTACAATGAATCAAGGCAAGCATGGCTCCTACATGCCTAATAAATGTCTTAAAATTTTTAATGCCATAAATGATGATATGGGTTACCTACATATTAATACAATGCCTATGGATTTGAATGTATTATAGGTGATGATGGCCATCAAATATAACTTTATTTCCTTAGAGTGACATGGTTGTC
Organism: Torreya grandis; assembly: GCA_037957365.1. Classification (NCBI taxonomy): domain Eukaryota; kingdom Viridiplantae; phylum Streptophyta; class Pinopsida; order Cupressales; family Taxaceae; genus Torreya; species Torreya grandis. Next base: position 6,129,508 of record JARHVA010000236.1, read on the forward strand.
ACTTTTGACAAATAGGCTATTCCATATCCTCCTAATTTATGATGATTTCCATTGAAATACATATCACATAGTCATAGCCTCGACTTTGGGATTTTGAATACACATGTCTCTTTTTTTTAATGAAAATGTGGTGATGACACTTAATGCCTCTTGATTTTTTTACATCATGTAGAGTATAGGATGGTACCATGAAAACTCATGAAATGAAGACACATGAAATCTATTGATTGGATCACATTATTTTATTGGCATGAACATTAAAACATACTTTGCCTCTCTTTGAAATGTGATGCTATAAAAATAAATTACATGGTATGGAGCAGTGACACATGGCATTTCTTGAAGATTCAGACCCTTCATAACTTAACTTTTATATGAATTGAGGAAACCTCAAGAAAAATATAGAATGAACATCCATCCGCACAACAATGCTTAGATCATATAAAAATAATCACCAATGATAGACATTGTATTAAATTAATGGAATGTATATTGTACAAGTGTGTCCAACCAACAATAGTTACATCATAATAGAACTCTCTAATACTACATATTCATCAGATCTAGAGATGACTCTGAGTTCCAATCTAACTTTTCACAAGGACACAAAAGGTCTTTATATATGAAAATTAAGAGGTGAGATATTTTTATTGGTTGAGTGAAAAAGGTGAAATTATATCATTCCCTAAGTTATAACTCACCCTTCTCACAAATGTGAGGATAACTACCACTTAAATAATATTTTACACATAATAAGTCACACCTCAATAAGACATCACCTTTGGTGATTTGGTAAAAAGAGAGTTTCTATGATCATTAGTATGGGTCCTAACAACTAGGCTTGATGAGGTACCCATACATAATAAAATAATAAATAAATCATTGAATCTATTGATGTAGATGATTTTTGAATTAGATGAAGCCTCATACAGAATAAGGAAAAAAATTATCTCCCATAAATATGGATATGAAGAAGAGTGACTATTTATATTTTTTCTATCTGAGCATAATGCATGGTGAAAATCAAAAAGGGTTAGCTCAAAAACTTTTTTGAATGTTTCAAAACCTCAGGTTGGCTCGATTAAAAATATGATGTCAAATAAAATATGTAATTATTTTGAAAACCCCTAAAGGGTTGGCATATAAATTATCTGGTACAAAAAACAACCAACCTCTACATCTTCCAAGAACAATCACAATGTACATTGTATACTTGAATAACCAAGGAATCATGAACATTGCACAAGACCACCCCTAATGTTGAGTAGGGAGTGAAGAAAGATCACTTATATATATCTTCTCAAGAGTGTCAAATTGGTAGGTGTGTATAAAAATCACTACAAAATCCTCAAGTGAAATTGCCCAATATGCCACTTGAAGGTACTCCATGACTGAAAATTAAAAAGGTGCATAAAACAACACACACACACACAAAGGAAAATATAGTAAACCTAATATGGCACTTTATAAATCAATGTGAGTATATAGTAAATCTAAAAACCACACTTATAATCTATATAAAACATTGAAGAGTGATCCCCTCATAAAACATGGCACCTATACTCCATGCTAAGTAATATGATTCACAGTTTACAAAATATGCCATTATGTCATAAAAAAATTAAAATATAAATTAGCATCAACTAATTTGATATTATTGCTATAAATAGCATGATAAAACATGTATATTCAAAAAATATGTAAATATTAGGTATCAGTCAAAAGTTATGGCCTTTGAAAAGTCTAAGATATATGATCTAGTCATAAAATAAAGAAAAAGATTAAAAATTATGGAAATTTGAGCTATAAAATTGAAAAAAAAACTTCACCACTATGTAATGGATAAAAACTAGTTTCTATTTCTTATCACTCCCTTGGATAGGTCAAAAGAGGTCAACATTTTTCATTTGGTATAGACAGGGGAAAAAGAGTTGGATCAAGTGCACTTAGGGGATCTTAGTAGTGCTTATGATCTTCCAATTCATGGTCATGGTTTATATATTAGTGGTTTTTGCTTCATGAACAATCATTAATATTATTAGTACCTTTACACTACCTGCATAACCCCAAAGACTTGATTTTTATCATTTGATTGCATTGGTCTTTATAAAATAAGTAGTGTATGTGGACTTGTAGAGAGTGTTAATCCTTTTCATGTTAGATTCAACTAGTTTGGCTCATGTGAACATGAAATATAGGAAAGAACCTATCCTTGTGCTATAAGTGAATGTCAATGAAGTCTGTATAATAGTGTTTGCTAGTTACATTTTTTTCATTTTATTGTGAGTGGCTTTAGGTCAAGGTATCACACCTATGTTCAACCCCTCAAAACATGGAAGTCAATTTATCCATTGAGGTCTTGCATTAAACAGACCTCAAGGGTGATGATAAGGTTTTAACCTAGTACACAGTCCTATATCTAATGACACCTACAGTCAGTCTCAAATAGTGGTCTGAAGTCAATACAAAAAGAGGCAGAGTAGTTTTGAAATGGATTTAGAGGTGTTTGGATCCAATTGAGACCTTCAAGCAAGTTTGAGAGTGTATAGAAGATCATTGTATGAGTGGTGAGGCCATTACACATAGACTAGTCTAAGCTAATGAAAGGTGAAAGCTTGGTAGGTAAGCAAAGGTATAATATGGATGACCATGACAAGATCACTTTCATAGTGATAATACCATAAATTCATAATATTCTCATAGGGAAAGATGCAAGCAAATATTGAAATAAATTGGGTTTTCAAACCTCCTAGTCATTTAACTAAAACATTGCACTTGCAGATAGACTTAGAGGCTAGTATTGAGATAATTTAATGTTTAAAGGTTATATAGGTATGATTTGGCTCTAAAACTCAGTATAAAAGGTCCTCACAAGTTAATGAATGGTAATCTATAGGCCTAGTATATGAATGGTGAGAGGATGAAAGGGATAACTAATAACTTCTTTAGAATGATGTGTAATGTTGAATTGAATATGGATAAGTGTTAAGAATCACCTATGGTCATTGTGAACAATCAGAGGTGGTCACATATGCAAAAAACATAGTGTATACCTACTAGGCCTAAGAACTTGCATGACCATCAAGTTTACAAAATTCACTCATAGGATCATATGATCTTTTAAATTAATATGAGAAAATTCATGGGAGAGTGGAGAGTCCATGAGACTTAGTGGTTTCTAGAGAACAACTCAAAATTGGTCATTTTGGCCCAATTTTCTCTCAAGGTTGTCTAGAATGCACAGTAAGAACTAGAAAAGCATTTTATTTCACTCATATATATATGAAAAATGTGCATGGTGTCTCAAGAACTGAGGGATAGTTTATGGGGGTCCTCTAATTTAACTCAATGGAATTGGTTCAAAGGTTAAGGGCTTGACTTTTATGAATCATTGTTAACAACTTAAACGACCTAGAACCCTCCTAAAACCCTTATATGAGCTCGATGAAAAAGATATGAATAATAATTCATCAAAAAGGGGTAAATTTACCTATAAATTTATTTGGCACTCTTTCAATCTCCTCACCATTTTATTTTTTTGTACTATCACTTGTACAGATAGGTCATATTAAGTGTTTTTTGTAAGTTTTGAGGAGTTTTGAGGTGTTTTGAAGGTGAAAAAGGGATTAGATGAATGAAAACCATTGTGGAATGTGTCTATATATTTATTTAAACTCATCAAATCCAATTCTCATGTCAGTGATGCATAAAAATACCTTTGTTAGGATGGTTATTGTAGGCATTCTTGAATAAGAGAGAGAAACAAGGTGACGACTTAAGTTGAAGATGAGAAGTTTGATATTGAATCTTCTTTAGGTGTACCTGATGGGATAGAATATAAATTGGTCTTGATGAGGTGTCTCACACCTCTGTAACAAATCTCTTTGAGTGTGTTCAAGTCACAATAGTGACAAGTGTGAGAATTGAGGCTTAAAAGGCTAGTGAGCAATTGCAAGGAAGTGAAAAACAAGTGTCAAAGAGAAGGTCATCAGTTGATGGGTGTATCATGACTTCACAAATATTTTTTCCACCTTATAAATTCAGATGATATGTTTTAATGACTTCTAAGGCAATTCTAAGCAATCAAGTGAATTCCTCATCATAAAGGCAGATTCAAGAAAGACAATGAAGTGTCCCTTTGCCAACTTCATGGATATGTCATGTTCAGATGGACACATGTTAAAGAGGACTTCATGACCTATTTTAAAACTCTTTATCTTGTATTGTAATTGGTTATCAAGACTTGACAATTGGCATTGTGATTGTTCAACTTCACTCCTCTCTCCTCTCCTATGTTTTATGTATTGAAACCATTTTGGCATTGTAAACAATCCACAATTGGTATGGAAAAGCCCTAATATTTTAACATATTATTTTATATTTGAATAAATTTATGAAGATAGTTTATTATCTACAATTATTACCTAAGTATGTCAAGTAGTCCATTTAGATGACAAGTGATGATTATTTTCTCCTTGCTTCCATTTTGCTCATGTATACATTGTGTGAGTCGCACTTCTTCTAATAGTTATCATGAAGTGTATACATTTATTAGGTGTATTTTTAAGTGTTAAGGAGATCTAAAGTGTATAATATCATACCTCCTAGTTACTCACCTTTGGTATTTCATGGCAATCTACCTCCATGTAGAAACACTTATGCTAGAATAACTTTTGAGTTGAGATAAGTTTTAGCAGCCTGACTTCTTAGTGAAAATGTAAGTATGTTTGTGGATATATCTTTGGTGTATCACCTCCATTATTTTAGGTTAATTTTATGTTTCCTTATCCCATTTTCACCTACAATAGTTACTAGTCTAGTGTAGTGTGTGAACCTAAAAGATAGATAAAGGGAGCTATCCCATAATCTAGAGGTTTAGCCCTGTTATAGGAAACCCACAAGTCTAAGTGTAATCCCATATTTAACCACATTTGGAAATGTCTAAAAAACCTCCTCTAAGGTTGTAAAATTTGGTTATAATAGTTACATAATTTCCTCATTGGTTCTATAGACTATGCCTTCACTTTTACCTCAAAAATTGTCAGCTAAAAATAGAAGGAGATTCTCAAAAAAGGGCTTAGGAAATAATTTCCCAAGAGGATTTATTACCTTGGTGACTCTCATATATTTAAAAATATACACTGATTATCTCTCATGATTCAAAAAAAATTTTACTAGAGTTCACATCTTTTGATGTTAGTCAAGCAAGCCATGTATCTTGGCATTGACATAATTATGGGCATATGCGGATTATGTTGTTTTTATTAAGTATAAGTGGGAATATGCCTTATTTTTAGTCACTTGACTTAGAAATTGAAGGTTACCATCTATATCCTTGATTTTATTGAATAATTGAAATATGTCCCCCACTTAGGTTGGGATTTGTCTTAGCAGACCTTTTTAAATGAATGGTGTTTGTAATGAAATTACTAAGATGTTCACACATAATGATTTTATATCATATAGAATAAGAAAATATGAGAGATCACATAGCAATAATTGATAGTAAATCAAAATACTGGATAATATAGCAAAGCCACTTTGAGGGGGAAACCTCCACAATAATGCACTAAGAGCAGAATACTTAACATGATGATCAAAGACTAACCACTACCTCATATATATAGTCTACTTAGCCATGGTTATTTAATAGGTTGACATAACTAAGAACATAGAGAAATGTAACAAGAATATAAAAGAGGTATATAAGCCACAAGTCAGCCACACATATCCCTAGGTATGCCAAAGGTTAAGGGTGTAGCATGTTCTTCCCTTTCAAAACAATGTTGTCCTCAACATTGAGTCAAATATAGATGTTGTTTCACAAATGATTCATCCTCCCAAGTGGCATATTCATAAGGCAAATTCTTCCATTTGATCAAGTACTCCTTAATCACTCGAGACCGTAGCTACTTAGTGCATATTTGAAGGATCACCTCAAGATAAAGAATAACTCTTCCTTCCTCATCCAATTTTGGTAACTCAATTTAAGTATAAAATTTATGTCTAATGACTTTATTCATGCATGATACATGAAATAATGGATGTATGCAAGTGGAGGAAGGACACTCTAACTTGTAGGCCACACTAGCAATTTTTTGTAAGATCTAATAAGGCCTATAATACTTAGGGGATAACTTATTATCCTTTTTTTGTTGCTTCAAGGAAATCTACCTATATGGATATAAGTGAAAAAATACCCAATCACCAATTTCAAAATGCCTCTCACTCCTGTGTTGACCTACCTACTACTTCATGCAATTCTAGGCTATGGCTAAATTTTCATGCAAACTAGCAAGGACCTCTTATTGATGGTGAATATGTTCTTCAAATCCACAAACCTTAGGATATACCTTCAAGGTTGAAGTGATGGTTGGAGGGGGGTATCCATATAGTGCCAAAAAAGGAGACATTTTGGAAGAACTATGAACAAAAATATTATACCACCATTCATCAAGTGGCAACTAGTGAACCCATTTATCCTATTTATCAAAAACAAAAAAATAAAGATATCATTCTAGACATTTGTTGAATACCTCAATTCATCCATATAATTGAGGATGATAGGATGAACTATGAGCCAACTGGGTACCCAAACATGCAAATAACTTAGTCCAAAAATTGCTAGTGAAAATGGGATCTCTATCACTGACAATGATCTTAGGGGTACCATGCAATTTCTAAACTGTATTAAGAAAAGTAGAAGCTACTATACTAGAAAAAAATGGTTGTGATAAAGAAAAAAAATGAGCATACTTACTGAGATAATCTACCACAACCATGATAATATTTTGACCATCAAATCTTGGTAACCCTCTAATGAAATCCATAGACACCTCTTCCCAACATTGGCTAGGGATGGATACAGGCTAAAAAATACTTAGGGTTTTGATGGTTTCTCCTTTATTTTGTTGATAGATCATATGTTTAGCCACATATTTTTGGACATCCTCCTTGAGTCCTTCCCAAAAAAATCTTGCTTGATTCTATGATAGGTTTTCAAAAATCTTGATTGACTCCCAATTGGAGTTACATGAAGTTCCTGAAGGATTTTTTATTTAATAAAATAATTATTACATAGGTATAATCTATCTTTATATCATAATGTATCACCCTTCCATGTGAATTTTTCAAATCCACCCAAACTTTACTGAATATTATGAATCAAATCATGGGTAACACTATCATTATCCCTAATCATGTTTCCTCTAGCTAATATACATGTAAAACGGTCATAGCACATGGAAATGCCTTAACTAATTCATCCTTCTTAGATAGTGCATCTGCCACTACATTGTCCTTTCCTTTCTTGTAAACTATTTCAAAATCATAGCCTAACATCTTAGTTACCCATTTCTATTGTTCTTCAGATGACAACCATTTTTCTAAAGAAAAATTTGAGACTATCATTATTAGTCTTTACCTAAAAGTGATGACCCATCAAATAAGGCCTCCATTGTTTGACTACATGCAAAATGGCCATCATTTCCTTCTCATAAATGTGTTTGTGCTGATTTTTACCGTTTATTTGATGAATTTAAAATGCAAGTGGTATACCTTATTTCATGAGTACAACACATATACCATACCCAAATGCATCACATTCAACCACAAATTTTTTGTAAAAATTAGGAGTGGCCAACACTAGAGTGGTATACATAGCCAATTTTAATTGTTAGAATGCCCTGGTAGCTATATCAGTACACTGAAAGGAGTCTTTCTTCAACAAAAATATGAGTGGGGTTGTAATTCTACCATAATTTTTGACAAACCTACGATAGTAACCAGTTAGTCCCAAAAATGCCTTTAATTACTTGAGTGTCTCAGGAATCATCCAGTCCAACATTGCTTAGATTTTTTAGGATCCACTTTCACTCTTATATATGGAACCAAATGACCCAAATACTCAACCTCATAAGCTCCAAAATTATATTTGTAAGGTTTGGCATACAACTGATGTTGTTCAAAAATTAAGCATACCTATTTCACATGGTGCAAATGGAATTCCCAATTTTTACTATAAATGAGGATATCATCAAAAAATACCATAACAAATTTTCTCAAAATAGCCTAAAAATAGTATCCATCAAACTCTCAAAGGTGGATGGTGAATTTTTTAGCCCAAAATGTATAACCAAAAACTCATAATGGACCTCATGAGTCCTAAAAGTAGTTTTAGGTATGTTTTCATCATGAATCTAGATTTGATGATACCTAGAATTTAGATCTAACTTGCTAAAATAAAGAGCACCATTTAATTCATCTATCAAATCATTAATGATAGGAATAGGAAACTTATCTTTGATAGTGTACTTGTTGATTTCTCTATAGTCATGACACATATTATAAGTGTCATCTTTATTTCACACCGTGACACCTAGTGAAGAATATTTGCTTTAGCTATGGTAAATGATTCTTGCATCTAACATCTCTTGTACCATCTTTTCAATTTCACTTGTTTGGGCATAGGGATACTTATAAGGCTTGATATTGGGTGGTGTACTACTAGGAATAAGTTTGATAGAATGATCATGCATGCATCTAGGTGGAAGTCCTTTTGACATGTCACCAAAAACATTTGAATGGGCATCAATCACTTGTAGATTAGGGGGTTAGATGGCTGAGTTGGTTGAACTTCCATGGAAAACAAGTGAACTACAAATACTTCAGCACCTTTTTAGAGAATCTTTGTCATTTGATGGGAGCTAAAAAGTTGTGGAGATTTATCCCTTAATCTCCTTAGCTTAAATGTTCTTCCCTCATAATGAAAACACATGAATACCATAGAAATTCATCTCAATATTGCCCAAAGTGGTGAGCCACTATACTCCTATAACAATGTCAGCTCCCCCCATGGGAATAACAAACATAGTATAATCCAACAAATATTCTCTAATGGCTAGCTTAATACTATGGCATTTTCTTGAGTAATTGATAGTACTACCATCTACAATCATGACCTAAAATTCTAAAGTGGAATAAATGAAATAGTTCAAATGAGCAACCAACTTATTCTTGATGAAGTTGTGTGTGCTTCCAAAATCAATCAATATAGTAACTTATATTTCTTTAGGAAACCTACCACATTAGGAGTTTGGGGAGTAATAATACTTAAAAGGGCATGATAATAAATAGTAAGCTAAGAGTCTTCAGATTCTTCTTTAAGACCTTTATCCTTGCCAAGTGCCTCCTCATTATCGTCATCCTCATTGGCACCTTCAATGTAAAATAACTTCTTTTTAGCACAATGATGGCCTTTGCTCCTTTTGCTATTACAACCATAACACAAACCCTTATCTTGATTCTCTTCAATTTTTCAAGGTGTCAATCTAGTGGGTTGAGGATATGATGGTGCTAGAAAGGTGAGATCATGACTAGTAGTGAAGGTTTTTTATTTGACCATTTCTTTTTCTTCTACCATGTGTGCTTGTGGGATAGCTTTTGATACAGATGTTGGGTTAAAAATATGAACCTCCAATTGGATGTTATCTTTGATGCCACATAAAAATAGATTAGTCAAATTTTCCTTAGTGATGTCTTTCACCCATAAGGATAGATTCTAAAAATAATGAATATAATCCTTCATAGTTCTTATTTTCTATAGTTTAGCTAACTATTTAAAGTAGTTCTCAAAGAAATTATTTTGATAATAAGCCAACAAATCATCAGTGAAAATAGACCATGTAATAGGAGCACCATTCTTTTTATTTTGATCACATAACCAGTGATATCAAATGAACTGCTTAGGTTCCAGATATAGAGACACCACTATCACCTTCTAAAAACTAGGAGTTTGATGTAGATTAAATAAATTCTCAATTTGGGTAATCCAAGTGAGAGGAATCTTACCATCAAACTTATGCATGTCCACTTTGGGAAATGTTAGTTTCACACTAGAATTAGAGTTGTTAGTGTTGAGAGGACCTAAATGATGAAGTAGAGGGTTGTTTGACTGTAATTGAGGTGAAAGAGTAGCCAATTGAGTAGTGATCTAATTCAAGTGAGTGTGAACCCCATTAATCTCTTTGTGCATCCATAAAACATTAGTTTAAACTACAAAAAATTCATCATGCTACACCAAGCCTTTATGTTAGCCTAAAGTTGAGAAATCAGTGGATCTAAAGTTTCAAATTCTATGTCACCAACAGAAGGAGTCTTAGGAGTTTCTTACCCCCCTTTCTTCCATGTGTAAAAAGATCAACCATATACAAACCCTAGGAGGGTTTTTTCCCCTAAAAAAAGTGTACCAAGAGATGGTACCATTACAATCACCTTGATAAGATGAATCTAACAACTACCTTTATGTACTAGGGTAAAAAATTGGCACAAAAAAGTGTACTAGTAGAATATACCATTGTGATTGTCTCATCGAGATGAATCCAACAATGGAAATTGTGCAAAGTGAAAAAATTATTTCTATATATTTTTTAATTTTTTTTAAATCATTTCAAATAATACAGTGTTAATATAAAAAATCAATTCCCCCCATATTACAAGTTATGTTTTTTTGCTCCTTCCTCTTGAAGAAGTCATACCTCATCAGATCTAAAAAAAACACCATATAAAACATTTCCCAAATTGAAGATCTGATACCACTTGTAATGAAATTACTTAGATGCTCACATATAATGATTTTATATCACATAGAATAAGCAAATATGAGAGATCACACAACAATAATTGATAATAGAGCATAATTCTAGATAATATAGCAAAGCCACTTCGAGGGGGCAACCTCCACAATGATACACTAAGAGCATAATACTTAACATGATGATCAAAAACTAACCACTACCTCCTACATATAGTCTACTTAGCCATGGTTATTTCATAGGTCGATCTAACTAATAAAAAAGAGAAATGTAACAAGAATATAAAAGAAGTATGTAAGCCACAAGTCGGCCACACATATCCCTAGACACACCAAAGGTTAAGGGCATAGCAATGTCATATAACATTTTAGCTACTCCTTGAAAGGTATTTATTGTCTCCTTAGGATCCTAAATAATGTTCCTCTCATATGATCCCTAAACAAATTGGTCATAGATTTTAACCATTTGTTTTATTACTCCTTTAGTAACATCCACAAAACTATAAATATCCTCCCTATATCTATCCAAGTTCAAGGGATTTAATTTTTTTTGTCAAAGAGAATATATAGTCTCTCTATTCCAACTCAACCTAATCTCCTCCTATAATCATGGTCTTTGTTTTAACACTCCTCAAGGTATTAGTTTGTCTATCAAAGTATAACTTGAATATTGGTTGCTCAATAATTACTATTTATTTCCTTATTGCTTCCTCTTGTTTCAACTAATTAATCCATGAAGGATTGTTCAATGCAAATTTTTGTTTTTCAGACTATTCACAACAGTTTTTCCAAGACAAGAATATGTCGGGCTCTGCAACTCGACGGCCAGCTAGGGCAGTCGTGCCCTAGCTGTTAGATAGTTGTTTCTCTGTGTCTGTGTAAGGCATGTTGAGGTAGCAGAATAATCTTGAATGAGTGTAGCCGTGTCATTTCTAAAAGATAGAAGGAACGCGAGGAGTGTAGAGGAAGAGGCTTGGTGGGAGGCGCAGCTGGGAGTTGAAGCTGTATGGAAGGGATGGCGCTAAGAGAGTAGAATAAACTTAAAGGAGCTAGGAGCTATAAGGATGTAATTAGTAGTGATTCCCAGTGACAGGAGGCTAGCTTCAAGGGGTGGTCTGAGACAGGATAGAATGCTGGTTTGTAGGTCAATGGCACTGAGGGAGGCTCAAAAATTTCAAAAATCAATGGATGTTTGGAGCGGTGTGAGGAGAGACCTAAGCTGGTTATACCTTTTGACATGATTGCAGAAGATGTGGAATACTATTCCAAACATTCTTTATACTGCAAGTTTCTGGGATTGAAAGTTTCTCTGCCTTTTTTGGAAAATTGGGCAAGAAGGGTTTGTGAGCCAGAAGGGGAGATGGAAGTAGTGTTGCTAGCCAACAGCTTCTTTATGGTCTCTTTTAGTTGTCTAGCTGATAGAAATTGGGTCTTTGAGGGGGGACCATACTTCTACAACCAGGTTGGTCTCTTTGTGAAGCCATGGCAAGCGGGATTCAATCCCTCATAGGAGCTACCTAATCGGGTTCCGATTTGGGTTCGGCTCCCTCGAATACCAATTGAGTGTTGCAGGGAGGATGTTTTGCAAATGATAGCTGCGAAGCTTGGTAAATCGGTGGGGTCATCTTCACAGACCTCAGGTAAGAGAATTATGTCCTTTGCTCATATTTGTGTCAAAATTGACTTGAGCAGGCCTATACCAAATGCAATAGAAATAAGTGTAGGACCTTATTCCTGGGTTCAGCAGCTAGACTATGAAACTCTACCCTTTAGATGCCACCTATGTCATGAATATGGACATTTAGCTAGAAGCTGCCCAAAGGTGAAATTGGGAGGACAATAAAACTCATCTTCACCACGTGAGCAGATTGTGGCATCTGAAGATAGGAGGAAGTCAGGGGAGTCAGGGGGTGATAAAGCGATGGATGGCTTTGTGTAAGTTAAGTCTAGGAGTAAAAATAGGAGACTCAAGAGGACATTTTAGGATTAGCAAGAGGAGGAAATTTTTAACTGATTTGAGATTTTGGAAGAATTGGGTACTCAAGAGATTCAACCTGGCCTCCCTGAGGATGAGCAAGTAGGTGGGGATGTTGTAATGGATGGTACGACATCCTCTTCCCTAGCAAGACCAGTAGAGGAAAATCCTTTGCCCATGATTCTGGAGAAGCAAGGTGAGGGGCAATTTCAAAGTGAAGCATCTAGAGAGCCGAGCTAGCTCTTGGAGGATGATCAACCCTCAACACAATAGTCGATGACAGGAGGAGAGAAGAGAGGTAAAGCGGCTCCTGGTCTAGGTATTCTCTAGAAGGAAGGAAAAAAGGTTTAGTGGATAAGGGAGCTAAGGTAGGTAGGAGAAAGGATTTAGAAGTGATTAAGATGATTGGGGAGAATTTGGTGGAATCTGGGTCGGTCAAGACCCTGGATCAGCATTTCTTGAATCCCATGAAATGATTATAATCTTGTGGAATGTGAGGGGCTTGAATAGCAGTCCCAGACAAAAGGCTATTTAGGAATTAGTTAGAAATAGTAGTCCAGATATCCTCTTTCTATAGGAGACCAAAGTTTTTGTGGAATTTATGATGGGTATAGCACTTAAGCCTTGGAAGCAGGGTTTATGCCAGTGTATTGGAGCTTAGGGAACGGCTAGAGGATTAGCCTGTTTATGGAATCCTAGCAGAGTTCGACTGGTAGCTTGGATTGTCTTCAGATGTGTGATATATGTGGTAGCTTTGTACATTGATGCGGGAGAATATATTCTTCTAACAAATATATATACTCCAAATGACTTACAGGGCAAGCAAATGGTGTGGAACAACTTGCAGGTGATTTGAAAGGAATATCCCTACCACCCTTGGATCATAGCAGGTGATTTCAAAGTGATATTAGACCTGTAAAAAAAAAGAGGAGGTAATACTAGAGTGGAGCCATCTTCTCTTATGCTCAGGGACAAGATTGTGAAATTCAACCTGGTGGACATTAAGCTAGGCAATAATAGATTCACATGGAATAATAGGCATCTGGGAGAGGACTGTATTGCAGAGCGTATTGATAGATTTCTGACCTCATGCTATTGGGTGGGTGGACGGTGGACTCTGAACTTTGAGATCTTAAACTAGCGGGGGTCGGATCATTGGCCAATATAATTGACCATCTCCTTGGCACAACGGCATCAGAAACCCCATTTCAAATTTCAGCTTATGTCACTGAGAGACTAGGATTTGTTTAATTTAGTTGCTGATTGGTGGAAGGAGGGACACCCAATGCATGGTACGGTAATGTATGTTTTTGTTAAACTCCTTCAGGTTGTGAAATATAAGCTCCAGAGATGGAATAGGTAGACTTTTGGTAACTTATTTTAGGAGAAGAAGGAGGCGCATCAGGTGTTGAATGATATTACAAGAAGGATCAGAGAAGAGGGGTTGTCTGAGACTCTGCTGAAGGAAGAGGAGAAGGCTGCCCAAGCGCTAGAGGAATGGGAGCTGAGAGAAGAATTTTTTTGGAAATAGAAGGCTAGGATTGATTGGCTGTGGGAGAGGGACAAGAACACGGCCTTTTTATTCAATTTGGTTAAAGCAAAGCAGCATGGTAATGTTATCACTACTCTGAGCACAGAAAGGGGAGAGAGGATTTTTTCCACCAGGAACATTTGTAGGGAGGTGGAGCAGTATTTCAACTCACTCTTCCATGATGCTGAGCAAAGGGATGCGGCAGCGGAGGAAATGATTTTATCTGGCATTCCTTATATTGTCACGCTGGACATGAAGACACAGCTGATGAAGCCTATAACTTTGGAGGAACTGAAGAAAATGGTATTTATGATGAAGACAGGGAAAGCTCTTAGATCGAATGGTTTCCCAGTTGAATTTTATTAGGAGTTTTGGGAGATAATTAAAGATGATTTATTGGCTGTAATCCAAGAGTCTCGAGAGAACAAGCAAATGTTGCGGGCCTTGAATTCCACTTTTTTGGTGCTTATCCCTAAGGAAGAAGGGGTAGATTGCTTCAGTAAGTTCTGTCCCATCTCTCTGTGTAATGTGATTTATAAAATTGTATCAAAACTGATTGTAGAAAGGTTAAAGGGATGTTTGAAGGAGCTGATTTCAGAAGAGCAAAGTGGCTTTGTGGAGGGCCGACAAATTTTGGATGGAATTGTTATGGCTACAGAAGCCATCCATTCTATGACCAAATCTAAGGAAAAGGCCATGTTTATTAAGTTGGATATGTCAAAGGCTTATGACAGGGTTCGCTGGTCTTTTCTTCAGAGGAGTCTGGAGGCATTTGGCTTTGAGGAAGGATGGATCAGGTGGGTGATGAGCTGTATTACTACTACCTCATTCTCAATTTTGGTCAATGGGGAGCATTCAGACCTCTTTCGGGAAACTCAGGGAATGCGTCAGGGAGATCCTCTTTCCCCCTACTTGTTCCTTTTATTGGCAGAGGGGATTGGGAGGCATATGAAGGAGCTCACCAAAGGGGATGTGATACATGGTTGGAGATGGGGAGGGGATCTTCTGGTTCTCTCTCATTTATAGTTTGTTGATGATGTGGCTATGATGGGCTTGGCCACACTGTGGGAAGCCAATAATATCTGCAGGTGCCTGGATGACTACTTGGCAACTTTGGGTCAGATGATCAATGAGGGGAAGTCGTCCATTTTCTTCTTCAATACGCCGATGGCTATTCAACAAAGAATTGGGGACATCCTTCAGTTTCAAGTTGGAAACCTCCCAGCTTTGTACCTGGGGATCCCCATTTCTACAGGTCGGTTGGCTAAGGAGTCATGGCAAGGGATTTTGAATAAATTTAGAACCATGGTTAATCATTGGATGCATAGATGGTTGTCCTTTACTGGTCAGGTTTAGCTAATCCAGGCGGTGGTTCAGGCCCTTCCCGTCTATAGGTGTATGCTTCAAGTTGTGCCTGTCAATTTTTTTAAAGAGTTGGACGCCATGGCCAGATAGTTTTTGTGGGCCGGTAATCTATCTATGACTAAGTGGAGCTTAATTCGATGGGATGTTGTCTGCACTCTGAAGAAGTTTGGAGGTTTGGGGCTTAGACAGTCTACGTTGGCAGGCACGGCTATGGCTGCAAAGCTGTATTGGAGATGGTTTAATGAGTAGAGCAGGACATGGGCCAAGATTTTGACCCATAAGTATTTTCCTGGCACCTCACAAGAGGATCTTCCTAGGTGTGGCTTATTTGGGAGGGGGTCGGTGATCTGGGATACGCTCAAGAAGGGAGCTACCCTGATTAAGCGGGGCTTGTTTTGGATTTGTCAGAACGGGAGGAGGGTGAAATTTTGGGATGATTCTTAGGATGGCAAGACCTATTAGGTTGTGGAGCTAAAATCTTCACTGATGCAAACAAGAGAGGGGGTTGCTGAGGGTTACTGAGTTGCAGAGCAACTGGCGTCGGTCTGATCAGCCGACGTCGGCAGGATACTGAAGGGAAGCAACCGACGTTGGTCAGGGATCAGCTGGCGTCGGTCACCTCCAGGCGGACAGGGACCGACGTCGATCTCCTGTGTGGTTTGACTATGAGTTTATTATGGGCAGTTAGCTAACGAACCAAGTGTTTGCATGATGAGTGCTAATTTTAGACTCATAGCTGTGGATCTAATTATTGTAATTAGATGTCTAATTATTGTTTGGATGAGTTCTATATAATAGACTCATGGTTGTATTGTAAATGAGTGCTAGGGAGTAAGAGAGCATAATTATAAGCTCCTTCGGTGTGTGAGGTAGAACAATGGTGCGTTCTTCCTAGTGCCACAGTACCAGTTGTGTTGGTGCTAGATTGGAGAGTCAGCTGGATTCTTCAGGTATGTATGATCTTGGTCATCAGGTGAGCATGGCCCTTATAGGAGATCTACATGGTAAGTAAGATCATTGATCTGCAGGTGTGTGTGTGTGTGTAAGGTCAAGGTTCACAGGTGTGTAGAACTAGTATTGATCTGTAGGTTGGAGATCAGATAGGACAGCAACACAACAGGGAGCAAAATTAGGTAGGATCTACTTGGAGTATGGTGTGTACTCATTGGTATGTACGTGGAGTACATGGAGAGCTAAGAGGAAGGTAAGGCAGTTCTTTCCATAAGTATGGTCTGTTGAATTGCAGGTTGTTGCAGGTTCATGGGAGATCTACTTAAAGTACCTTGAGTACTTGTGGAGTGCGTGGAGCACTTGAGGAGTGCGTGGAGCATAGGTGTAAGGTGAACACCAACTCTGTGTTTGAGTTGGGTGTTGGGACCTAGTAGAGAGAGCTTTGAGGAGAGAATTACTGTTCACTTGAGGTGTGGGAAACCTCTGAAGAGGTGGTGGAGAAGAAGTGGCATCTTCTTTATTGTATTCTTTTCTGTAAGAGTTATTAATACAAGTTGTGTATTGTCTCTCATATTATGTGTTATTCTAAATTCTAGTTACTTGTTGAATCTAGTTTATTTCCGCATATTAAGTTGCTTGGTTTGGTAATCAACTGTGTGCTTCCGGTGTTTTGCACCCTGACAAGTGGTATCAGAGCTAAGGTTGCAAGGAGCAGGTTTTGTGTTTGGTTACAGGTCACTCTCAAGGGTTTCTGATTGAGTGGGAGTAGAGCAATGGCAGATGAAAGTAAGCTAAGAATGGAGGAGTTGAAAAGCACAGATGGTCACTTAAGGTCCTATGGAAAGACAAAGCAGGTAAAAGAATATTATTGGTTTGTGGAAGATCAACAAGAAGAAACTTAAGAAGCAGATGTTGTAGGTGACATGGCACAGGATGCTCTAGGAGGTTTCTTGGATAAAGTTGAATCTTGGATAAAAGATTCAGTTGCCTCTTTCCATACAGCCCCAGGTAGAGGAGCTGGTAAGCCTTGCCAAAGAATTGGCAAAGGGGAAGTGACGCTGAAATTGTAGGCGGCCAACACACAGGTGTTGATGAAGGTCATGCAGGTCCCAGGTTTGGAGATATGGCTAATTTATTCAGAAAGATTAGGTGATGAGAGATGCACAAGAACTCTCACAATGGGTGCACTTGAATTAGCTGGTGGTAAGAAAATAGGTACCCTTTATTTACTTGTTTATATTACTGATTCTTCTTTTGTTGCGAAGACGTGGCTTCGTAGGCTTGGTCACATGAGTAGGAAGGAGATGCATGTTCTTAAGTGGAAGACAGATATATTTGACAGGCTTAAGAACTAGAAAGCCTTGGTGTTCTTGGAGGAGATGGCAGACAGAAACCAGTGGATGGTGTTGGATACTTTTGAGCAGGGTAGTTTGGACATGGATATTGATTCAAAGGAGCTCGCAGGTAAAAAGTCATCACTCATAGGCGAACACAGATACCGGCATCGGTCAGGAAGAACTGGCATCAAACAGACAGGTGCCAATGTCGGTCATGTGTAGACCAAAGCCAATGATGTTGGGCAGGGTAAGACCGACGTCGATCAGAAGGACCGACGTTGGTAGTAGGTAAGACCGATGTCGGTCATCAGGACCAACACCGACAACAAGGACACCGATGTTAGTAGGTTGGTAGTCAGGGACAGACGCATGGGAACCGACGTCGGTCGGATGCAGACTGTGGAGTGACCGAGGTCGGTCATTGTAACGGATTTTGGGTGGACAGCATGCTGTCAAGGAGTCTCAAATACCCATACGAAGGACTGAAGACGTAAGTAGGCCCTCAAATTCATTGTTCCTCTTCTTTATACTTGTTGTTGATTGTAGAGCAGGAAGGATCCAGGAAATAGGTGGGAGCATGGCAGGGAAATGATGCAGAACCAAACGGGAGTTTTGGTAGGGTTGCCAACTAGATGAAAGCACAGAGACGAATGGATACCTTAGTTGAAGAATAGAGAGAACGGATACGTGAGATGGAAGACCAGGCATATGGTCTTGAGGAAGCTATAGGACAGTGGTATAGGTTTTGACAGGTGGAAGATGAAGCATGGCTTCAGTCAATGTCAGGGTAACTATTGTGGTTTGACTTACCAGGGGGATGGTGATTGCAACATCATTTTGTTGTTGTATGTAGATGGTATGCTAGATAGCAGTTTTGGACATACAGGGTTTTGTTGAGCTAAGGGAAGATTAGTTTCAGTGGCATGTCAGGAGGAGTTTGGAACAGCAAAATTCTTTGACATGGGAGACATGGAGATCACAGGTAGATTTTGTCTCCAGTGGGAGCTGATGTGAATCAGGTGTTGGCGAGGTTCATTACGCAGGATGTAGAGCCCAGCACACTAAGGGCTGGATAGGTACAGTGTCCAAAATCACATGAGGTCTGGTGTAGACCTGAGTATTTCCATGTAGTGGGAGCTGTCAGAGAGTTAGGAGCCAATTTGGGGAAGTGGGTTCTCAGATATTTTGAGAGGGACCAGCAGCAGGTATACATGCAGGGTCAGGACTTCACTACATGTGTTTGTATTTTCGGATGTGGTAGGGTACTCGGATGACAGGAGGTGCACCACGAGATGTGTGGTGGTTAGTCTTCAAGTGGGAGCTTGAAGAAGGATACAAACCAAGAAACAGATTAGATGGAGTATAAGTACAGGTACAGTGCAGTTATTTATCTCCAAGTGGGAGATTGTTAGGTTGTGGAGCTAAAAGCTTCACTGATGCAAACTGGAGAGGAGGTTGCTGAGGGTTGCTGAGTTGCAGAGCAACCGGCGTCAGTCTGATCAACCGACGTTGGCAGGATACTGAAGGGAAGCAACCGACGTCGGTCAGGGATCGGCCGACGTTGGTTACCTCCAGGCGGATAGGGACCGACGTCGGTCGCCTGTGTGGTTTGACTGCGAGTTTATTACGGGCAGTTAGCTAACGAACCAAGTGTTTGCATGATGAGTGCTAATTTTAGACTCATAGCTGTGGATCTAATTATTGTAATTAGATGTCTAATTATTATTTGGATGAGTTCTATATAATAGACTCATGGTTTTATTGTAAATGAGTGCTAGGGAGTAAGAGAGCATAATTATAAGCTCCTTCGGTTTGTGAGGTAGAGCAATGGTGCATTCCTCCTAGTGCCACAGTACTAGTTGTGTTGGTGCTGGATTGGAGAGTCAGCTGGATTCTTCAGGTATGTATGATCTTGGTCATCAGGTGAGCATGGCCCTTATAGGAGATCTACATGGTAAGTAAGATCATTGATCTTTAGGTGTGTGTGTGTGCAAGGTCAAGGTTCACAGGTGTGCAAAACCAGTATTGATCTATAGGTTGGAGATCAGATAAGACAGCAACACAACAGGGAGCAGAATCAGGTAGGATCTACTTGGAGTATGGTGTGTACTCATTGGTATGTACGTGGAGTACATGGAGAGCTAAGAGGAAGGCAAGGCAGTTCCTTCCATAAGTATGGTTTGTTGAATTGCAGGTTGTTGCAGGTTCATGGGAGATCTACTTAAAGTACCTTGAGTACTTGTGGAGTGTGTGGAGCACTTGAGGAGTGCGTGGAGCACAGGTGTAAGGTGAACACCAACTCTATGTTTGAGTTGGGTGTTGGGACCTAGTAGAGAGAGCTTTAAGGAGAGAATTACTGTTCACTTGAGGTGTGGGAAACCTCTGAAGAGGTGGTGGAGAAGAAGTGGCATCTTCTTTATTGTATTCTTTTCTGTAAGAGTTATTAATACAAGTTGTGTATTGTCTCTCATATTCTATGTTATTCTAAATTCTAGTTACTTGTTGAATCTGGTTTATTTCCTCATATTAAGTTGCTTGGTTTGGTAATCAACTATGTGCTTCCGGTGTTTTGCACCCTGACAACACCCCTATAACTTCTCAATATCAAAATTTGACCATTTTGGCTTAGAGATTCAATGAGGCCGGATGGAACAGTGTTGTTGATTTCAAAGCATACACACTCCAAGACTGGTTGACGGTGACAAGGTGGAAGGATAGAGAAGATTGGCCGATCACTGATATGGATGCGGAGTGCACCGAATTGGCTTTTATCTTGGCTAGATGCAATTGTAGTACCTTGGGTGGTGAGGACGAGTTGGCTTGGTTCCCAAACCCCAGAGGTAAATACACTGTATCTTCTGGTTACCAGGTGTTAGTTGAAGAAAATTTAACTGTGGAGGGGGAGGTTCCATGGCGGTGCAGGGTGTGGAATAGCTTCGGATGGCCGAAGTGCAATTGCTTTGCCTGGACACTGGCATGGAACCATTTCCTGATGTGGGAGAACATCAGGAAGCATGATTTTGCTGGTCCCTTGAAAAATGTTGTGTGGGGAAGAGGAAGAGAATACAACTCACTTGTTCTTTTGTTGCCAGTATACCAGCCAACTGTGGCATGCCTGGTGGGGCATCTGGCACAGCGGGTGTGTTCATGCCTCCTCTCTGGTAGAGTTTTGGATGAAGCAGTGGAGGCCTACCTCTGTATCACATTTTCTATTGGATACCTGGTATGTAGGCCCGATTTTCTTACTCTGGTAGCTATGGCTAGAGAGAAATCAGAGAATTTTAGTTGAGGATAAGCTGGGGGTGCAATAGGTGTGGAACCAAATTGTGAGAATGATTCAGGAAACTATTAAGGCCAAAAGTGAGATTGTCCTCCCCATGAAGAAGGAGGATGTTGAGGTGGTCGGCAGGATGGGTTTGGAGGAGGTCGCGCCAACTATGACCTATGTGAGAAGAGGCATTGGAGGTAAGAAGAGGATTCAGAGGGATGATAGATGGCTGCCCCTTGGAGAATTTATTGAAAATTAATACTGATGGTTCTTCGAGGGGTAATCTGGGTCCAGCCAGAATTGGAGGCATTGGGCGTGATACTTCAGGGATGGTTATTTTCCTTTTCTCGGCCTATATGGGAGAGCAGACAGTTAACAGGATGGAGGGCCAGGCAATTTTATATGCTCTGAGGAAGGCTTATGAGCTTGGATGGTTCAAAGTGATTTGTGAGGTAGATTCACAGATTTTAATTGACATGATTGTGGAGAGGAGACTAACAGACGTTAGTTGGTAGCTTTCTGTAGTTGTTCAATAGGTGATTTAGATTTTCTCTCTCATGGAGTCAATGAGTTTTGTCCACATTCTGAGAGAGTGAAATGGGGTAGTGGATTATTTGGCTAAGTGGGCCTCCAAAGGGATGGCTGGGCATGTTGTAGAGTTGTGGGAGCAGATACCTGAGGAGATTAGACAGAGACTGGATAGGATTTTGAGAGAAGACAGGAGTGGCATGGGATTGTGATGGTTTGAGGTTGGTGTAGCTTTTTTCTTGGTTTTGTTTGGGCAATGGCCTTTGCTGGTTTTGTATCTTGGTTTTTTGTGATTAATAAAGTTTTTACCCCTTCAAAAAAAAAATGTTTTTCTTTTTTTGTAACCATAATAATAGAATAAGGAGAATTCCCTATAGGATACATCACTATGGGGGAAGAAGTCTCTAATGCAAAGAAAGGAGGTATAGCCTTCTTCCATCTAGTGATCTACTTTTGTGTTGGTGTATCAATGATGTATTTAGTCTTCCCAAATGCCCTATGCACTAAAACTATAGGGGAATCTATCTGAGTAACTTGGATAGTTGGCATTCCCAATTGTGTAGATAGGTTGGGAGGTGTGACTTATACATAAAAAATAAAGGCAAACACCAAGCATTTAAAATTTACTCCCACTAATGTCTTAGGGGACTAGGGGCTGGTTTTACTAAAAAAATAATAGGTCATTTAGGGTGATAAGTATATTTTGAAAGTAATACATAACTAATGTATATGCAACCCTAATAGTAATAGTTGTATTAAGAGGATCCATAGTAGAAAAATGGTTTATAGTGGATAAAATTAGCATTATAATTACTTGAGGCTTATTTGTTTGGCTTAAATAATTATAGAATGAATAATATCTACCACACCATTTATAGTAGTAGTAATTGATAAAGTTATCAAATAATAAAGGATTTTTGTACTTATAATATGAGAGGGGATAGCTGGGGCAATGGTTTTTGTAATTGTCATTAATGTAGCTTGAGATGGAGAGTACATGGGTATAGTTGATGATGGCCCATGTTGAGTTATATAATTTTGACTCTACATCCCCTTATAAATCTACTTCTTTATTAGATAACAACTTAGTATTCACCGAACTAAAATTTCCTTGATTAACATCATCAGATTCACCTAATATCTTAATTCCTCAAGATTGGGTACTTTCTTCAATTATCCATTCATCTTCTTCATCTATTTCATTTGTATCATCAAATGACCATGTTTCCTCAATGTATATCTTGGACACCCATTTTTCTTCAATTACCCATCTTTTGTCTTCTTCTTCACAATCATAAATTTTAATAGGGTGATCTTTATCTACCATTTCTTATATCCTCCCTTTCCTTAAGAACTTCAACTTATTTCCCTTCTAATTCCACCTTTTGGGGTGAGATAGGAGGAGTCTTAGGCTTTCTTTTATAGGTAATTAGTCATTTAGCAGGAGTAGGGGTTGGACCTATTGAAGGTAGAGTGGGAGATGAAAGGACTCTAGTGTTAACAATTGGTAATGAAGTAGGAGTGGTAATTAGGGGAATTATGGGAGGTGAATATGGTCACCTAAGAGATTGGGGCACTATCATTGGTGGTGTTATTACTGTATGGGGTGAACTAGGAGGAGAAATAATGGAAACATGAGACAAGAAATCAAGAAGACTTATTTATTATGCTATAGTCAAGGGAGTTAGAGGAAATATAGAGAATATCCCAACTACTCCACTTGAACCTATAGGTTTTTACACATCATTTATGTGTTGAGGAGAAGCAGAAACAACTTAATATGTGAGGTTATTTGGAGAAGTCTTAACTCTTCCTTCAACATCAGCTTTCCTAAATGGACCATCTAGGTCTTATATGCATACTTATGTGTGAAGAAGAGAGGTTCATGAATAGGTTTAGAAACCCATTATTATTTTTTGATTTACTTAGAATATTCCTAAATAATTATGGGATCAATTGGATCCTCTATGTTATAATCATTGACATGTTTACCCTATGCATCTTGATAGCAACTTCAAGGTAATCCTCTAAATTCATGAACACATTTTCATGACTATAGGAGTGGTGTTTATATTTTATTTTCACCTTCTTTTCATACTTCTTGATATGTTCCTTGACATTCTTCCTGGGGTCCAAATGCCTAAATGGTTCCTATTTCAATTCATAATGCATCCTTATTCTTCCAATAGATGGGAAGTGATCCCACTTTATATATTACATTTGACTAATGTTAAGAGGAGTTGGGTGAATGGATGATTACTTAGCCCATAATAACTCAACATCAACACTATCAGCGAATTGAGCAATAATTTTTTGTTTAGACAATTTTTCAAGCATAACTTGAAGTAAGTATAAAGGGTGTGCCTTGGTACCTTCTATATTAATTATAGTGCCCTCAAGATAAAACCAATAATCATCTATTTTTTAAATAGTCTTATTTATAAGATTTAATAGTACAAGCATGTTCTTCCAATATATGGCTTGGTATACCATAGGATAAAAATTATTTTTCAATATTTTCATTTGATTTCTAAACTTGTGCACATAGAGGACATTAAATTCATCACAAATCTTGTTCTTTGGGTATTCTCTAGATGGTTGTTTGGGCTTATCATATGTTAAATACATAGTTCTAGTCATAGTATCTATCACATAGGATATCATATAGAAGTTACCATCTAGTAAACTTCTTAGATTTGTGATTCATAGAATCAAATTGGAGTTAATTATCTCTCATAATGATATGATTTCGTTTGAGGTCAGGATAATATCTAGTAATGGGACCCATATCTTGTTGACACAATAAATGGTCGAGAAACCATATATTTTGTTTAGTGGGGCCATGTAAATTCTTACCCCTAGTTTGAAGATAACAATGGGGATAGTAGAATTTAGGCCTTGAATTGCAAAGCTTCTTGGGTTGACATCTCATTCTTGAAACTTACTATGGATGTTGTTTGTAAGGTGACATGAATTTACCATATCTTGACTATAGGTCATTTATACCAAAGGGATTCTATAATATCTTTCAAGAGCATCTCCACTTATGTATTATACTGGAGTATTGCTAAGTCTAAAATGTAATATTTTCTTAGATATTTTTTCATTCACAAATAAATTAAATAATAGGTCAATATAAGGCATTACCTTTAGTTTGGATACAATGTTATGTAGACTAGTTGCTTTTATTGTCAACAAGCTATCCTTATGCCTCTAAATGAAAATTGCATGTTAGTCCTCAGCCTTGTATGGATCAAATAAATCAACCTCATCCAAGTAATATTTAAAATCATGATTGAGAGATACTAAATCAAATGTTGTGTTAGTGTACTCAATTAGTCCTGTAATTGAATATGCATAAGTATGTGGAGTGCAAGATGAGGATTCCATTAAAATTTTGGGTGAAAATTTTATATTCTATGAAGAGTATATAATCTTTCGATCGTAATAGAGCTCTGAATTCACAATTTTCACTTGATAGCTAGAAGATAATGTGATTATATTGGATATGACAACTCAAATTATATTATTTTAGATGTGCTAGCCTCGAGAATTGAATATATTAATTCATAAACTTGTGTGAATTAATGGTAACAATGGCTTCTAATCCCTTCCATGTCTATTCTTTTCATTTAAATTTCATAACATTGACTTCCATAGATTTTGTTTCCATGTCGATTCTTTTACCTACTCCTAGGTGCTTAGTCAGTATATTGTTATAGATGTCTCTTTTATATTATTTTGATCTTGCCATTCATGTCTTTATTATTTACTTATGTGGCTAAGGGACACATTTCCATGTATCACTACTCCTCTCATAACTAAACTATGGTCTTTTATATTTTATTCTTTTGGCCATGGGTTAGTAGGATGATGACACATAGATGGCTCTCACTACTCCACTTGCTTGGGATAATCCATATGAATAACTTTGTTAATGTCACTTTTAGGTGATCAAGATAATGACATGTGGATGGATCTTATTTCTCCACTTACCCAAGATAATCTATGTGGGGAATTATGCTAAAGTCACCTCTGGGTGAGCTATATGATGACACATAGATGGCTCTCATTGTTATGATTTCTCAAGATAATTTGAACAAGGAAATCTATAGATGTCACCTCCAAGTGAAAAGTATTATGACACATAGATATATTTCATTTCTCTACTTGCTAGGGATAATCCATATAAGTAACTTTGATGACATCACCTTTATGTGAGTGGAATGATGACATCTGGATGGCTCTCATTGCTCCACTTGCTCAATATAATCTGTACAAATAAATCTATTAATTTTACCTCTAGGTGAGTAGGATGATGACATGTGGAAATATTATATTAGGTCCATTATGTCCTAGAAAAAACTTAAACAAGGAATAACCTGTTCAAGACACAACATAGGCAAATAACTAACTAAAATCATAACATGACAGTCTGATTAGGCATTCAATAATAAATCAAACATGTACATAAGTACTAAGTTAAAGGTTAATCAAATGCAAAAAGTGAATCATATAATATATCTTATGCATATCTTTTATTCTCTTATAACTTTGAAACATACTGCAAACTTAGAAATGACCTTAAGTTTATGATTTTCAAATTCTACATCATAGACTTATGGTTCACAAGACCTCGAATTAGGATATTCAATAAATAGTGGGTACTTATTTAAATTTTAAAATGGGGTGTGTGTGTTAGGGCATAACATATTTCATGTTTTTATAATTTATAAAATTGTTCCTTTAATTTTATATTTTTATATCAACATTACACAAATAAAATTAACAAAAGCGTGTGACACAGTGTATACAATGAAAGTACCCATTAGAGGGAAGACAAGAGAGGCTTGAAAAGAAACATGCATGTGAATAAAAAGTATCAAGTGGGGGGAAACAAGGGAGGCATACCAAATAGTAATAATGTAGAGAAAACATATCAAGCAACATATTGGAAACCAATCACACCAGAGATATATGTTAGACAAGATATAATAGGATATGTATGATCACATGTGAGCTTAATTTAATAAAGTAAAGTGGGAAATATATAACCTAAATCACTGCTAGGATATGTCCTCTAGGATGCCTCTAGAGTTAGCATTAAGGATAAACCAAGCTAGTTGTAAATCTATAATCATATAGGTCATGCATTGAATATAATTATGCCTTTGATAATAGGAAAATAAATAATAGAAAAAACTCTATCAATATCTACATAATTTAAATTTATCAAGTTATATATTCATGAAACACTCAAATAAATCTTAGAAGTTATGAAATAATCAAATAATTAAATCCATCCAAAACACAAAGATAAGATGAAAAAGAGATAAGAAAGAATAAAGGGATAGGTACTAACCAAGAATTCCCCTTAGAACTTTGTATGCAATGGGGAATGTGGCCTCAATATATAATGTGTTTTTATCATGGGAAATATCTAGTATAATTGTGTGGTGGGAGACAACAATCAAATCCAAAGGCTTCAAGAAAAATAACTAGCATATTTAAATAAATAAAGAGGCTGGAAGAATGATGCATATTTAAAGAAGGAGGAACCAATAGAAATAAAAATAGGAAAAAGTAAACTTAAAACATATAAACTATTAGAGGATTATTCAAAGGAAACTAAAGGATAACAAAAGTAGGAATGCAAATAAGGAAGAAGGGAACCTCAAAATTCAAACAAGATGATAAAGATCATAGGAAACATGGAAAAAAATAGAATTAAAGGAAAACTCAAAGGGGGAAGGAACACAGAATGAGGATAAATCAAAAACGTGGATTTCCCAAAATAAAAATTTAAAAATATGGAATAAAATGAACTCAATCCAATAAATCAACAAAGAAAGATAAAAGGAAATAAAATAGGTTGTTCAACAACAAATGTATGGTGTTAGTAGGAAAGGCAAACCAATATTTTTTGGTGAATCATCATTATAGTATATATAATAGGAAGTAAGTATATCCTCATGAGAAATATCTAGATGTTTAGGTACCCTTGAGTTTATGAAAGACAATATGTTATCATCAATATTATAATCATCATCACTATAGGAATCATCAATGTAATCATCATCATTATAATCATAGTCATTGTAATAATTTTTTAAATTTGGTATCCTCTTTTAAATTAGTTGGTTCATTTATTTTAATTTTATCTAAATAATTTTAATCATTTTTATGTGCTTTATCTTGTATAGGCGCAATAATTTGTGATAAGATTGTTTTGGTATGTGGGTGAGTAGGTACTTGATCTTTTAGTATACATATTGATGTTAGGTTTTAAAATTAATGGCTTAATGGATAGATATTTAGGTAACACCTCAGATTGAACTTGTGGTGAAGGTGTAGACATTCCATTTTTATCACTATTGTGTAAAAGTTACAAAATGAAATGGCTTTATGTAAATTATACACAAACTGATCTAATATCATTTGTTCATCTTAATTTCCTTTGTGCATCTAAGATACATGTTTAAATTCACCTTAGGGCATCCCTAGGTGGGATAATTCACTGTATTAAATTTATTAAATTATCATTCTAATCATTTTCTCTTACTAATTCCTCTTCTCTAATAGATTCATTAATTTTCCTCTAATCAATTAATTAAAATGTTTCCCCTTCTCTAAACATTTCCTTTAATCATTCTTATAAAAAAGTTTTCCACGTTGTATTAATTAAATTTATATTTGATTAATTTAATTAATAATTATTATATCTATAATTATATGCAAATGGAATTACATTTTTTGTTCAGTTATTAATTCTTTTTTTCCTTCTCCTTCCAAAAGGTATCTTCATTTGAGAAAAAATCTTGAGATCCTATGAAATGTCCTTTTGTGAGCCCACCAATTAAAAAATGAAATAATATGAAGGATAATTATCCACCCTTCATCTTGGAGATAAAATAAAAGGCCCACAATGAATCTTGTGAGATATTTTAGGGATCATTCTCAACCCTTCATCTTGAAAATAAGATCAAGTGCCCATATTGATGATCCATGTAGTTATCTATGTGATTTATTGAGAATAGTTCACCATCCTTCATCTTGGAGACAATACAAATGACCCACATTGGCTCTTACAAATATATTTTGAGGAGAAATATCCACCCTCCATCTTTCATGTAAGATGGAGGGATCATATTAATCCCCTTAGTATATTTTTAAGAGCCTTCCTTCACCCTTCATCTTGTACAAGATGAAGAGATCATATTATCAATTTATGTGATGATTCATGTACCTTATTGAGGATGAATTTTTAACAATCTATCTTGGAATCAATATGAAATGTCATCATCAAGTGAAAATTGTTATAAATAGACCCTTTTCCCTTGTAATTTTCCATGCTTAGGTTCAATGACAAAGATCTATCAATTTCTTGAGCTAGTTTATGCATCAAAATATATTTCAATTTTTCAAGGTTTTTAAGAGGAGATGGTATATTTCATGACAATAACATTTCTAAAGAATTATTGAGACTACATGCCACATTTGCTTATGATAATGTGAATGATCCTAAAAAGGAAGGTAATGATTATTTTTTTCTTCTCCTTATTTATGTTTTATTTAGATTTGCCTTTGTTCATGAAGCATTGGGCTAGAGGTGTTAGAAACATATTTTATTTTGATTTTATACTCTTTAACAAGGTTTATAACCCATATAGTAATCCTAATTACACATATGGCATGCCTGGTAGGACCCATGACAAAGTTTCTAACCCTTATAACATTATGTTATCTTAAGAAATTGATAGAGATTAGTTATTGAACCCGATCATGGAAAATTGCAAAGAGAAAGGGTATATTTATAGTAATTTTAAATCAATGAGGAACCTTCATCCAATCAATTCATCTAATTATGTCTTGTCATTACACTCCAAGGGTCATCATCTATTGAGAATCCAAGTGCACCCAAGTCTGAGAATCATTTGCTAGGGATATGCCAAGATCTTTTTTAAATCATAATAATACTAATCCACTTCCAAATCTAGATCAATACAAGTCACCCATATTTGATGTGTCACCCTTTGACCATCATCCTATCTTTTATGAGCCTTACTTCATTGAACCCATCTATGATTGTTCACCTGTCTTTGACAAACCTTTCTTTGATGGGCCCATATTTAAAAAACACATTATTAACCAACAATCTATCTTCTATCCATTGCCAAAATTTCCCCATTCCTATAAATCCTTACATCCCCAAGATTTTATTGATAAAAAAGATGTGAAAAATGGATAACTCAATCTAGTTGGTCATCCATATCACCAAATCATAATCAAAATCAATATCAGAATCAGAATCAGGTTTATAATCAAAATTAATATATTTATCATTGGCTTCTGATTTAGGATCAAAATTAGTAACAATATCAGATTTAACATTAGAAAAAATATCAAAATTAGGATATTATAATATTAGATACATGCATCCTAAAGATTAGTTTGAGTCCATCTATACTCCTATAGTTTTTAAGGAAGCTTCCTTCGACATCGATGCAAGTTCTTCTAGTAGCCTCTATAAAGATGGTGCAGCCTATTATCCTTCCATTATTATTCCATGTACTTTTCATGTAAACCATCCAATCTATTACCCTAAAAACTAATTTCCTCCACTTGTCAATTGGGACTAATAGAATCACTCATTTTTAGAGTTATTTTAGAGTGACATATTAGTGATAACAATTCAGTCAAAAGCAAAGGTCCCTATTGAACCCTCATTTGAGGCACTATGAGACAATTTAACAAATCAAAGTCTAAAATTAGCATATTTTAGTGAAACCTTGCTTAATTAACTAAGGGAAAATTAAAATGATTAATCAACATCCCTTAGTAAAATCTTTTTGAGGTGTTATCGAATAATAAAAATTAGAATAGTCAAGAAGACTCAGTTGGTGAAAACCTCTTTGAAGTGCTAATAAATGAGTAAATCAATTTTGTATCACTTGAGTAAGACATTGTTGAATTCAATATTGGACTAGTTAGCCCTGAAACATTCAAAATCATGTTGTATTCAAAATCAACAATGGTGTGTTTGACTAAAAGTCCAATTTTCTTTGACCTTCCAATAGTTTTTCTTTCCTTTCATGATCATATCCTTAGTCCAAACCCTATATTCCCCCATCAAATCAAATCATTTGTCCAATCATTACCATACTTTACCCTCCATGGAGTCACCCTCTTTTATATACGATATGGAGATATCTTACTTAGAGGTTTGGATAAAATTTAATCAACAATAAATGAAGATCACTTCAACATTAGTACAGTCTACATCAACAACAAAATTCTAATAGAGAAGTTATAGAGAATTAGTATGGGCTAGATATAAAACATTCAAAATTATGCATCTCATCATCCTCCATTGAGTTGAGATGCCAAAAATTGAAAAATCAAAATCAAATCAAAAAATAAAGGTAAATAATTCATCGAATAGTGAAAACTATGTTTTGGTACCTTGGGTAATTAACATGATGAAAACCAAGTTTATGTCATCATGTGTAAGTAATTTGTTGTTTAAAATCACCTTGACACTTAGGGGAATTATTGTATGTGATTATATTCATTCCATTCTCATCATATTGATCATTTAACCTTGTACAAAACCATCTTTGTTTTCATCCTACCCTAGTCTAATTTGTTTTCCTGTCTTGATCTTCATAAGAAAGTGGAAGTTGTTCTGATCCCTATTTTGGAAACTCTCTTGGTATATCCACTTAATGACACTTTAATGATGAGACATTTTGGATCGCACATGACATGTTCCTTGAAGAGTCCTAATTTGCTTATCATCCATTATTATCCAATCAGATCATTCAAATCTTACCATTTACTACTAAATCCCATCTTGGTTTTAGAACATATTTTTTACTTTGCTAATGATCCCTTATGGGTATAATGATCCAAACACTCCTAAACATTCCCATTCCACAATCTCACCATTTTTTGAGATAATTACACACTTTCAATATTTTTTTAATTAATTTCACACTCTCACTATTTTCCAAGTTAATTCCATGCTCTCATCATTTTGCAAGTTAATTCCACCCTCTTATCATTTTATGATTTAATTTCATGTTCTCACCATTTTGAAGGTTAAAAATTCTCCATCAACTTCAATCCAATATTAATCATGACCATATTAATCACTTTTCATTCCTTTTTCATACTTACCACATTATAATCCTAGTTTTGGTTGAACTATAATGGCTTGAGGTTTGTTTGGACTATGTAAGCAACACTCAGTTTTTTTAGGTTAGTTCAACCACCCTTAAATGTATGTTATTTCCATTTTTATAATAAAATAATTATGCATCTCATAATTATCCATTGAGTTTATATTCCAAAAAATCAAAAACATTCAAAATTTTCTAAAATCCTAAACATTCACAGCAATAAAACATCCTAAAAATTAGAAAAGGCCAAAATCTCTATAAAAAAAAGAGAGATAAAACCACAAAATCAAAAAAACATTTGTTTTGTCTTAAGTCTAGTCAAGAATCATTGATCAATCTTAATCCAATCAACTACCACCACTGGTATGTGTCCTTGCCAAATTTGACTTGTTTAGGGAAAATTCAAAACAAATTGCTCTAAATCAATCTTGTTGTTTCCACCCTATTTAGGGCAAGTTTAAGCATGCAACTCATTTTAGGATGTTCTATTCCCCCTTCTTAACATTTCATGTATCCTTATTTTGGGACATCCATTCCAACCATAATTATCATTGAGCCTATCATGTGTATTTTGACTTGATCAAAGATAAAATACTTTTTACTGCTTTTTGTCTTCATGTTTGTGTGTTTGTTTATTTATTTTCTTTTGTATTGTTGTCTTGACTCAATCCATTATGCCAATAAGGTCATAATCACGGTGTTCCCTTTCATTCACTTATACTTTATTTCATCCATTGGCTTATTTCATCATTGACATTGATGTTTTTATCATCGATGTATTTTCAATTATCTATTGATTGGGGGTCAATCTTTATGCACATTATAACTAGGTCAACATAGTGTTTTATATCATGATGTATATTATCATATGTAAAATTAAAAAATAAGTACCAAATATTTTAAATTGGAAATGTCATAGTGGCAGTATCTCCCATTACATCATCATATCTTATCAAATCCAATCATCTCGATCATCTTTGACCACTTCACATCATCACATTTTTCATGATCAAATCAAAACACCTAAGCATTCTAACTACATTATGCTCATCAGGATGTGCATATCCAAATAAGAATGTAAAAAGAGATTCATACAATTTTATCAATCAATATTATCATTCTAATCATCTAGTCTATTCTTCATCATATTCTCTCCCAATTTTTGGTGAAACTACATCGACCTGAGGTATTTTTAAACTATATAGGTATCACTCAGTGCCAACCAGTTTCTAAGGTCAAATTGGCCACCCCTATTTCATTTTTATTAACATCATATTCTTTCAATATGATCATATCAATCTTAAATCATTATTCTATCATTCCAATCTTCACCCTTTATTCACTTTGACCATTCTTGTGTGCTCAATTTTTGTGCCTTCTTCAATCTTTGAAAAGTCATTATATTATTAACACACACTTTTTTGTTAAAGTATCAACTACCCTCATTCATATCATCATTAATATATTAAAAAAAGTTAAATCCTTGATCTATTATTGGAAATAAATCACTATATCAATTCATCAAATCAAATATGCCTTGATTGAGGTAAAATAAATCAATTATGCCCTGTTTAGGGAAAATTATCATTCCATGCTCGTAGCTTTCATCATGTTTAGGAAAATTCAAAGTATGTGGATAATTTTTGGAAAGTATCCTTATTTTCTTATGCCTTCCTTGGGTTAAATAAATTCATCATCATCATCATCATCATCATCATCATCATCATAAATCAAAGCATGAAAGCGTTCACTCAAGTGGCATAATCTTGTCCACAGGTTAATCTTCTCTTTCATTTAGATTCTTCCTCTCTTTTTTCAAAGCCCATACACATCCTTCATCCCTGCATTCCCTCTCAAGGGGGAATAATCCCTAAATAATTTCATTTAAATCGTATCCTTATCTTTCCATTCAATCTTATGCATGTGTCAGTTGGGAATGATAAAATTATAGCATCTATTATTTCATCATCTAATTTTTCACTCACTCATTTTAAATAGAGATAAAAACTTTCTACATATTGCAACACCTATTCAAATAGAGATAAAATTTATACACTTCATTTTTATCACTTCTGTGTCAAAATTTCAAAATAAAATGACTTTCCATAAATTGTACAAAAATTGGTCTAATATCATCTGTTCATCCTAATTTCCTCTATGCATCTAACATGAGTTTGAATTCATATTTGAGCATCCTTGGGTGGGAAAATTCACCATATTAAATTGGTTTAATTATCATTTTGGTCATTCTCTCTGATCAATTATGCTTCTCTAATCAATTCATTGATTCTCCTCTGATCAATTAACTAAAATATTTCCCCTTCTATAAACATTTCATTTAATCATTCTTATAAATAAGTTCTCTACATTGTATTAACTAAATTGATCTTACATTTAAAACATTAACAAGGGGACTCTTTTGATGGTAAGAGCTATAATGAAAATGAATTTAGGGGTTTATGTGACAATCTCGATTCCTATGATGATGATGAGGAGAAGAGAGGCCATGACATGGAGTGTGGTGGAGAAAAAAGCTTGAAATGCATAAGAAGATAAAAGAATTGTAGATGGTAAGTTTTTAGCTAAAAACAAGAACAAAATCCCTACTCAATCAGGCTCAAATATAGGAAGAGTCTTAGACCTTTGGGATCTAGATCATAGATACATGGGGGACATCATAACAAACATTATCCTACTTGGGAAGAATGGATTCAATAGTACTGACAATACTCATGTTGAGATCTTGGTGGTTGCACAATAACTATATGATAAAATGTCACCAAAATATACAAACAAATAGAGTGTTTATTTTTATGCATTACCTTCATTTCATGGCTATTTATAGATACTTGGTGGGAACACTAAAGGGGAAAATAACCGCTAATATCCCTGTTATGTCATAACTATCACTGAACTTCCATTTCTTACAGAACAAACCAAGATAGTTTTTTATTTAACTAAAAAATATGTCTTTGGGGATGTTGATTCAAGGGGGATTACTCTTAATCTTAAGAATCTCATTGGTGGGGTTGACTAGTTCCATTTTGACTCAAATACTTCTAAGGTAGTACAAGTTTTAAATGACAAGTGTCATGACCTAGTTGTAGCCTAGGAAGTGTTCAACAAAATGCTTCTAAAAACTACATCTCTATAGACTGACCTAATAGTTTTATAAATCTCATCATCGTCATCGGCCTTGAGTACTAAGCATCATTTGTTTGTGATGTTAAACATATGTGACTCCTATTTATGTTGCATCGACCTAACAGAGCATTTTATTGGCACTCTTTTGGGCTCCATCTCCACCAATGGTAATGTTGACATTCATACTTCCTTTTGTGTTCCTCACATTAAATCTTCTAATCTATTTTATTACCCCTTTTTGGAATATTTGGTGGTGTTGATGAAGGAATAAGGAGAGGATTAATAGAATATGGAGTGACTCTTTTATCATAGTTTGTTTTACATCAAGTGTAAGGTTCCTTGACATGCTAATGCAATCTATTTTGATTTCCAAAATATGTTGTGAGGTATAAGGGTTCTCTCCTCTACCATTTAGACCACCTTAAAATTCAATTTAATGCTTAAGGGAATAAAATTTTACTCTACCATTTATAGGGCTAGGTTTGGATGCTTACCAATGGAACAACATATGTTTGACAAAATGGCATAATGAAATGTGACATTCAAGACTTTGGGTCCCAACATTTTATTTTTAAGCTATGCCTGAAACTAGTCTGACAAATTATATGATTTTGTAGAGAATAATCCTAGGCATTAGGTAATGATTCACACCATCTCTGGGAAAACCTTATGTCATTGGATTTAACCACAAGATTATGTGGCTAATATAAAATAGAGGATAGAGCCCTCAGAAGGGATTCCAGCTTACTTCTAATGTCTTCAATTTCAATGGAAACAACTTGAGGACTTCTCATTATTGTATAATTATTATGTTGTCAAGGACTCCACACTTTTTATTATGTTGAGAATAAGAAGAGGAACTAAATGATCTGGGTTTCCCTCTTATTATAAAACTAGATTCCCCCAAATAAAAATAAACAAAACCCTTACAAATTTCAAGGAAGCAGTTAAAAAGATTACCACCAACTAGAGTATGAAGAAGCCTATCTTTTCTTCTAATGTCTACATTATTGAACAAGTAGAGAAAGTACCTTTTGTATAAATCATTGATGAATATGTGTTTGAAGATCACTCTACTTTATCAAAGAGTGTAGTCATATGCCGATTCAATAATCTTTGGCCTTCAAAGGAGGTTTTATATCAATGGGTTTTTAAAACATGGATAGACCAATGTGAAATATTCCTTTATTCTAAAGGTTTCTTTGTGTTTCACTTCATGGAAGACAAAGATTACCAAAAGTTTTGTTTGGAAAGCCTATGGTTCTAGGGAAATGTGGATTTATTTATTACTCTGTGGTTCCTGAAATTTGACCCTAACACACTATCAGTGTCAAAGATGCCAATTTGGGTATGACTTTTAAATCTTCCTGTGCACTTTTAGCATGCATATATGAAGATAGGTAAAGCTTTGGGCACTTTCATCAAACTAGATATTGAGAGAGCCATAGCAGGTTTGTGTACATATGCTCACATATGTATGGAGATTGACATGAACAAAGGATTATTAAATAGAATTACTCTTAAATTTGGTAAATATCATCATGTTAAACTACTAGAGTATGAAAATAATGATTTAAGATGTCGTGACTACAAATTGATAGGACATCTACATGCCTCTTGTCCTCAAGGTAGATCTCAAGTGTATAAGAAATAGGGAGTGAACACCAACTCTAAAAGGTGGAAGTACTAAGATAGAGAAGTAGTGGCTAAAGATCTCTTTAAAAATTCAAGAACTCAAGAAAATAAAGAGATGGGTAGGGAAAATAATGTAGGTTCTCCTAGAACTACTGCTAAAGTAACGATAAATCCTGAGGGAGATATATCAAAATTTCATAGTTTAGATTTGGATTTTCTAGTAGGGAGAGTGAAGAGAGGTCACAAATTAGAGAATTTTTATTCTAATAAAGATCCACTTTTAAATTTGAGTTCTAATTTTCAAACTTCTAATAGGTGGATTGTCATGATTGAAGCCAGTCAAGGAATTTGGAAGGAGGTGAAAAAGAAAAAAGGTAAAAAGAGTAGGATAGAGGTTCAAGTGGACCTTATTTCCAATTAATGATGAATTTTGGTTTGTTTCTCTTTGGTTTGACATAATTGTTGCTCTCATTGGTGAGTTTCTCCATTTCTTATTAATCCTCTTAGTTTTTCCCTAGATCCTTTGGTGTTGTTTATGTTGTTTATTTAGTGTTTCTTGCTTTGTTCTAGGATTGGTTAGCCTTATGACTATAGGGTCTTTGCTTGTTTTGTCTTTTTGGCTTCAATATATGGTATGAGGACCTGGTTATCCTCAAATTTATTAAAAAATAAATAAATTTATATTTGATTAATTAAATTAATTATTCTTCTACTTACAATTCTATGCAAATAGAATTACATTTTTTTAATTATTAATTCTTATTTTCCTTCTCCTTCTAAAGGGCATCTTCAATTGAGAAATAATCTTGAGATCCTATGAAATATTATTTTGTGATCCCACTAATTAATAAGTGAAATAATATAAAGGATTATTCTCCACCCTTCATCTTAGAGATAAGATGAAGGGCCCACAATTAATCTTCTGAGATATTTTAGGGATCATTCTCAAACCTTCATCTTGAAAATAAGATGAAGTGCCTGTATTGATGATCCATGTGGTTATCCATGTATTTTATTGAGAATTGTTCACCACCCTTCATCTTAGAAATAAGATGAAGGGCCCACATTAACTCTTACAAATATATTTTGAAGAGAAATATCCACCCTCCATATTGCATGCAAGATGGAGGGCTCATATTAATACCCCTTGAGATATTTTGAAGAGATTTCCTCTATATTTTATCTTGGACAAGATGAAGGGCTCATATTATCAATCCATGTACTGATACATGTGCCTTGTTTCATATGCATTTTTAACCATCCATCTTGGAATCAAGATGAATGGTCCTTATCGATTTGAAATTTTTATAAATATACCCTTTCCATTTGTAATTTTGCATTCTCTGGTTCAATAGAGAAGCTCTATCAATTTCTTAAGCTAGCTTGTGCATAAAATTCTATTAATTAAATTATTCAAGGTTTTCAATATGAGATGGTAATTTCATGAAAATAACATTGCTAAAGTTTTTTTGAGACTACATCTGAGCCACATTCACTTAAAATAAGGTTAATGATATTTTAAAAGGAAGGTAATACTTGTTTGTTTATTCTCTTGAAATAGAGGTGTTAGAAACATATTTGATTTTGATTGTATACTCATTAACAAAATTTATAAACCCTATAGTAATCATAATGATACAGAATGCTCATATATAGTGTAATGGATAGTAATCACTTTATTATTGTGAATGTATTTTAAGTATTGGTGTAGTGTTTCTGGAATTGGTTTCATTTGATTAATTCATGGTATTCTAATAAAAAATCCATATGCCCCATTAATTGGTAATACATGAAACCAAATTGATATGATATTAGGACCCATTGTGATAGGTAGGATGATGCCTCCAAACTATGTCTAGATAATCCCATTATATCCTGTAATAATCATTAGTACCAAATAAGTATCTCCAAGTTTATCCTAGACTAGTAATAAATTGTAGATAGTTAAATCTGGTATTTAGTACTTGAAAATTACAAGTTTGTCACACATGTACCATTCATGGATTGATCACTCAAACAAGGTCTTAATACACTATTATCTCACATTGAATGATATCTTATGAGTCAACCTTTTCAATCTATTTTTATATACCTATAGGAATCTCATTGTTTGTTTCAAACCTACTAAATATCCTACACTGGTATCTCTAGAATCTTAGTTTAGTCCTATTTTAAAAGGAAGGTAATACTTATTTTTTTATTCTCTTGAAATAGAGGTGTTAGAAACATATTTGGTTTTGATTGTATACTCATTAACAAAATTTATAAACCCTATAGTAATTGTAATGACACAGAATGCTCATAGATAGTGTAATGGATAATAATCACTTTATTATTGTGAATGTATTTTAAGCATTGGTGTAGTGTTGATAGAATTGGTTTCATTTGATTAATTCATGGTATTCTAATAAAAATCCATATGTCCCATTAATTTGTAATACATGAAACCAAATTTATATGATATTAGGACCCATTGTGATAGGTAGGATAATGCCTCCAAACTATGTCTAGATAATCCCATGATATCCCGTAATAATCATTAGTACCAAATAAGTATCTATAAGTTTATCCTAAACTAGTAATAAATTGTAGATAGTTAAATCTGGTATTTAGTACTTGAAAATTACAAGTTTGGCACACATGTACTAGTCATGGATTGAGCACTCAAACAAGGTCTTAATCCACCATTCTCTCACATTGATTTATATCTTATGAGTCAACCATTTCAATCTATTTTTATATACCTACAGTAATATCATTATTTATTTTAAACCTACTAAATATCCTACACTAACATCTCTAGAATCTTAGTTTAGTTCACTTATAGACAGGTTGGTTCTACTAGTTGTGATCATTAACATCTATTGATAATGACGTATGTTGGTTAAAATTGAACCTTCCCCAATAATGGATATTTTCTAAAAGAAAACTTATTCTTAGGGTTTGCATATTATCCTAATGTGTTGATGACATGATGAATTATTCAATTGGATCCATATTTGATAAAAATCAATGTCTCATTCAAAAGGGACTTTTCATTTATCTGATATACATCTATATACTATTGTAAATTTATTAGATATGCCCTGGTCTTCCAAAATTTCAAACTTATTACTAGGATTAGTCATAAACCAAGTCTAAAACATTTTAAATCCAAATTAAAATAAGTGTTTTCAGATATCAAATTCAATAGCCACATACATATAGTGAAGGAACACAATTTCACAATCACACTAGGGGGGAGAACTATGTGTGGCTTGATTTTCATCCCTAGAGTATTTAATACATAAATAGTGTTCAATCATCATATTCATGTGATTGGGGTTAGCTTATCCCATTACACTTTCTCCTATTTTTATAGGGTTTTAGCCTTCATAAGCACATCTAAGGTTCAAGGCAAAGGAGACTGATTTTTAAATCTATGGATGTCATTGGGATTTGTGATCGTAAGCACAAAGTAATAAAATATAGTCATAGGTGACCATAAAATCATTGTGCCCTACTTCTACATAAATCAATACCAACTAGTAGGTTATTATCAATATGTGATACTAACCTAGATCTATGGAATTGGCCCAATGTGGTCAGTAAATCAATTCTAAAACCAAACAAACCACATGCCTACTTATCACTAATTTTCACTTCTATAATATAGTCACAATCAGATAGTTAACCAAAAAACTAATTATCTTGATCCTTTAATTACTTTTTTTATTTAGCATAGGCCACTTTTGAAATCATGATAATCAATCTCAGCCTTTTACATTTAGATGTATGCTTGAATGCCACATCTTAATATCTAAATTACATTTCAAAGTTCTATCTTAATTAGATTAACCTCACCTATTGATCCAAATTAGGGTAAAACATATTGATGAACTTGTACACATATAGAATGGCATAAATTTCATCATTCTAGAGTTTTATATTTTTGACCTAGGGTTTTAGATCTTATCTCTAATTTTCCTCATATTAAATACAATAAATATTTTCACCTTTGGCCTAACCTTTTGCATACTTGCATGATTCCATACTATGCTAAACAAGAAAGCTAGTTCACTTGTGCTTCTAAGATGCAGTGTTAGGTTAAATGGTATCCATATATATCATAATTAGGTTCCTATTATTTTATCTAAAATTGATACAATAAATGTTTATTATTCTTTTGATGATGTAATTTTTCATGAATATGTGCAAACTAATTATTATGTTGATATATCTCCATTGGAAAATGATAATTAAGATAATCAAAATAAACATGATGATCAAGATAATTTTGAGGGCCAAAAAATAATTAATCTCAGTGAGCTTAATGGGGAAGATCCTAATAAATTTAATATCTTATCTAGTTTTTGTGAAGGTCTTCATCAGTTTCCTAAATATGTGGGTAGAGATGTCCAATTTATCATGGCATATAAGGTCGTACACTAAGTTAAGCTAGATACATACCAATTACCTCAAAAATATCCCCTTACCATTATTATCTAATCATTTTGACCTTGTACTTATACATCAGGTATTCATACCACTACTATCCCTACATCTAACCTCCATTAACCTATATGATATCAACCCAACGTTTGGGGGAAAATGATGCCTTCAACAGATTTTGATACCTATTCTTATGCAATAAACATTTTCTCCTCCCATTATGGATACACACATTCCATTTATAACTTATATTAAATCATGTTCCCTTGATAAAATTGTCACAGATATTCATTTTAAGGTGTTACAATTAGATCAAGATGCATTGAGAACTAGTCACTCCATGGATTCACACACTTTTATCCATAACCCATTAGACCCTAAGATAGAAACCTACCCTCTATTGATGGATTTTATAGCTCCCAAAATTTTATTATATGAACATAAAGGTGATCCCAAGTACTATCTTATATCATTCCATGTAGCATGATTTGCTTATGTGTATAATGATAAATTATTAACCAAGATATTTCCAAGGAACCTAAAATATTATAAATGATATTTATAGATTATATATCACCTCAATCTTGTACACTTGGAAAAATTAGACCTTGGTTATTCCTCTCAGTTTTAGACCTTTCCTACTTCTATAAGTCTTGCATCTACTTTATCTTATGCCTCTTGGCTAATATCTCTTAGTCTGACCAATTTTATGTTGATGACCCAAGCCTTCTATCATGCCTATAATTCTTAAAATGTACTTATCTTCCATCTCTAAAAGTTCTAAACCTATACCTACTTTTCTAATCCCTAGACACTAGCATCAACATTAGTGTCCTAACTCAACACAACTGTCTAGTGCCCTAAAGTCATCTATTTTATAAATAAAATGTATCATAATGGCCATCCTAAGTGCTTTAATGTGAGTTACTTATCCAAAGGGATTGATATAAATACAATATCAACCCTCATTTATTTTTCACCTAGCAAAAGACCAAAGAGACCAAAAGTAACTTATCAAAAGCACTATATCAAGCATTCAATTGAACAAAGCTTCCCTATTTCTATAGTAGTCATAGGTACAACACATGTTCAAGTCTGAATTACTAAAGGAACAACCTAAGAACTTGATTTTTTGAGTTAAAATCTAGGTCATTGTTATACTTGTGTTGCACATATTGTATGATTCACACACAAGCCAACATGTAGGGCATAACTACATCAATTTGAGGCCCTCTTTAGAGTATTGTCTATGTAAGTAGTACTCATTGGTAGAAGGTTTTTAGGTTCAAATAAACATTATGTGTCCACTAACCCATTTTTTTTGGTCACTATGAAGATGAAGGACTGGGGTTTTAAAAATTTATGAGGAGCAAAAGTCCATGACCTAGACTTAAATGCACTAGAGTGAAGGTGAAGACAAACCTAGAAGCATCAAGGTGGTTGCATCCTTTTTCCAATAGGTATTTCATACATGACACTCATGTCAAGCCTAGATACTAGCATTAACACAATCATCCCAGTCTGACGTTAGTGTTTAGAGCTTCAAAAACATCAGATCTAGAATTTGATGATTGCTCCAAAACATCCTTCCAATCTACTTTTTACCTGTTTTAGATCCATCACTATGTTAGAATTAGAAATAGACAATTATATCACTTCTTTTTCATTTCTATGCATAACTTAGTTATAATTTTTATATTTATCTTATTGTTAGTATAAGAAATTTAGTGTATGTTTATATCTGAGTTCAGCATCCAATTGGCCTATTGTAAATCTAATTATTACCCTTATGCATTATAATTTCTATACTTTTAACCCTATTAACACCAAATTAGGATTCTTTAATCCATTTAGGGTTAAACATTTAGTGAACCTAATCTTTGATCATCAAACCCAAGGATAAATCAAGGTTTTCTAATTTTTTTCTGATCATTATACTTTGTTTCAAATTTCAAAAAAATCATTTGTGTAGCAATGGAAAATGTTAGTGCAAAAACTTGATTCTAAATGGAACATAAAGAATCATTGATTACTCGTCTCAATAATAAGATCGTAATAGATGCATTTTTGTATGTTATAAGAGATGAAATAAGTAAACAAGATAAAACTAAGGCTACCTCACCTAGTGATGGTGAATCCTTATAAGGTATTATAACTAAGTCCACACCCATCAATCCACTTACATCTAGTGGAGGCATAAATTACGTCTTCCAACCTTTTTTTTGTGAAACTACTATTACTAATCTATCATGGAATTACCAATGATTTCAACACAAATACCAATTTAAATACTTATTACTACTCAAACCATGTTTACATCCCCCTTGGTGGCTACTCAACTTACTAATCTAAATCCCACTAGGTCTATAGTTCAAACACTCCTTCAAGTTATAAATACCTTGGAGGAAAGATTAATAACATTGAACAAAATTCTTTAAAATATTCTCATGCTATTGATTTGAAATATGTGTTTCATAACCCTCTTGCACTTGAGATATATTTGCACCCTTTTCCAACTAGTTTTATTGCACCTAAGTTCCCATTTTATGACTGCAAGGGTGATCCTAAATAACATATTCAATATTTTTATGTGGCATGCTTTGATTATGCCTCTAATTATAAACTTTTAACCGAATTATTTCCAAAAATCCTCAAGGAATATGCTTTGAGTTGGTTCTATGAGCATTCAAACCTCTTGTAGACCATTTTTAGCACATTTTTCCATTAATATTTATAAAAAGGTTTCCTATTCTCAAATTTCTAAAATCAAATAAGGAACAAATGAACCTATCAATGAATATGTCTTGATATGTAATACAATGCTAGCTAAAATGACCAATCCCATGGTAGATAAGGAATTGTAAGGCATATTTAAGCAAAGTTTGCTTGCTCCTTTACATGAGTTCATTGTTTTTAAAAAGTTTAAATATTTTGATGACTTATGCCATGTTATATGGGACCATGAAATGAAACTTATTTCATTTAATATTCTCAAGTACATAATAACCACACCAATTACATATATATAGTACCAAATTTACAATCAAACTAAGTTATAAGGTAAAACCTCCTGAACCTAAAAAAGAAACAACCACCATGATTAACATAGTTTCATAGTAGCTTAATCAACTTATTTTATCCAATGCACTAAGGAGATAGATCTCATATTTACCTAAGTCCC
Organism: Torreya grandis; assembly: GCA_037957365.1. Lineage (NCBI taxonomy): Eukaryota > Viridiplantae > Streptophyta > Pinopsida > Cupressales > Taxaceae > Torreya > Torreya grandis. Next base: position 6,173,626 of record JARHVA010000236.1, read on the forward strand.
CAACTTCATTACTCATATGGTTCCTAGAGTGTCATATTATATCTCTCCCTCATCTTATCAAGATTGATATGAGTCGACCTCTACCCAAAGAATATGATGTAAATGCTTATTGTGATTATCATCAGGGACCAAAACATTATAAAAGCATATTCTTTATCTTAAATCACAAGATCAAATATCTTTTTGATGACCAAAATATTGCATTTGAGGATCCTCCAAAAGAATCAGGCTCACAACCTAGTGATCACCCAAAATATAAAATATTTAACAATCTTTTACAAGACCATTTTAAAAAAGAACCACAACTAAAAATAACATATAATGCACATCCTCCTCCACCACATTATAGGTACCCACTATATGGGATTATTGGTAATTACATAGACATATATCTCCTATGGTTCAGAATCCCTCTATTATTTTTTATGATAGTGAGACTAAGGATGATCACTTTGAATTTATTATTTATTTATTTGATAATACTTTTATAAACACCATATGTAGAGTATTATGATTGATAATGGTGCAAGTTAAAATGTTTACACCATGACATACTTACGCACTTGTGTTATACTCATAATGATTTACATCCTTCTAATAGATCAGTTAGAACATTTGATGGGACCTCTTAGAAGATGCTTGGTGAGATTGACCTACCTTTATAGGTTAGTACCACACATGTGGTTACTACTTTTTTAGTCATACCTTCCATGGGAATCTTTGATATGTTATTGGGAAGACTTTAGATACATAAAAGTTTATTAGTAACTTCTATAGTGCATGGGTGTGTTAAATACATGTATGCCAATCAGGTAGTTATAGTTTTCAAAATTCCATATGAGCATCCTATTGAATAAGAAAAACTTTTACCTAGATATTTTATTACCAAGACTAATAAGTATCATTCACTACAAAAGGGTAAGAAATAGGCAATCTCTTTTACTAGGTGGATAATACTTTAGAGACCATTACATCAAAGACATGGTAGATTCTACAAAATCCCCATCTACTACACACCATGTTCAGATATCCAAAGCACCTACACATTTTCCCATTACTTTTATTCAAAATAAACCATAGAGTACTCAGCTATGGTTTCCATGAACCCATGCTCCTACTACTTCTTCATGATCACATAGTCCTATTTTACATATGCAGAGCATTACTAATACTATTGTGATAGATATTGAACCTATATGTGCTCCTTAACAATGTCAAAAGATTATTACACTAGGTTCATAGTGGGGAGATATTTTTTACCATCTATTGGATGGAATCATAGGATGATATTTCCTTTTAAAACACTCTAAAATACCAAAAAAATCAAAAACATTCAAAATTTTGAAAAAAAATCGGCACCTACATGTTATATTGGCTCCTTGGCATCTATGTGTTATTTCCATGTTGATGGATGGCATATTCAGTTACTTCTACATATACACGTGTGTGTCACACTTATACTTGAGAGTGATACAAACATACACAAATACATGATATATTCATATTTCAAATGTTGGGCCTTCCCTCTACTCATGTCATGCAGACGTTGGGGGCATCCACTTATTTTATCTTGATACACACATGTTATATGGTTTGATTATCACATTTCATTATAATGTTTTAGCTTACACATGTACTTACACATGCCTATTAACCATGATTATATCTTACATATGGTACTTGATATGTTATACACTTGATAATTTTTTTCCTAACACATTTGATCCATGGGATACTATGACATATTTATGTTGGTTGCTTATGCTTTACTTTACACACTTATTTGAGTGTCTTGTATTATTATTGTATTCCTTATTGATAATTTGAATATGATTCTTTTCTTGTGACCCTCATGCCTATGTATGATTTCATTGACATTTTCATATGTCATTGTTTATTGTATAGACAATTGAATATGTCATTCTTGCTTTTATAGACATTTGACTAACTCATGTCCTTTTGATTGTGTGGTATTTGAACATTCTTCTTGTTTATGGTCTCTTTGAACCATTGCCTTTTGAATTGATTTTTATTGCTCTTGTGTGTGTGTTTGATTATCTTTTTGAACTTAGACTATTAATATCTAGATGTTTCCATGATCATTATCATGAATATTGGGCCTTCATCTGATGACATTAGTTATATGTGCTTCAATGATATATCTACCTAGACATGTTCCTTTTATATGCTTTAGAGTTCCATTTATAGATTACACATTTGTCTTATCCTTTCGAATTAAGTTAAATACGAGTTCTTATCTTTCCCTCACCTCAAATGTGATGCATATTAGTGGGGCCATGTCATATAGGCATGCTCTCCACAATTGCATACTTTTTAGATTCGATGGGATCATTCTTTGGAAGCATGTTCTCCACACTCATTCAGTGTATGGTACTTATATCAGTTCTCATAATTAAGGGGGGCATGTCATATGGGCATGGCTTCCACACATTCATAGTTTTCAAGTTTAGTGGGTGCATGCTTTGGAAGCATGTTCACCACACCTATTCAGTATTTAGCATCTCCAAATTAAAGTGGGAGAATGTTTTGGAAACATGTTCTCCACATTGTTACTTATATCAATTTTCATATTTCTCCATATATAGTGGAGGAATGCTTTGGAAACATCTTCTACACATTGCATAGTTTTTCGAATTGGCCAAAACATAGTTATATGATTCAAATTCACAGTTGTGGTAGAATTATATAAATTGGTACCATTGTTATACATAGTTTTAGCATGAGATATATAGAAGTTTCATATGCTATGAAATGTGTGCCTAATATTGCAAAATTCAAATCAATTTTAGATTTTAGAACATTCTCAAGGACAGTCAGCACCCATCAGTTGAAATTTTTTGAACTATATTGAGCCAATATACTATAGTATTTGGTTCACCTTTTGGTATGGTTGAGGTGATCAAATCACTCAATATTTCCAAGTTTTTAAGTTAGACTTGATAGTATCATTAGCCTCACCAATTTTATAGTATGGGTGACTCAGTTCACTCACACTCACCTAATTATAACTATCATTAGGTTCTAATCTTAAATTCCAAGTGGTAACTCACTTTTTATCCAATCTCTCTCTCTCTCTCTCTCTCTCTCTCTCTCTCTCTCTCTCCTTGGATATATGTGCTTTCAATATTTATCTATATTTGTCCTAATCTCAGTTTTAGAGTCTTACAATGATACATCTTTTTCAAATCAGCTTGTCATAGGCAAGGCAATTACATCAACACATAGGTGTACTCATAAACCTTTCTCTTTAAATTTAAATATATTTCAAGTACTTTAAATTATATATTATGTGCACAAATTATATATTGTAGCATTCTCTTATTTGCAATTCAGTCACCAGAAAAGCACTCAAGTTGGGAACATGTAAATAAAAAGTGTGTTATACACACCTAAGTATGCATTCCTTTCTGTTGAACTATAAATACATTACTAGATTAAAGAGGGGGGAAATATAGATGGTATTTATGGATTATATAGAACCTTATCCTTGTACACCTAACAAAATTGAACCTTGGTTATTCCTCTTAGTTTTGGACCTTTCCCACTTCCACAAGTCTTATATCTACTCTATTTTGTACTACTTAGCCTATATCAATTAGTCTGACTAATCTTATGTTGATGACCTAGGACTTCTATCTTACCCAAAATGCTTAAAATGTACTTATCTTCCATCTCTACAAGTTTTGAACTTGTATCTACTTTCCTACTTCCTAAATACTATTGTCCATGATAGACACTAGCATCAATGTTAGTGTCCTTTAATGCATCTAATTTATAAATAAAACATATCCCAGTGGTCAACTTAAGTGATTTAATGTAATTTACTTATCTGAAGGGATTGATATAAATACAATATCAACCCTAATTCATTCCTCACCTAGAAAAAGACTAAAGAAACCAAGGCAACTTATCGAAAGTACTCTATCAAGCATTCAATTGAATAGAACTTCCCTATTTCCATACCAATCATAGGTACATCACATTTACAAGTTTGAAGTACTAAATGAGCATCCCAAGAGCTTGATTTGATAGTTTACAATCTAGGTCACTATTATACTTGATTTACACATATCATATGATTCACACACATGCTAACACATAGGGGAAAATTACATCAGTCCTTTAAGGCCCTCTTTAGAGTATTAACTATGTAGGCAACACTCACTAATAGAGGGGCCTTTAGGGATAGCTTGAAATTATATGCACACTTACCCATTTTCTCCAAGGTCATCATGAATATGAAGAACTAGGTTTTGTGAATTCATAAGGAGCAATAATCCATGACCCAAACTCGAATACACTAGATTGAAAGTGAAGACAAACCCAAAAGCATCCAAGTGGTCGCATCCTTTTCTAGTAGGTATTCTATACATGACACTTGTGTTGAACCCAAATATTAGCATTGATGCAAATGTCTCAGTCTGATGTTAGTGTTCAGAGCTCTAAAAGTGTTAGATGTAGAATCTAATGACTATTCCAAAATCTCCTTAGAACATGCTTTCTACCTATTCTAGATCCATCACTATGTTAGCATCAAAACCATCTAAGTATATCACTTATTTTTCATTTTCGTGTATAGCTTAGTTATACTTTTTATATTTAACCTATTCTTAGCATCAAAAATTTAATTTATGTTTATATCTGAGTTTAGCATCTAATTAGCCTATTTTAGATCTAATTATCACCCTTGTGCATTATCAATTCTTTATTTTTAAGCCTATTAACACAAAGTTAGGATTACTTAATCCATTTTAGGGTTAAAAAATATTATACACTGTGTTGGTTTTATGAAATCCCTATCCAATCCATAATAACATTCAACCCTTTTACTAACCAATTTTTAGCACATTTTTTCATTAATATCAATGAGAATTTATCATATGCATAAATTTATAAATTGAAGTAAGGATCCAATGAACCAATCAATGGTCATGTTCTTTAATACAAGATTATGATATCAAATATGACCAATGTTAAGGCAGATAATGAATTATAATAAATATTCAAACAAAGGTTAATGGAACCATTACATGAGTCCATTATATTCAATAGATTCAAATATTTTGAAAAATTATGCCATACAATGAGGGATACAGAGGTCAAGCTATTTTTTTGAACCTAATTAAGTATACATTGAATCTTACAACTACAACAATATCTAATTTTCAAATTAAATAAATTTATAAGTCAAACCATGTGATAAAAAGAATGAGGCCCACATTACAATTAATGTAGTCTCACAATCTACAAATCAATTATAGTTGAAAGCTCCACTAAATAGGTAGTTTTTAATATTAATAATAACTTGTCATGCACTACTAAATTAATTACTTGAATGTAACCTTATCACACTCCTTCCTCCATAAGATCTCAATCCAACTAGGCCTAGATTGAGGAACTATGATAAAAATACATTTTGTGACTATCATGAGATTGTGGGGCATTTTACAAGCAAATGTTTCAAATTAAAACATAAGATATAAGGTATTATAGATGAAAACATTATCAAATTTTGCACCCCTACCAAGGAAGTTATTCCATAGTGCTATAGAAATTAAAAGTTTAATATATTTAGTGATCCTCTTCCTAAACATGGCATAACAAATCCAAGGATACTTTAGAATCACATTATGCATACCTCACACATCCCCCACCTACAATGTATATCATCTAATTGATGATATTATTGGAACACTTATTGATATTTCACCACAGCGGCCTATGATTACACTCAATGACAACAATATATTGATGATGATTCATATTTTCATGTTCTCTTCATATGAACCTTTATCAATGAACAACCTATACAAATTATCATGATTGACAATAGTTCAAGTGAGAACATTCACATAATGATAGTAATCCACTACCTTGGGTACACACAAAAAGATTTAGAATATACCTCAAAACTAGTTAAAATATTTTATGGATAAAAACACTATTAGAGTAGGTTATTTACCTTAGCTCGTGTTCCCTAGGTGATTTGCTTAGTTAAACATTATTTTTTTCCCCACCCACTCATGTATGGATATTAGATGTTTTCTATTTACGTATAGTGGGTTTTTATACCTAGGTTATCTCTTAGCTTGATCTTATGGCTGTGATTGTTCTTCCTTACCTATATATGCAAGTCACTTTCATTGTAATTACATGAAGTTCTAGAGATATATTATATGATATTGTTCTTTGTTTTGTTTATGGATTTTCAAAATCTATGATTTTTTATCCTCCTTATGATGTTTTTTTATTAACACCTGAGATCTTCGTGGCTTGGAACACTTTATTTTTCCTCCCTTTCATGGTATTAGAACAATAAGTGTTGTAGCCATCCATTTTCGAGTTTAATGTAAGTTTTTGTATCTAGATGAAAAAAATAGCATCGTTGGATTTAAAAGATGTCAAAACCCTAGGATCAATTATAAACATGACCTAGTTTCATGGTAGGGAAATCTTTACTATTTTGGAGGATTTGAAGGCAATTTTTTAGATTTTTTGCATATTTATACCATCTAGTGGTAAAAGATAAAAATTTTATCTAGATCTTACTAGTTTTTTTATAAACCTAATGGGTATTTTCTAGTTTTGGATGAAGTTGTACCATTTTTTCTAGATCTGAGGTTTTGTGTGCAAGTTTGACATTTTGGCATGCTATTTATTCAGGCATTTGATTTTACCTAATTTATGGGTGTGACCTATTGGTTTATTGCACCCATGGCTGAATGCACCTATGGTTGTGTTGGATTTTATCTACAACTAAGGTGGACTATACATGTTTTCTAACTACATCATCATTCTTGTGTCTGAATGCACTTTAAATTATAATTATGTTATATTATACCCATGACCTACATATATGTTTGTTCTTTGTTCAATGGATTACATGACATGTTGGATCTTGTAAAATTCAAACTAGCAAGGTATGGCACTATTCATGTGTAATTTGGAGGCATTTTTTTGGGTGATGTCACTCCCACATCAATCAAATAAATCAAGGGGGGAGCACTCATCCTCACCTTTAACCCTAAGTCACATATAAATTAAGCCCTTGGTCACAACCAACCCAAGGAGGATCAAATTTTCCATACAAAATTGAGTCAAATATTTTGTAAGCCCATTTTTTAAAAAAAACTTTCCAAGATTTTTTTTTTTCAAGAACTTAAATTTTGCACATTTTTTATTTGACCCATTTACAATGATAAATTTGTAATACCTATAACTTTTGATCAGGAACTCAAAATTAAATTCCATTTTCATTCAAAATTATATGTTTTTATGCCTGATCTATTATTGTCATTTATCTTATAAAATGTACTCAATTATAAAGTGCCAAATTTAGGGGTGGGAGGGTTAATAAAATAATATTTTGGGGGGGTTTACCTCAATGCCGATTTGAGCACCTTGTTGCATTATCTTGCTCTTTGGTTATTTTTATAGAATGGATTTTTAGTCTACATTAAATCAGTGTGAGTTATTAAAAACACATAATTACTACACATGGAAACCAAAAATGGAAACAATCATTAAATGTAAAGGATTAAAGGCCTTGATTACTAAAATACAACCACTGTTTACTAGAGAATATGAGAAATTTTTGGCACCAATGAAAATTTGATGAGTGTATGGGTTTTATAGAAAACTTTGCAAGTGATAGTCTTTTATTGAATTTGGAAAGATTCAACTCTCCTTTCATAATATGGAAAAAATTGAAATGTTTATTTGGTAAATTAGATCACATGAGAGCCATGAAGCTTGAAGTAGAGATCACTTCTCTCAATCTTAAATATTTTTCATCCATTTTAGACTATCTTACTAAGTTCAAGAACTTATTGACATAATTGAAGGGGAGTGGAAAGGATAAGAAAGATGAATAGTGTACTTACCTAATTTTATCCAAGTTGAAAGGTCTATTCTAAATATTTTTGTTTCTACCTTTTTGTCTATCATGGATGCCTTGGGTGTCACATTAAAAAAGCCTGATTTAAAATTGTTTTGTGAAAGACTTACTGGGGAAGAATCAAAATTGTCTAACCTTGAGTCTTCCACCTCTCAAAAAGCATTAATAACATCTATTACTAAGGGCAAGGGGAAATCAAAAAGTAAACCCAAAACCACTCCTCCATCTTAAAGTTCCACTAAACCCAAAGGTAATAACTCTAACCCAAAAAAATCTTATAAATACAAGAATAAATCTAACCTTTCATGTTCCTTTTTTGAGGGATTGATCATGTAGAAACTAGGTTTGGAAAAGAATGCAAGACTTGGAAAATGAGTCAGAAAACATAATATATTTATCTCCACTCCACTTCTTTCTAATAAGCATGTAAAATCACTTAATGTTACTGGGATATCTCAATCACCGACTAAAGATAGTTGGGTTATAGATTCTAGTGCTTATCACCACATAGCTTCTTCTAAGGAGTCTTTTGTATCTCTTAATTTGAGTTATAATTCTAAAATTGAGGTTGGATATTCATCCTTTATATCTATTAATGGAAAAGGTGACATACAACTTACTGGTAACTATATCAATGATGCACTATATGTTCTTGAAATCATTACAAATTTGTTTTATATTTATCAAATTTGTCATTCTAGTCAGGGTAAGATAGTGACTTTCACACCATAAGGGGCTAAAATTCAAACATTTTTGGAGCCTCATTCACTTGTTGCACAAGGCATTGTTGATCATAATTCTCAACTATATCACTTTGAGGGTTTTTATGACACTTATTCTAAGGGGACATGCTTGGTTTCCCATGCCAATTCTGAAAATAAGATTTGGCATGAGAGATTTGGACATCTTAATTATATATATTTGAAGTATTTGAGCACTCATGGTATGGTTGATGGTCTTCTTAGAGTTCATTATCTTAATGGAGTTCTCCCTAGCTATGCATTAGGGAAACAACACCAAGATCCATTTCATAAGGGTATATCCAAGAGATCTTCTTCACCACTTGAGTTTGTGTATAATGACTTGATAGTTTTTTCCACTCCTTCATTTAATGGAGCTAAGTGTGTACTTACATTTATTAATAATTTATCAAGGTAAACTTGGATTTATTTTCTCAAGTACAAGAGTGAAGTTTTTTCACACTTCAAAGTCTTCAAGGCTTTGGTCGATAATCAATCTTATTGTTTTATAAATAATCTTTTCACTACTAATGGGGGAGTACTTCAACAAAGATTTTTCTGATTTTTTGGTAGCTCATGGCATTATTCACCAACATTATGTTCCTCATGCTCCATGATAGAATGGCCTAGAAGAAAAGTATAAATTAAATTTAAATGAGCAGAATAATTACATGATGTAATCTCAAATTTTCCTCTTATATATTGGGTAGAAGCAGTTAATTATGAAAATTACATTTAGAATCATACACCACTCATATCACTTGAGCATTTGACTCTAGAGGAGGCTTGGTTTGGAATAAATCTTGATTTCTCATTTTTTAAAGTCTTTGGGATCCATGCTTTGAATTTTGTACCAAATAATAAAAGGAAATCCTTGGATAAGAAGATCAAATACTTGATCCTTATAGGATATTGTGAGGACATAAGATCTTGTCAACTTTTGGATCTTGATACTCATAATGTTCTTTTTTGAACACATTTTCAATTTGATGAACACTTCTCTTCTCATTATTCTTAATCTTCTTCCATGTTTTCTTCCTCTTCTTTACTCCCATCCATTGATGATTCTTCACTTCATATTGAGGATCCCTTCTTTGAGGATCCAATTCAAGAGGCAACTAAGGAGGTTATGGATGTAGACTTAGATGAGGATCTTATTCCCACTATGCCTAAGTGGGATCATACTATAGTTTTACAGGTAGCACATTTCATAAAGGATATTCCACCCACTATACATCATCATGCACATTTTATAGGTTCTAAACTTTTATGTCAAGTGTTTTTTGGGGATTTACAGCCTTTTTCATAGGCTCATGAGATACAAGAGTGGGATGATGTGATGGAAGATGAGTATTCTTCTTTGATGAAGAATCATACTTGGGATATCATCTCTCTTCCTAAGGTAATAAACTTGGTTAGATGCAAATGGATATATCAAACCAAATATGCATTTGATGGGTCCATTAACAATTATAAGGCTTATCTTTTTGCAAAGGGTTTCTTACAAGTCAAAGGTATAGATTACTCTAAAAAATTTGCCCCTATTTCCAAGATGGATTATGTTCACCTTGTCTTTTCTCTTGTTGCATCAGAGGCTTGGCCACTATGTCAGATGGATGTAAAGAGTGCCTTCTTACATGGATATTTTTAGGAGGAAATATACATGGAGTAACATTTTTAGTTTGTTCATGATCCTTCTCTTGTTTTTAGACTCTAAAGGTATCTCTATGGTCTCAAACAGGCCCCTCAGGCCTGGTATGAGAAGATGGATTATTTTCTTCTATCTACTAGCTTTATTTACTACCACTCAAATCCTAGAGTATATATCAACATATCATAGAGGATATTTTTATACTTATCTTTTAAGTTGATAATATATTTCTTACTCAAAGTTCTTCCCATATTTAGACTATTCAGTAGGTTCTTTCCATGTAGTTTAATATGACAGATTTTGGTATTTTTTACTTTTTCCTTGGTTTATAGATTCTTTAGTAATATTTAGGGATTTATTTTGAGTCAAAAAAAGTACACCCATGATATTATTTATCATTTTATTATGGTTGATTACAAGCCAAGTCCCTCTCCATTCCAGTCTGGAATCACTCTTACTTCCACTTGCTCCACTCTTTATGATCCTACATTGTATAGGCATTTAGTTGGAAGTTTAATGTACTTAACCCATACTTACCCTAATATTTCCTTTATAATCAGGTTTATATCTTGATTTTTACATACTACTCATGACTTTGACTTGCAAGATGCTAAAAATATTTTGTGATATCTATAGGGAAATTCCCACTTTGGATTACACTACACCAAAGTTTCTACTCAGTTGGTTCACTACACTAATTTAGATTAGGTAGGTTTTATTGATGATATGTGTTCCAATTATGTCTAAATTTTTTGTCTTGGTAATTCTCCAATTACTTTTACATGCAAGAAGTAATAGGCTATTGTACTTTCATTTATAGAGGCAGAATGCAGCATAATAATCATAGTGAGTTAATAGGTTTTTTGGATCTAATAGTTATTGACAAAGTTATATTTAATTTACTCTAATTTGGTGTGGAAAATAGAGATAAATTCACATTTCCATTTATTGATCATGGTCATTGATTTCAGGTTGTCATTGATGTCAAAGAGAGCATGATTCATAGTGCATTAATGATAAAGTGATCAGATTGGTGGTTTGGAGAGTGTTTGCTTAGTTAAGGAAATTTATGGATGATATTTATGGTATGGACGTATTTTAGATACCCTATAGGGTGTTATGAGTGCTTATAATTCATATATAAGTGATTGAAATTCATCAAAATAGTCATATGAATGTCTAAGCTCAAGTAATCATCTTGACAAATAAAGCTGAGTAAGCAGATTGATGACATCATATTTTACACATGTTAATGTTTCAAGAGTAGATTGATATAGTTTTATATTCCCCTATGTGAGGAGATCATATGGCTCAAATTTTAGGTCATGAAGCTGAGTGTATAAAAAGTTATTAAGATGCAAAGTTGGCCTCTCACATAGAGTTCACTAAGTTCCCATACTTAGCCAAATTTGTATTATCAAAGATCTACAGTGAGAACTTAAATAGATCATAGATATAATGGTGAGTTTTTAATCTAACTAGATAAGGATCCAATAGAGTAGGTGATCTTATCCTTAGTGATCCAATAATGTATGTGAAGTCAATATGTCAAAGGATGCTCAGAAGGATCATGCTAGTGCTATGTGTCTCAATCTTGTTAAGTTGACAGAAGATCAATGGCATGTGAGTGTTCATACATATGAAGATAAATGGAGTGCATTAATGAAAAGATTTAATGTGCACAAAATGCATGTATATTTGTTTAGTGGCATGATTGTAGAAGCATAGATCAATGATCAATAGTGAGTGATGCAAAGTTAAAGCTAGGAAGCTCATGAGGAGATCGATGGTGTGTATTTGTTCAAAATTTCTAGGGAGCATGAGATGATGAAAAAGTGTCCAATTTTTAGTGTTTAAATAGTGAATGTTGGAATTTGAATATTCAAATTAATGAGGGAAAAACTAGTTTGTAGTTTTAAGCTATAATTTTTTATATATGCAGAACTTGATGATGGTGTAAAAGGAATAGTTAAAGAAGACTTCAAGGTGCATCTATAGAACCTAGTTAGATGGTTCAGATATCTGTACATTCAAATTTATTGAGCTCAAAAGTTTATTATATGTTTTTTCATGGTGGTTGTATGTACAAAATAATGTTTAAGCAATATGTGCTTTAGCAGAAAAGTGTTTTGGTGGGAGTATTCATTTGAAGATGTCTTGGAGGTCATATGGAGTGGACCCATGTATTTAAAAATGATCTTGTGTTCTTATTTTGCTTGATGAAGTGATAAAAGGTTAATAGGTCTCCATGAGACCTATAAGGGTTAATAAGGCCTAATTGAAAGGTGTAACTACTTAAGTGTGACCCATAAATGCTATGGCCGACCTATTATAATGAAATTGAAATATGTCTTAACATTATAAAAGTATTCAGGGTTAAGGCAAGTATTATGGCTGACCTAGAAGTTGATATTTATGAAGTCTCTTTAAAGAGTGGAGACCAAGGAAATGGTTTCTAAACTTTGATATGAATGTGTTAAGAGAGAATAAGTTAGAAACAAAGGTAAGAGATCATAGGGAGTGGATTAGTGGATGGACTAAAGTACAAAGCAGATTCAAGATGAGTGAAGTAGTCTAGAGTGATCTAAAAGGAGTGTTTAGATGCATTTCTTGTATAAGAAATTTTGAGTGTGTGTTATGAGTTAAAAGAGAGGTGTTAAACATTATTTCTCTAATCAAATTGATCTATAATCATATTTCTCGAGTTATTGATTTCATAAGGTGTTGTGTGGGTGCTCAACATATAAAACAAGTGGGTTCTTATTCATACTTAAGGTTGGGTACTCCTTTTGAAGTAGGTGCTTCACTAAAAGGTCCCATGTTTGTGATCGTCTTATAGAACAAGTATTCCATGTGTTTTCAGGCTTGAGAGTGGGTTTTATTCCCCAAGAGGGTTTCCCATGTAGATCTTGTGTTATGTGTGTGATATTGCATCATCTTTCTTATTCATTATTATGAACATCTCGTATGCTTTATTAATTCTTGTGGTCATTGATTAAGAGTTTGAAAGGATTAAAATTGAAGTTTTCAATATCTTGCATCATTGATTCACCCCCCCTCTCAATGATTTTACCTCTAACACCATCAACCTTGTTGAGCACTGGTGGACCAAGCATATTGAGATTCATTGTTTCATCCAATTTTCCCTATCCCATAATTAGGGTATTTGTTGGTGATCAATGTCTTAGAACATAAATAATAATGTTTATTTTTTAAATATGGTCATCATTAGCTCATAACCAATTATGCTTAATGAATTGTAAAGAATAAGTTCTCATTAAGTAAAGTTGATGAAGCCCTATTCGAGAATAACTTGGACTCATGGGAAGAGGCCAAGGTTCTTGAATATCCTTAGGATTGGACTTATTTTTTAATTTAATATAACAGTCACATTAGCACTCTTGGTGCTTTTTATGTATAGTTTAATACCTGAATCTTGTCCTTTGATGTTGTTGACAATAACTATGAGTGGTATAAAAGAATGTGGGAGGCATTTTTGAAATGCATAGAAGGAGATATTTTCATTATATCTTCTTAGAGGATTGTAATAAAATATTAAGTCAATGTACCTATAAAGATCCAAATATGACAATGTCAATCATGAACATATATTAACCTTTTATAAATAAACTAACATTATATGGTGTAAGAATTAACTTCTAAATTAAATTGTATTAAGACAAAGATTATTTTTAAATTCATCACGATAAGCATTCTTTTTCTAGAAAACTAAAAATTAGCCATAGTCATGGGTTAAATTGTAAATAGGTTGTTGGTTTCATTCCTTTTGTTGTCATCTTCACTTAAGAGTGTGATATGTTTTTTATATTTAAACAAGAAAAAAATGTTAGACCTAAAATCTATCTAGGTTGCTTCATTCACATGCACTTCATTTTTTAGCATATTCAGGATGGAGTTCTTTGCTTAGAGTAAATTTTGACTCAACAATAAGTTGTCAACATCTTTTTAAAGCTTTTTACATCACCTTTTTACCTTGAGTTATGTGGCATGCTTGGGGTTTTGGAATTTTTCCTTGGGTGTGTTCATAAGGACATATTTCTTCTTCATTTCTTCATGGATATATTGTACGTGAGTACCTAATCAAACCTTGTTATTGGGACTCATATTATGGATATGCCACATTATTTGTGGTGCTTAGATTGACTTAATGGGGGTGTTAGAGTAGGTCATTTACCTTAGTTGATGTTCACTATGTGATTTACTTATTTAAGCATTATTTATTTTTCTCCACCTACTTAGATGTGGATATTAAATGTTTTCTATTTAGTTATAGTGAGTTTCTATCCCTATATTATCTCTTAGATTGATCTTATATCTATGATTGATCTTCATTGCCTATATATATTAGGCAATTTCATTATACTTGCATGAATTTTTAGAAATATATATGACATTAATCTTAGTTTTGAATATCAATTTGAAAAGTATATGCTTTTTAGATTCTCCTTGTTATGTTTTATTGTTAACACATGAGATCTTTATGGTTTGAAACACTTTGTTTTTGGTTCCTTTTAAACATAATACCTTGGGATGCATAGTATTACCCATTCAAGTTGGCTCTAACATATTTACCACACCATTCATGGTTATACATAGTAGTGGGATCTTTAACATGTTTTTAGGACATCATTGGATGCAAATATTACAAAAACAAACACTGAAATAGCATATTCATAGTTCTAAGACTACAATATGAGTATTCTCTACATTTATTTATATCCCCTCCTCTACCCCCAACACCACCACTATTAGTTAATACACATATTCAAAATCAATTTTTAGATATGGATGATACACATATCTAGGATCATTATTTAGATATGGTTAACATGCCTATTAAGGATCATTAATTAGAGATGGTTGATACACATATCCAATATGAGAATACATAATATGCTCTCTCTCTCTCTCTCTCTCTCTCTCTCTCTCTCTCTCTCTCTCTCTCTCTCTCTCTCTCTCTCTCTCTCTCTCTCTCTCTCTCTCTCTCTCTCTCTCTCTCTCTCTCTCTCTCTCTCTCTCTCTCTCACACACACACACACACAATTCATATGAATAGATTTTGGATCACTCACCATCCACTTATTCAACATTGATTACATCATAGAAATACTTAAGGCACATAGAGGTTTTTATATCCTATAACACATACTCAGTTTGCACCATGAAAATTTAAACATGCTCCATAAATAACATAGGAAATGAGACATACTAATAATATATAGTGGATTCCACATAATCCCCAACCATCTAAAGTTACCCATTCCACACCAATTTCTATGAGCAGTGATTATGACAAATATGGTACACCAAATGACTAATTAGCATATCTTTATCCACCCATAGCTAGTAACTCTAATCCATGACAAAGGAGCCCTCCACCATCTAATATAATCCATTTCCATAATACTCCAATTAATTGGATCAAAGGTTATATTTTCAAAGTTAAAATATTATAAAAATACATAAATACCAAATAATCATAAAATACAAAGAATATTCAAATATTCAAAAAATACAAAATCAAGACCTAAGCATGAAATTGGTTGTTAGATTACATGTTTTACATATGTTATTTTTCACATGTTTTGTATATGGCACATTATTTTCATATACACATTAATTTCATGGTATATGAGTGTTATGCATAACATACACATTACACATGGACATAAAGATGTTAGTTTTCCCTCTAGTTAGTATCCATGTCAATACTGGGGGGCATCTTGCTCTTCAATTTTCACTATTATAGATATATTTTTATATGACCTTTGTGCCATTTTGGCTACCTATATTTATTAAACATGCCTTGTTAGTTATTCATATCTTACATAATGATAGATGATATGACATTTTATTACGATGTGACATTGATACATATGGATGGTGTGGACTAGTTTACTTTTTTTATGTCCCATTAATGTTGTTACTCTTTTATAGCTAAGCTACTTTGTGTTTGACTATTGTTGTGTCCCTTTACCTTGATTGATGTGATATCCTTGATGTACCTTGTTTGTGAAATTTTCCATGTCCCCTTACATGTGGCCTTTGGCTTTTTTTTTTGCAACATTTTATGTCCTTTGTATGCATCCTTTGGCCTTATGTATGACACTAACTCTTGAGCTTGGTGATATTGTTGTGCTTGTGTGAGATTTATAGAATTTATTGGTGCAATGATTTATATCATGAAATTTTACTACATAATATTATTCAATGATCCTACTACTATTTACTCCATTGATATAATTATATATACATGACACTTATATGTAATGCATTCTATATGTTACATGCATGCCTTGATTAATATATAATTACTATGATGACATATTTTCCACATGATCAAATGATATTAAATAATGTTATATTTATACGTGTATTGATACAATTGACTCTTTTTTTGATATGAGTACCTTACAAGATATATCCCTCATCTCAAATGGGGGGAATTGTAGTGGCCTTGTCATAAAGACATAAGCCTTCATAAAGAAAAAAATACAGAGTGCAAGTTTTTACAAATTTATAAGATTTAGAATGGTTCAGATATTAATAAGTTTAGTTTACATGGAATATATTATCACATTGATACAAATTACAAGTGAATATGCACTCACTTTATAGACACTTGAGCAAAAATTCATACACATGTGGGTACATATGCATGGGTAGATGCACATAATTTACAAGAATAAAAATTATAGGTTTACATATACACATACATTTGATATGCATATTCTCAAATTTGGCATACAAATACATGGCATCCTATATCATTTGTACACATTCAAGGGGCATGATATTGATTTTTTCACAAACACAACTGCATGATTTACAATTGAATGCAAAATGGTTGTCATTCCACTTCACACATATCATATGTGTGGTCATGATGGGGGTATGTAAATGTCATATTCTCTTTTGATCATGGATTATATTCTACATTGAATGAAACTGCATAATCAAACCTGCATTCATGATGGGGACATTAGCATTGTTAATTATTTTTTATCATGTTTTTTATTTACATGGGGTGAACTTGTGAAAAAAATTATAATTGAGTTTACTACAATGGCTTTTTCATTTTGAGCAAACTTGGCATGATGGTTCTTTCATTTACTTGCATAGTTATTTGGGTTAGTGCATTGTGTACTTTTCCCCAAATTCATTAGGGTTTGGAGACACATCTTCCCAACCCATTATCCTACATAGTTACACATATTTGGATAAAATCACTCTAACTCTCCATGTGTTTCACGAAAGAAGCATTAGTTTTTGTAATTCTTCAACAAGGAAACATCATCTCCAACAAGTTCCAAGGGCAACATGGTTTTCACTAACACACAAGTGCACTCTAACCCTTATTCTTTAAAATTTCAAAAAAATAGTTTTAGATTAAAATATTCAATCTATGGGAATTGATTACACATTTTAATATTGAGTAACCTGCACAACTGAAGCTTCATACCAAATATAAAGTGTGTACATACTTAGGTAACTTTTATCCTTATACTCTATCAATTTTATTAATACAATAAAGGGGGTACATTTTTAGATTCTAAAATATATTCTTTATTACTTGGCAATGATAGGCTTGACTCACATTTACAATGCATGACCTAAACCCTCAAACAAGGTCTTAATAACCCATTCTCTCACACATGCATGCCATCTTATGAGTCAACCCTTATATTCTATTTGTATACACTTATAATAACCTCATTGTCTATTGAAAACATGTTAAATATCCTATAAAAACTTCTCTAGACTCTCAATTCAGTCTTCTTGTACACATGTTAGTTTTTTCAGTTATTATCATTAACACCAATCGATAATAACTTGCACTAGTCGAAACTGACCCAATCCTAGTAACAATTATTTTATAAAATCAAACCCATCCTTAGGGTCAGCCCATTAGCTTAGTGTGTTTATTGCATGAATAATTATTCAATTGGATTCATATATAAAAAAATCAAGGTCTTGTTCAAAAGGGACTTGAAACTTATCTAATATACATCTATACACTATTTCATATTTAGAAAATCTACCCTATTCTTCTCAAATTGAAAAAAATATCACTAGGAGTAGTAACAATCTAAGTCTTAATCACTTTAAAACTAAGTCAAAGCAATAATTTTCAAGTATAAAATCCAAATAATTAGTTTCATACAAATTACAAAAGAGCACAATTTCCAAATCACACTAAGTGGGAGAACTATGTGTGGCTTTATTTCCCTCTATGTAGTATTGGATACTTAGGTAGCATTTGATCATCAGAGATGGGTGATTAGGGTTACCTTAACCCATAATACTTTCCCCTATTTTCACAAGTTTTTATCAATCACAAGCACATATAGGGTTTCAAGGTAAAGAAGGCTAAATTATAGATATGTTCACATCACCAGGGTTTGAGATCGAAAACATATATAAATAAAATATAGTAATACATGGCCATATAGTAACTTTGTCCTATTTACATGCATGTTGATATCGACCAACAAGTCAATATTGATTGGCAATGCTTACCCAAATCTATGTAACTAACCAAATGTAGTCAATAAATTAATTCCAAAATTGAATGAATAATAGGCATGTTTGTCCCTAATTTTCACTTCTAAAATATAGCAGCAGTTAGACATATAACCATAACAATTTAGTATCTTTATCTTTTTATTACTTCCCATAGTTATCACAATCCACTTGTCAAATTAGAAGAATCATTCTCAATATTTTACACTCAAATGTATTCTTAAATGTCATATCTTAATATCTGAACTACATTTTAATTTTTTATCTTAATTATATTAATCTCACCCATTAATCCAAATTAGGGAAAAACATAAACATCATCACCTATACATTTATACTTGGATCATTATCAATAATAATTATATTTTTAATCTTGAATGTGTATCAATGAAATATGAAATGAATATTGGTCTATTATTAGTAAACCTTTGGGTTTTCATGATAATAAAATGTGAGTTGAGGAGTTTCTTTATGAATTGTGTTGATGACACATATGAATCCATCAAGTTGATAAGTGTTGGAATCATCTGATGGTTATTTTTAGGATATAATGTGAACATTATCATGGTCTTAGGATTAAGTGGCATGATTTGGAAGGGGAATTGTAAATATTTTCAATTATTAGTTTTATTGTGCAACTGATTCATTTAAATTACTATTGTGATCCTCTACCAAAATTATATTATTCTTAACAAGGTCTTGGATATTATGCTTCAATGTTATGCATATATTTAATGAATTTTTAGGAACTCTATGAAAATCATGGTATGAATTAGTGTCATAGCTATTAGGTAAGAACATTGGTGGATAAATCTCTCTCTTAGGAGGTAAAGTAATCATGTTTCATTCAAGACATTGTTTAAGTACATTTTTGGGACTTTCATTTAATTGTGTAAATTTCTCTTTGTTGTGATAGCACTAATTATTTGGATGGTTGATCTACCACATTAAATATGTTTTTTACATCATTCTTAGTTTGTGAAGGTATTATCCCTAGTATTAGATTTGTATTTTGATTTATCTTTAAATTTTTTCTCCATCATAAAAAGTGGCATAGTCCCATATTTAAGTATGTTGGCCCCTAAAAACTTGATCTCATAATTTATAACTAACAAAACTCATCAAAATATTAGCAAGTGTTCACTACCACTTTGATTTTAATGGTTAAAATCAAACTTTGAGCTTAAATACTATTTAATTAGCTATCAAGTAACTAGTGAGTTATCATTTTAACCATCATCTTAAATCTAAGCACATATTCACTAGAATTATCATGAGGTCCTTATTTGAGTTGAGAAAACTATGAAAATGTGACCTTCATGCTAATTTTTATAGATAAATAAATTGATAAAACAACAACCAAAGCATTAAAATAGTGCATGCATCCAAATGATAAAACATAAAACCAATCAAGAACATAGTTATGAAGGTTTTTAGGAAATATCTTAGTTAATAATTTATCATTATGCAAAAAATCTATGCAACAAGCATAGAAAGATATGGTCTAATGAGAAGGATCACCTTAAAAATTAAATAATTCAAATTTTGGAGAAACAAAACCTATAGGAAAAGGATAGACATGGAAATCATAAGCCAAGGGGCAGAGTAATATATCATCTTATGTAAACCTAATGATTGAATTTTAAGACACTTCAGAGAGAATTTTAAATTTTTATTATATATCACATAGTTTATAGAAGGGCAAAAACTTTAGGCTTTGGAAGGGATTTTGTTGTAGTATAAATGGGAATAGAGGCATTTGGTAGTTGGGAAACACCATGAAGAAGAGATGAGTGTTCAGAAACATGTAGAGGTGGTTGAAGAACATGATAAAGAAATAAATTAAGCATTAAAACCAATATAAGAAGTTAAAGAAATAATAGTATGATTAGAAAAAATGGGAAGAGGGACAAAATTGGGAACAATTTAGGAAATGAAAAACATTATCAGGAATGGAATGGGAATGTATATCATTAGTGGCACTCAAAGATCATTATTCATTCTATAAGGCAGATATTTAAATAGGGGATCTTGATTTAGAGTGTTTATGTGTGTATGCCTAAACACATAACATTGTATGTATCTTTATAGGTTGGTATATGATGTGATGCTTAAGCAAAGCAATTATTTTGGATCTATATTTCTCATCATTAGAAGCATAAATAGTTTAAGACCTAGTCACAACATTATCATGCATATCATTTTCATGCACACCATTGAGAGACATAATTTTATTTTACAAATAAGCAAGAGTATTCATTATGGGAATTTAAAAAAATAGGCTTGTAACTCAATATATCACTTATTATAATGTGGATCTCAACTATAATCACCCCAAGTGGCATAATATAGAAACATATATAACATGCAAGGATGCACTCAAAAAACTAAGGGTTGTAAACAAAAACTAAGGGATATTGCTAATGACTTCAAATAAGATATAATGATCCCATAATATCTAACCATAGAAGAAAAGGCAATGTGGATTTACCAAAATGTGAATATTAAAGTGGTTTTACATCAACAATGCACTACACTAAACCATAACCGATGTGAAAATTAGATCAAAATAATTTCACCCAAATAAATAGTAGAAACATATCTGATTACTATAAAGGAATATTCTAGAAGAATTGAGTTTTTAAAGGCTATGATTATAACAATAATAGTTGATTATATCAAATATGTATTGTCTAATGTTGAAATTAAGTAACTGAGGTAGATGTAACCTAATTTTTCATTCTACAAACTATCAAATTTTAAAATTTAACCATAAGTGGAGTGTCATATCCCTAGTTTCTCAGTACTTTTATAGAAAAAATTTGACCACTTTGATCCTCTACTTTTGAGATCCAAAAACCTTTAATTAATATGTCTTAATTATTTAAACATCTCCTAAAAATCCTTTTCCTTTTTTGAAACCCTAGTCAACTAATAAAACATTACAAGACCTTAAAAATGGATTACTCAATTAGGGGGTCTATCTAAATCAGACCCTCATCCTTAGAAAAAAAACTAATTGAATAATGTACTTTCATTAGTAAAAAAATATATAGTAAATCACTAATCATAAGAAAAAGATGGGTGGAAAAGTTACACCCCAAAATCATAACCACACCAAGCTTAAAAAAGCCTTAGAAAGAGAGCAAAGTCCATAAAAGTCCACCTCAAGGCTATAAATACCAAGGTTAAACTAAATTACGTGCACCTAAACCAAAAAAAGATAAACAAAATCATAAATAATAAGGAACCCATTAAGCAGTAGCAACAAACATGGTGGTAGGTAGAGGAAGAAGTGGAGGAGATGGAGGATCCTTAGAGCTCCCTCCCCACCCCCCTTGAGTAGGTGGGTCCTCATCAATCTATAAAGGATCCCAACCATCAATTTGCTAGTTATTTTTAGTATCATCTAGCTGATTAATTATAGAATCCTATCTGAAGGGTGAAATGGTAAGAGCTAGCTGAGGGAATTTATCTTGTAGAGTAGGTCCCCAACCCCCCACCACCACTATCTTTGTTATCCTTATCATATCTACAATGTGTATATGGCCAACGAGAGTGAGGATAGGATCTCCTCTAGCTTCTATACTATTAATTGTGAGATCATTGACGCCTACCCATACACCCATACCCCCAAGTGGAGTAGTGGTAGGGAGGATATAGAGGTTCATGGTTGACTACACAAGGAGCAATCCCCTAATGGTCCATGATAATTTTCAAATAATGAAGCTCAAGACTCTATATTTGGAGGGTAACATTAGATATCAAAGTAACTTATTTAGAGAATAGAATTTTTACATCTCTTCATGAATAAAAAATGCATTATTTCTAGTTTTCCAAATCTAGTAAAGAATGTCAGTACAAAAATATGCCATAATTTTTTATATCTTGCAGGAAGTAAGGTGGAGTCCCTTAGGAGAGTCATCTTCCAAGTGAACATTTCAAGCCTAAAGGGCTTGAAGAGGGTATGAATCCATCTCTAGGTAAACTAAGCATGAGGGAAAAACCAAAAGAGGTGTTTAAGGGATTCTGAGTGGTGATAAGTGGGTTAAATGTGCTTTTAGAACCCCATGTGTTTGAGCTAATCACCCACATGTAGACCTTGGTAAATAATATACAAAAGGAAATGGGATTTTTAGGTTCAATGAAAGTTGCCCAAATATTATCAATCCTTCTAGCTTAAAAATGATGAAGGGATCTAAGATTCCATTGATGATTGAGGGTTTCAATTTCAGTATGTTTAGGGGTAAAAATATCATGCCCTTGTTGAAGAGAATAAGAAAAAAATGGTGTAGTTGTATGTTGGGACCAGACTTTCCACAATGGCATAAGAGAGGTAACACCATTTTTTTGTAAATACTCCTCAGGTATGGAGTTCTACAACTTAGAAATGGATTTTTCATTGTTAAGCTTTAACATAGTCTTCACAAGATTCCATGTAATAATCTTGAATAGTTTTGTATAATATATCCCCAATCATGTGAATACCTTTTTTAAACAACCTCGATATTTTGATCCAAGGGACCATCAAAAAAGGAAGATTATGAAAACTCAACATGGGATACCACCATAGAAAGTGAGCATTAAGTGAGAAAATGCTTAAAAACCCTTCACCCACCCAAATGAGGTGAGGTTTGAGACTCTCCCAAGCCTTACAAATGTTTTTAGCAACAAAATTTCCCCCACTCTTAAGAGGAAGAGGGGGGATGAGAATGTTGTGAAAATTATTCCCTTACCAAGTTATTCTACCAAGATGGAAACCTTGAGAGATGTAATGCCTCAAAAATATTTTATAGGCTTCATTCCCTTATAGGCTTATAATAATCCATTTAACATTGAGAGAAAGACCTTGGAGCTTAATGTTAATGATCCTAAGACCTACAACTTATTTAGGTCAACAAAAAATGGCCTAAAAGACTTTGTGAAAACCATGATGACCCTAAAAATTGGCCCATATAAATTCTCTTAATATAAACTGGCATAAGAGGCTTATCATAAGAGGCATTATAAGGTTCCCAATAGGACAAGTAGTAAACATGAGTAGCAGTGAGCACCTTAGAATAAATCCAAAACTTCCCAGCTAGAGTTAATGATTTGGTGATCCAAAAGGAAATTGATTTCTTAACCCTTTAAACCACATAGGCCATAACTCAACAAGTGAGGCTCTAAAATCAAAAGGAATGCCTAATAATTTAAACTTCACTCTAGAGAGAATCCATTTCCATTGGTATCCCTCCAACCAAGTAGGTTTTGGAGAGAGGGACTAGCGATAACATTGAGTCTTATGCCATTGGAAGGAAGACCTAGAGTTGAGGTAGAAAGTGTCTAGGCAATCCATAACATGTTTTAAAAAGTCATATTATTCCTAAAGAGTGATAAATTAGTCATCAATAAAGTGCCCATTAATCATTTTATTTTCTGAATTAGGGAGAGAAATGCCCTTCACCAAACCCCTAGAAGCATAATTAGCCAATAGATAGATGAATCCCTCAGAAGCCAAAATATAAAGAGGAGCTAAATGGCACCCTTGTATAATATATTGGTGAAGCTCAAAGTATTGAGATTGAGAACCATTGATCGTAATACAAGCACCAACATCTTAAAAAAGCAAATTAACATTTTGCACAAACATGGGGCCAAATCCAAGATCCTAAAGCATATCTATAATGAAAGGGCATTCAATTTGATCATATGATTTCTCAAAATAAATATTGATGAATAAATCCTTCTGGTTGGATATCCTATCCCATTCCATACCTTCATAGATAGAAATGATGTTGTTTAAAATATATCTATGTTGAATAAACTTGGTTTTCTCATTTCTCACAATTAAGGGGAGAATATGATTTATTCTGAGAGATAGATATTTAGCTATAATTTTGAAGATACATTAAGAAGAGTGATATTTATCCATTTGGTAATAACATCAAGTTATTCATATTTATAAATGAACTTGATATTACCTTGATTAATGAGAAATCCCAAAGAATTGGACAAAATAGCTTCAAAGTAGACTTTATGAAGATCATATCCAAGAGTATCCCATAGGGTTTGATATAACTCACAAGTAAACCCATCAAATATTGGGACTTTATTAATGGCCATATGCATAACAACTTCCTTAAGATCACATAATCTGAGAGGTCTATCATAGGAAATTATATGAGCTTTAGAGAGCTTACATGGGACAACTCCAAGGCATTGAAAGAGAGAAATTTCACGAGTAGGAGAGGTGGACTGGGAAGAAAGCATGCCATGATAATGATGTACAAAATATTAAGAGATATTAGGTAATTTATTACATTTGGTTGAATCACATCTAATTGCTTTGATTCTATCTATAGCTTGTCTATAGTATAAGAGAGAGAAGAATTATTTGGTCAATTTATATCCAACTTTCAACCAATGCATTTGTGCTCTAAGTTGTGCTCCTTTGTGCTCTAAGTTATGCTCCTTTGGCCTTGTCAGCCTTTTCCAATTCTATTTTATGTCTCCACATAATTTCTTGAGACTTTATATGAGGTCTAAGAGGTAAGGATTCTAGATCTTATGAAACCCTAAGGTATTCATGGTTTGTATCATGATGTATAACACTATAAAAATATAGCATCTTGTTTACCATATATATAAAAATGGTGGTAAGAGAAATGAGATTAGCTCACAATAAATCCAACCAGTATCCCTAGAGAATATAGGAACCAAGGTCCGAATTTGAATGATATGGCCAATAGTCCACTGATGTTTGAACTGGGCAATATTGAGGTAAAATTGATAATTAGGGGATTTAACCTGAGGGATAGTCTATTCAAAACAAAAATAGATAGGGTGATGATCAAATAATAAATTTTTTAGGATCATAGCTATAGGCCGATCATGCATAGAAGCAAATAATGAAAGGTCTTGTTCTGCTAGCAGAGCACATTTAAGATGCTTAAACACTCTATCTTCTCCTTAAAAAAATTAAACTAGGTAAATCAAGGATAATTTGACTCTCTCCTCTAGTTGTGGTTGGAATCAAAAACCTTGAGTTTTTTATGCATGTATAAACATGCATCTCACTCCCCTACACACCATTGTATGGGGAGACATCATTCTTTGTCTTTAATAGACTCAACCATGTTGAAGTCACCATAAAGGATCCAGTGGGAATTCAGAATAGAATTTTTAAACCATCACCAAAGTAAGATGTGTTCCATAACATCATTCAACACATATAGGTTGGCAAGGCCAATAAGTTAAAAAGAGTCTATACCACCCGATGGGTGGCATCAAAACCTTAGGAAATAATATTTTAAGAAATGTCATGTGATAAAAGAGTAACAACACCTCCATGGTTGATCTCATGATAGGTGTCCTAAAAAAGGGCCCCAGGATAGATAGTGAAAGAAATGGCCTGAAAGAGGGAATCATAATTCTTGACTTTTTGCATGCAAGAAAAATCATTTTAAAGAAATTATGACAAATATTCTTGACCATACACTTACATGTCAAATCAATGATAACTCTAACATTCCATGAATAAATTAATGTTAGATTATTTTCAATGATGCCATGGTGATATCATGAACGTGTCCTGGTGAGTAGATTATATGCTTTGATAGCCTAAGCAACAATGACAAACTATACAATATGCTTGACAAAGTGTGTTTGAATTAGGCTTGGTTGATTTTTAGAGTTTGACTATTTAGAGATGATTAGGGATTATTCTAAAGTATTGATCATATGCAATGTGTCCTATCAAAGGTCCAAGATGGTTAGATTACTTGTGTGGATGATTGGTATTCATCTGGTTCTTCATTATGGCCATCTTGGCAAGATTGGTTTAGGGGCAAAAAATCTGAGTAGGCAGTTTGATGACATCACCATTTCCGCATGGAAGTGAGTCAAGAGGAGTTGGTCATATAGACATGATCACATTAGTACCTATTTTTTATACACCAAATCTCATCTCATGCATAAAAGCATGGTCAAATATATGAGGATACAAAGTTGGCTACTAAAATTCACTATTTTCCCATACTTAGACAAATTTACAAAGGGTTCAAACAAAGCCAAGTAACCATGTTGATAAGGTCAGCATTCACATGAGTGAAGGCATCAAGACAAAATGATCATATGGTTCTATCAATTTTTTTCCCTAGTTCTTATGCACTAACTCTTAGGTCATGTGCTGAATCGTGTCAAAAGATATGCATATGCAAAGTTGGGCTCCCAAACATTTTGATAGTGTTTTCCCATACTTAGCCAAATTTGCATAAGGCAAGAAAGATTTAAGTAGGTATTTTTATGTTGGAATATCTACAAGTGTGGATGTTTTAGGAGAAGGTGATCATATGGTTTGTTTAGTTTTGAGCCTAGCTTATTTGTGTTAAATTTTAGATCATGCACTAAAGCATGATAAAAGTTATGCAGGAGCAAAGTTGGTCTCCTAGACAAATTCTAAGCATAGTTGGCTCTGTGACAGAAGTTTTTGAGAATGCATTTTAATGGAATTATATCTCTAATGCTTGAAGGTTCTAGGAACTACTTATTATATGGATAGATTCTCCTTTGAAAGGTGATCATGAGGTCCAAATTTTAGATCATGCATCTAAGCATAGAAGAAGTTAGTGCAGTCCAAAGTAGGTTTTCCAAGCATATCGTTGTTGGTCCCCATACTTAATCAATTTGCATGATGTTAAATATCTAGACCTAGTGAAGATACAATGGCTCATAAGAGTTTATATAGTGAAGATATATGGTGCATGTACTATAAAATGCATTAATGTGATAGCCATTTAGCAGAGGTAAAGATCAAGCAAGTCTTATAAGATCAATAAAGCATGTGTCATCCAAGATTTTAGGAAGTTGCATGATGAGAAGTGTTAAAGGTTTAATGACTAAGGAAAGGCATAGGATAAGGGTCTAACATCTCATGGGTGATCATACAGATTGATCAAATGATGTGTGGTTCTTTATAAGGACTTGGTTGATCCATAGAGATCGATGGTGCACAATAAGTCAACATTCCCAGAGTGCACGAGATGAGGTCAAAGTGGCAAATGTTTAAAAATTGGCTTGGTGGACTATGTATTAAATTTAAAACTAGATTTATAGTGTGAGATTAATCCAAAGCTGAGAGAACATGAGATGTGAGCATTGTGTTTGAAGGTTAACTATGACCATTTATATTTGAATATTTGAATTTGCAAAGGAAAAATAAGTGTCTAGTTTTTGGGCTATAACTTTTGATCCAGGATGAATTCGATCATGTAGTAAAAATAAAAGTGGTATATAACTCCAAGGCGTATTTTTCAATGTGGATTTGAAGATTTGGAAGTGTGTGTAGACAAAGATATTGAGCTCCAAAGTTGATTGTGTTTTTGTATATGTTTTGTAAGTGACCTGAGAAGGATAATTGAACTTGTGTAGTTACTATTCTGATGTTTCATGATGAATTTAATATTTGAGAGTATTTTAGACTCCATCAAGATCATTTATGAGAACTTTTAGGTGTGATTAATATATCTTGAGTATGAAAAATGGTTAAGAAGTTGGCTCTGTATTTGGTAATGGTGTTCCTCTATATAAGGTCTCTATTTGTGTTATTCGAGCATACACAAAGATGAGCAAAGGTGATTATGATCATTTGAGGATGTCCTAGGGGACATAAGGAGTGGACCTATATATTTCAAAGTGGTCTTATGTTTTTTTTTGTTTGATGATGTGCTAAATAGGTGAATAGGTCTCCATGAGACCTATAAGAGATACAAGGGCCTTATTAAAAGGTGTACCTACTTAAGGGTGACCCATAGATGTTATGGCCAACATATGAAGATTTTATTGAGATATGTCTTGATGAGATAGTTGCCTAAGGGTTAAGGCATGCCTAATGGCTGACCAAGATGGTGATGATCATGATTGTTCTATAAATAGTAGAACCAAAGATGATGGTTTTTAGACTTGAGTGAGAGACTAGAGGGAGAGATTTGGAGAGAGGATTGTATGTGTGATTTTTATATTGAAGGAGGGGTAGAGTTCTCTAAAGACGAGTTAAAGAGTAGAATAGATTGAGAACTATTTGTATGACCTATGGTCATAATTATGCTGGTAGAACAATTCTCTTGTAGATTGAGTGGAGTAAAGGTGAAGAGTGATAATTGGAGGTCCATCATCAGTTATTATAGACATCAGTTTGAATATGGATGTGTTCATATATTTTGTTGTGGTAGCTCAACATCTAAGGTGGTTTCAGCCTCTTTGTAAGGTAAATCTTGCTAAAATTTTGGTTGTTGTTGTAGCTCAACTAAATAGGTGTTGAAGCACTTTATGGGATTGTAGTCTCACTAAATAGGGATTATAGTTCATTGATCAATTGCAATAGGTCTAAATTGGTTCTTGTTATTATAGGAAAGTAGTCTAAATACAAGTTCTAGTGGGTTTTCTCCCCAAAGAGGGTTTTCCACATATGTCATTTGTTATGTGATTGATCTTACAATATCTCTCTTATTCTTTGCTATGAATGATGTATATGATTTATAAGTGCTTGTGGTAACTGGTTAACTGTTTATAAAGATCAAAATTGAATTTGGATTATTTGGGCTCACTAATTCACCCCCCTCTCAATTATTGTACCTCTAACAACTAACATTAGGAAACATTAATATTCATATCATTTCCCTTTGTAATGTCTAAAAGGGTTGAAAAGTGATTGAAAGCTAAAGTAGGTGGCATAAAATATCATAGATTGAAAAGTTGCCTCTTGTTTGGAACATAGTCCTCATATACATAAGGTGAGGGGATAATGAACACCATAGAATATCTTTACAATTGAGAGTCATACAACTAAGCTCAAATTCTTAAAAAAATTAACCCTAAAGGAGGTTGTGAAGATGGATTCATAATATTAGGAAATGGGGAAGCGACAGGATGGGTGAATGATTGAGGAAAGCAAGAGATAGGATGTGAGGGTTTAACTTACGTAGGCACAAGTATCTTATCGAAAGAGATTAATGAAATCAGACTCCCTATGGGCTAGTAAATAATTAGTTAGGGTTTGGTAGTACAATGGGCCAAATTATTTTTCCTATTATATATTATCATCCACTTGTCATAATTTCCATCATGGGGTTTTGAGTTAGACCCACACTTTACTTGAGGAATATGAGTAGGGACTATTAAATGTCATTCTCTAATCAAATGGTCTAAATTTTAGCACCAAAAGTAAGTGTTTAGAAGGTTAATATATAATAAACATTGTGTGAAATTATTATTAACCACTTATATCTTAATGGATCCCTTAAGATCTTTAGATATGTATATTTCTACATAGACCCTTCTCTAAGGATGTGCTTCATATACCTTTTTTTTTCATGGCAAATGAAATGCCTAGAGGATTAATAATCTAGTCAATGAAATTCCATAAAGGGAGAGGTAAGCTTGGAAATTCTTTCCAAACTAGGATTTTAAGTTTGGATTGTTAAGAGACCTAAAAGTCTCAAGTCTAATGAGAGAAAAAAACTAGTGTATTATGGATAAACTAGGGTCCATGGATAACAATAGCTTTGCAGTGTTTAGGGTTGGTAAAATGCAATAATCAGAAATCCTTGGTAAGGTTTTGGACTGCTTCTAGTTTCACACCATAGCCTTGCCAAAGGTTATGGATCCACTACTTGAAGAGGCTCTCTGGAAGGACTCAACCCATAAAATAAGAAACTAGGGTAAATTTAAAAAATAGTTACAAGCTTTATCAAACTCTAGTAAATCCATAATAACATCAAGTAAAGGGTTGTCTATGTCAAAATCATTACCTTGTGTTAGAACTTCATAACAAAATTTTGAGCTTATTTCAGTGCCATTATTTCTCATGATCCCACTAGCTATTTTTACATCAAAAATTACATAAATGATGGTATAAACCATTTGATAAATGGTATGCAATATGACTCAAAGAGTGGATTACCAGCCTAACTTAGCACAATAAATGTGTTTCCAAAATAAAATTAATCCTTCCTAAATATATGGTAGATAGGTGGTGTGATAAATTAGGAGGAAACCTTAAAAGCCTAAATACATAAAGCACTCTGTTATTTTCAAGACAAAGTTCATCCGATGAATTATTACTCTTGAATTCACATCATCATGTTGGAAAAATTTTATTGTGACAACCAAATACCAACATCATCTCCTTCAAAAATTTTGAAACCAACATTATATACAATTCAAAAATATATTATAAGATGCAATCCCTAATCCTTATATGATTTTTCATTACGTGTAAAATTGATATTGAGGAAATATAACGACTCTAAAAGAAATTATTTCCTAAACACTTCATTTTTTATCTTAGACTTTTTCTTATCACTTTTGACCTTTTATTGGAATTATTATCACTCATGTATATAAATTATAATTTTTATAAATGCACTACTACACATGTGTATATATAGACTTTTCAAATTCTAATTAGGATCTTATTTGTGTGAAAAATAACACACAAAGGGAGGGAAATCCAACATAAATAATCATAAATAATATGAGAAAATAGAGGATAGGACTAAATGGAAACAAAAAAAATGCATTATGAGTGTAGTGGTATGTTCCTATTCATACCAAGAGCATAATACTACACTCAATCAAACCTAGGAAACAATAAAAAAACATAAGGGAAACATGGAAAACCATGGAAGAGAGAGGGAAATAAATTAGGGGAAACAAGTGGGGTTGTAGTTATATAAAATGTCCAAATTGGTAGTTTGAGTGTGGCTTGCGACACCCCATCCATAGGTCCTTTTTGCATGCTCTTACAACCCTTTTAGATAACTTTTTGCTCATTACTAGTCATCTAAAACCTTCTAAACCCTAATTCCACCTTAGCCAGATAGTTTTCCCTATGCCAATCCTATTCCCCTAGGTCTCAAGCCTATAGTACAAAAGTGCCCCATTTAGAATATAACATCAGGCACCAAAGTGTCCCATTTTCAGTGCTCCTATCCTTTTACACTTTGAGATCAAATAGTCATTTTCATCTGGTCCTTATCCTTAATTAGGTCAACCTAACTTGAATACATCTAACCCTTAACTAATTCTTTCCTATAAAATCCCACTCAAAGCTCATTTACAAAGGAGGTGACCAAACTTACAAAGCAAACAAGAATACAAACAAAGAACTAAGGTAAAATTCCCTATTCTTTGCACACAGTCACCCAACACAACAACAAACTTACTCAAACCTTCATACCAATCCCTAGCCACCTCAAAAATTATCAAATTTCCATTTTCATCTACATCACACTATTGCACAAAGCATGTTAGGTGGGAGAACTACATATGGCTTGATCCCTCTTCAAAGTACTAGTATGTAGGCAGCATGCCCACACAAGGGGTGTGGATTGCATGTTTAGTACATATTACACACTAACCTCCCCTCTTTCTCAAGTGGCTCATATATCATTTTATTAACCATGATGGAGGGTTAGGTTTTGAAGACAAAATCATCTCTATAATGAGTTTCCTTAACAACCAGAACTTGATTTTTCATAGGCACGCTCACATAGGTGCAATGCAACTACCTAAAAAATTTCAAGTATCTATGATTAATTTGAACAATAGCAGCAAGAATAGACAACAACATCAGACACCAAAGTGTCCTCTTTTCATTACTCTTATCCTTTCATTAAATAAAATCTAGAATCAAGCTTACAACACCTTCCCATTCTTACATAGCCATTTTCAACCTTTATATCAGTCATTTTAATCTTTTTCTAGATAAGTTATATTTCTTCCTATTTATTATTATTTTTAGAAAGGTGAAAAAGATAAATAATTATACAAATCAAGACTATAATTATTTTTATATTCTATACGAATTTATTAATTGAGACCCTTAACTAAAATATGAATAAAACTCCATTATTCCCAAAAAGTTAAATCATTTGGTGGACCTAACTTACTTCATTTATGCATAAAACCCCTAGAAACCCTAGGGAAAATTCTTTGTTGATTTTAGCAGTACTTTTTTTATTTTTTTCCTACATATATAAATTAGAATTTTACATTATTTTTTAAAAAATTCACCATAGTAATTTTAAAAATCATTTCTTTCAAACCCTAGTTGAATATACTAGGTCCCTATGCTTTTGAGGTATCACCTTACATGTTAGTAAGCTTCATATCCCTTATATGCATATTTGATTTTGTTATTTTTCAAATCTTAGATTACATTTATTTAATATTCTCTTTCATTTTTCAAGTTGTTTTCCTTATGCCACCTAATCTCTTTGCATCTCTTCCTTTGAGATGAAGTGCAAGACTTAGTGGCAACCCTCCTGAATTCACCTAGATTCCTCCAACCCATCCATATACTATGGATAAACAAATAGCTCAATTTCTTACTATAGATCCTACACATCTAAATTACACTAATTTCCATGAGGATAATTCTGACAATGGTCTATATGAGAATAACAATGATGATTTACACACTAATGCTCATGCTCCACCATATAGGGGTATTGACTTCCACCTATTATTAACAATGATGTTATCATCAACAAAGATTTTATTCTACAAAGTTTTAGAGAGAGACTTAAGGAAGAACCTTGAGATCATGCCATTATCTTACAATTTATCATGGAAATTAAAAATTCTAAGTAAGTTGAGTCTTTCATTCTTTCAAAACAACCAATTGCAAATGACACTATAGGGGAAACTATGTCTCAATAACCCCTTGTATCATCCCGACCTTTATATATGAAACCACCAATTATAGCTAGTATATCTTTGCCTCCTGATTTGGCTTCCCATGTGCAAGAGATAAAATCTCTTCAATCCAAGGTGATACATCTTAAGCAAGGTGCCTCTAGAACAACATAGGCTTTAAACCCTTTTGCTCTACTTCATACACCATTGGCACACCATATTGCTTCTACACCCTTGACACCAAGTTTTTTTCAACCCAAGATCACTCTATATGATGTCAAGGGTGATCCAAAGACACACTTAAGATATTTTCATGTAGCATGCTTGGACTATATGCAAAATGACTGGTTATTAACTAATCTATTTTGACAAAGTTTAAAGGATTATGCTTTACAGTGGTTATATAGTTTACCAAATCGATCGATCAAAGCATTCAATCCTTTAATTGATATGTTCCTAGCTCATTTCAACATTAACATATGTGACAAGGTTTATTATGCCCAAGTTGTACAACAGAAACAAACATCAAATGAGCATCTCACAGATTATGTTCTTAGATATAAGACTATCTTGGCTAAAATGACTATCCCCATGGCCGATCAAGAATTACAAGATCTCTTCAAGCAAAGTCTTCTTCTAGCTTTGCATGAGTCAATAATGTTCAAAAAGTTTTCCTCCTTCACTGATTTATGTCATACACTAAAGGAAAGTAAAGTTAAATTACTTTCAATAGAAAAACTCAAGTACATAATCATATCAAAAACAACAAACAAGAGTAATAATAAAGTCCCATACAAAGTAAAATTTAATGATAACAAAAGTCAAAATCAACTAACAATTAATGTAGCTTCAAATCCCCCTCAATGAGCGGTTTGATCAGTACCTCCTTAGTGAGCCTTTACCAATCTACCAGTATCTCTAAAGAATGAAATATCATATCTCTCCCTCCTATTTAGGAAGTTGATACAGCAAAGCCTCTTCCATGAGGATATGATTAGAATACATTGCACAATTTTCACAAGGCACTAGGCCACATAATGAATAGATGCATCAGTTTGCAACATAAGATATAGGACTTTATAGATGGAAACCTTATTGATCTTGCAACTCTAGTTGAGCCTCCTTAAGCAAAGCCAACATAGGACAAGGCTCTAAAAATTTTATCAAATCCTATCCCATAGCATTCTAACTAAGAAATAGGTGATATATCAGGTGTTCATCATGCATATCATGTACACCCTCCACTAGCTACATACCAGGGACCTTAAATTGAGTCACATCCTTTGAGAAACATGATTGGTGTGTATAATTCTAGATTTCCATCTAGACCTTTGATCTCCTTTTCAAGAGCAGGAGATAGTTGAGGATGATTTAGATTACTATGCACTCTTTATCAAAGCCTACATTGATCATCATCCCATTCATAGTGTTCTCATAGATAATAGATCCAGTGTGAACATGTGCACTATGACACTACTTCAGCATTTGGGATATTTATAGTAGGATATCACCCTGATGGACATAATTATTAGTAGATTTAGTGGGCATATATAGAGTTCATTGCGTGAGATTATACTTCCTCTATAGGTTGGTCCAGCACATGTGGTCACACCATTTACTATTATTCTTAGTGAAAGAGTCTTTGACATGTTTCTTGGTCAACCATGGATCCAAAAACTTCATGTAGTACCTTCTACAATTCACATATGCATGAAATACATTCACTCTAATCAGGTTGTTATAATTGGTGGAGTTCCATATGAATTACCACTCCCCACTTCAAATCCATCTCCTACTTTACAGTCACCAGTTTCATCTCCTCCACCAATTACATTTCTTCCTCTAGTTGAGATTTAGACACAGTCAAGGCCTCCCCTGCTAGCACCAAAAGAGTTTATACAATTCCATGGAGGCCTCTCTTAGATTGACCAAT
The DNA here is from genome assembly GCA_037957365.1 of Torreya grandis. Classification (NCBI taxonomy): domain Eukaryota; kingdom Viridiplantae; phylum Streptophyta; class Pinopsida; order Cupressales; family Taxaceae; genus Torreya; species Torreya grandis. The sequence goes on from JARHVA010000236.1 coordinate 6,209,091, forward strand.
ATACCAATGATAGTTTTAGGACCCTAGATAATTTCTAACAATAGTATTCACACCCAAGGTAGTATCATTAAGGTATCATGCCTCTACACATAGAGCACATTTTTAGAGAGATTCTTCTACTACCAGATGGCTCCCTAAGAGCCCCATAGTTGCATCCACTTCTCAGAGTTATAGGGGGACCCCACAGTCAGTTTCCACTACAAATATTTCAAAGCACTTACAACATACATAGATTTTAGAGTCATAGTCTCAGTCCTTCCATCATGATTCACAATCATGCACAATCCTTCTCCTTGATATAGGACACCATGATAGGGAATCTCTTATGAGACTCAACAGAAAGTATCATTTTTTTTGCTTACTTATACATAGTTTCTCAGCTTACTTGTAGATAGTTTATTTTTGCTTTCTTATACATAGTTTCCTTATGCTTACGTATACATAGCTTATTTAAAAATACCAAAAATAATATTACAATATCTCAAAATACCAAAAACAATATAACATGGCAAAATACAAAAACATTCAAATAACTCAAAATACCAAAAAAAATTCAATCATATGCATTACCCATGCTTTAAATTTATACTACCATGAGATACTTACATTTTTCTATGCTATGCTATTGTTTATTGATTTATCTACATTACCATGCTTCACTTGATCTTCTTTGAGTTTGTGTAGTGACACCTAGATCCTTTATTACTTCACTCTTCCCATTGAGGGGGCATCCTACTTATACATTTGAGACATGCATCAACATATTTACCTATCGGGGGCATCTTCTACATGACTACACCATCCAAGTTATGTCATTCATACACCACACACTCTATTTAAAATATTTATGTATAATACTTACTATCTTACATAGATTATTCTATCAATTCTCACTAGTATATAGCACTTGTGTATTTCTTAGCATCTACCTAGTTTTGTACTATATGTTTTGCATACTTTCACTTCTTATTTTGATTAGTTAGATGTGTTATTATTTATAGCATTTACATACCTTCCTTTCTTTATTTGAGTATCTAAATGTGATTGAATTTCTTAGCTCTTATTTTGTTACTTGTGTGTGCCTTAGGACATTTTCCAATGTCCTTTACTTGTACTCTTATATGTGCTTGTGGCCTTCATGCCAATCTTACTTATTTACAATTATATGTGTATGTGGGCATTTAAACATGTTGTATGTTTGATTTACATAGTTTGAGTGACATATGCCCATGTCCCTTATTTTCTCAACCCCTTTGCCTCTTTTGTATGTTTCTTGTTTCTTACCTGGTGTACTTGTTTGCTTGTTTGTTGCCTAGTTGTTTGCAATACCATGATCCACATCCTATATTATCTTACCTTTTTAGATGCCATGATGGATATAATGATCGATCCCTCCTTGACAACTAATAAATAACTATACTTCTAGTTTTAGTTTAGTATAATGCACATGCTATTATATTGGTACATCTGTTTAGGCATACCCCTATTGATCTAATAATCTCCAATATAAAATATGTTATATCTTGAGACATATTTTTTATTATCATTGCTATATCATGTATTTTGTATCATAACACACTTGCAAAAAAAATTATTCTTATGGAAATCATTGTAAGGTCTTCATTCTTACCCTTAGAATAGGGGCAAACAAATAGGGGTTTTGTCATAGAGATCAGAGCCTTCTACCATTCAAAAAATTAGTTTTTCAAATAATAATCAGAGTATAAAACATCTAAATCAGACCCAAAAAATAATGATGATTATAAAATAGTCATAAAAATAGTAAAGGACAAGATCACCATATTTGGACTACAGCGCTAGACACCAAAGTGTCCACTTTTTGATACTCATGTCTAAATAGCCAAAAACCTATAATTTTCAAAAATAGATAGAAAATTAAGGTCAATTATAGTTTTTTCAGCTACTATTTAGTTTAGATTGGGTAATTTTAGTATAGTTTTACTTAGATTATCTAGATATAATGAGCATCATGCGTATCATAATAGCTCTTACTTGTAATTTTAGATTGGGTAGTTGGTACAACTTCCAGATCAGAATCCATGTTATAGACACCAATGATTAGGGGTAATATGCATTGCACATTTGCCTTATTTTCCTTTTAGTTAATTGTATTACCCAATTATTCTTAGTAGGTGCATGCCTTATTCTATCTATAGGTGGTTGACATCATTTTTAAGTGGCTTTCATATAAGCTTAGTTCTTAGTTTCAGAGTGGCTTTCATACAAGCCTAATCTCCACCTTTTGGAGTGGCCAAGATTAACCTAGTTCTTATTACACATTCAACTATCCATGCTACATTATTAGATTATAGATCATTTATGGGATTCATGAGCCATATCATATGATACACATTCATACCATTATAAACTTAGTGGGCAATGATGGATCTAAAGGACTAGATAACCTTTGTATTCTTGAGCCACCTACTCAAAGGGATTGGACACCTAGTACAAACATTGATTAACACATGCATGATCACATAGCTTCACTACATAGTGGGTGATGATGGATCCAAAGGTCTAGCCTTTGTATTTTTGAGCCATCCTTTGGGAATTGAGAACTAAGTTTCATTCATGTCATTACTCTTACTATAACACATACCCAACATCACAATAGATTTATGCTTCACATTATGCTCTCTATATGCACACTAAACATCACACATCTTAATGGGATTCACACTTGTAGGTAAATATAGGTATGCTTTCTATTTTTCTTTTATCCTAGTATTTCACTTTTTTGCATTAAAATAAAGGGGGGAGAAATATAGTCATATAAAATGTCCAAATTGGTAGTTTGAATGTGGCTTGGGACAACCCATTCATAAGTCATTTTTGCATGCTCTTGTGACCCTTCTAGACACCTTTTTAATCATTACTAATCATCTATAAGATTATGAACTTTGATTCCACCTTATCTAGATTGTATTCCCCATGCCAATCCTATTCCCCTAGGTCATGAGCTTGTAGGACAGGAGCTCCTCATTTAGACCATAGCACTGTGCACCAAAGTGTCCCTTTTTTGGTGCTCATATATTTTTACATTTGGAGCCCCAATGGTTATTTTCATTTGGTCATAATCCTTAATTAGGTCAGCATATCATGAATACATCTAACCTATGACCAATTGTTCCCTATAAAATCCCACTCAAATCTCATTTACAAAGAAGGTGACCAAACTTAAAAAGCAAGTAAGAATACAAACAAAGCACTTAGATAAACTTCCCTATTCTCTGCACACAATCACCCAAAATAGTAGTAAACCTACTCAAACATTCATACCAATCCCTAACCACTTCAAACATTATCAAATTATCATTTGCATCCACATCACACTATTTCACAAAGCACATTAGGTAGGGGAACTACATATGGCTTGATCCCTCTTTGAAGTATTGGTATGTAGGTAGTGTGCCCACATAAGGGGTGTGGATTGAAAATATAGTAAATATTACACACTAACCCCCCCTATTTTTCAAGTGGATCAAATATCATTTTATCAAGCATGATGTAGGGTTAGGGTTTGAAGACAAAATCAACTCTACATTGAGTTTTATCAATAACCAGTACTCAATTTTTCATAGGAATGCTCACACAGGAATAGCATAACTACCAAAACAATTTAGGTCTCTATGATTAGTTTGTACAATAATGGTAGGAGTGGAAAATATTGGTAGGACACCAAAGCATCCACTTTTTGATGCTCCTGTCATTTGCTAAATTAAAGCTAGATTCAGGTTTACGACACCTTTTCAGTCCTACATAGCCATTTTTAGCCTCTATATTATCCATCTCAGTATATTTCCATATAATTTATATTTATTCCTATTTATTTATACATTTAGGAAGGTGAAAAAGATAAATAATTACACAAATTAGGACTGTAATTATTGTTATATGCTGTATTGATTTATTAATCTAGACCCTTAACTAAAATAGGAATAAAACTCCATTATTCCTAACAAAGTTAATCAAGGTCCAAGAACATATAAAAACATTTCAATAAGATCCTAACATGAATTTATAATCTATAAACATAAAATTAGATAAAATCAATGCAAACTAACATATAAAACCATCCCTAGACCAAAAATAAGTGTCTAAAATTATGAAAATTTCATTTTATATTTTGGTCAAAAAACTATAAATATAAATCTATTAAATTATTTTATTAGATAATTTATACTTTCATTATGTATTACCATTTTTAACTAAAATGCCCATAATGGGAATTAGCCTATGCATAATAATCTAAAACTATGGCATAAGATAGATCTAAGATATTACAATCCAAACTAGTAATAAGATCTACCTTGTATTTAAAAATAAGAATAAATGGAACAACTTAATGATTAAATAAGAAAAATTAAACTAAACATAAATGAGAGAATTTGACATGTGATTTTTTTGAATTTTTGACATTAGATTTAGGATTTATGACTAACCATGTTACATTGTATGAAATCTAGATTATTGATTATATTAGGACAAAATTAATAGGTTGAGGAATCTATATGTGATGGAATAGGTAGGATATCAAATGTTTTTGGCCCCTTATTTTTTTAAGTCTCATATTCATGCCAATATGACATTCACTTGGGTATGAGGAGATCATTTTGTGTAACGATTGACATTTTGGCATTTTGGCACTAGCTAGAGGTTACAACGCATACCTTGCACCATATGGAAAGTGATTAACTAGTTCCCAAATCTTTAGGGAATTTTCAATGATTTGGGAAACATGATAGCTACAGTGAAAACTTCATGAAGTCATGAATCTAGTGGGAATGATCCCAAAGCTTCATCTTGGCACTTAGTGTGCATGTTCCACCCTGGTGGAAATGCTCCTGAATATCTATTTAAGGAACTTGAGCTAGTTGATGCAAGGAAATGAAAGATAGTGTAATGAAGCTCTAGAAAAGTGAAATTAATCTTTATACACTACTTTGATAGTAGACTTATGATTAATATGGATGTCATGAAGTCCCCATTTATAATCACCCAAGCTTGCCTTTGAGCCTCTAGATCATTAAGTAGTTTGAGCTAGGCATTTACTCAATCTACATGTTATTAACTTTATACTTTGTTTGAATTATGATTAATGACAAATATTATTATAGTAAAACATGATGAATCTAGTCTATGTGTCTTTTATATTGCTAATGAACTATGTAGTGGATGTAATGTCATATTTTAAATGCAATTATGTTAATTAGTGTTCATGTGATGTTTCTAGATTACATCATAAATGGAGTCCCTGTAATAAATGGTGACATCATCATAAACTTGTAGAGAGAATGAGTATAGATCCTATGCCAAGTGTACATATCATTTCTAGAAGTGTGAGCCTATTATGAATACTTAAAGTGAAATTAGCCCTTTGACCCTTCAAGTGCCTATATGATGTTAGGCTTAGTTTAAAAAAGACTTGTGCCCATATGGCTCTAGGATTAGTCCACCAAAAGGCTTGAACCTTTAGGCCATTAGGCTTAGTCCATAAAAGGCTTGCCCCTATGAATCTACTTTAGTATTTCTATGAATTACTCAAGTCCCATAATTGATAGCTTATGCTAGGACATAACTATCCTAATACAGCCCCTAGTTCTTTCTTAGATATGATTTGGGTGAGTGCATAAGGCATGTGCCTTATGTGGATTGATGATGGTACAATTGAGTTTTAAAATTTTGAGTGTAAAGGGAATGTCTCATGTTTGTGCCTGGCTATAATAAACCCAAAACTAACTAAGACAACTTTAAGCACCCTTTTCTATAACATTTTGGTGCCATTTTCAAGACCCTATGTTGAATTATATTGCTATGATGGTGTGACAGAATGATGTACTGACTTTATCTCAAAAACATTGAGCATTGGCTACAATAGGTGGAATATATCTTTGCATTGCATCCAATCTTAAAGGACAAAATCCAATAAAATGGGTTTGGAATAACCTATATGATGCTCTGTATAAAGTCTTTTTCTATGAGCCACCTAAGCATGTGTATTGATGGTTGGTTGCATATTCAACCCATAAAAGAAGAAGCTATAGACAACACTATGAGTGGATAAAGGAACAACTAGAGAGGCTTGAGACCCTACATGATACTTGGAATAGAGTAATGGATAAATGGTGGTAAAGAGTGTTGAATAGTTACATACTTGAATTTTTAGTCTCAACATACTCCTAACTCGAGGAAGCATAGTACTAGTTTTTGCACAACCCTGAAGGCACATTTGTGAATGAATTTGACATAGATCTCAAAAATCTAATGGTGGATTATGGTTTTGAAACTTTAGTGATGTAAGGATAAATTCCTTTCACATATGGGTAGTAAAAAAGGGGGAAAATGGATGTGTAGGTGAAGTGTAATGGAAGGGAACAAGAAGATTGACACTCAAGACCTCAAAAGATAGACCTGTAATAAGAGATAGCATAGAGTGATGGAAGATCTGGAACATGGAATTACTGAGAGAAACTTTACTCAATAGGAAGGGCATGGGGAAATATCTCTTGAAATACAACAACATCAAGATGAGAAATATAATGAATTAATGGATCAAACTCAACATTTGATAGGTGTAAAACTTATTGGATTTGTACAAGATTTAGTGACTATAGATACACTTGATGTGACTACCCTCTTTGATCCTATGGTGAATGCTCATGTGTTGGATCCCCCACTCAAAAAAATATAAAAGTAATAATTCACCTTATTGTTGATTTAGATATTAGACATGTTATAGACTTATAGTGAAACTTTATGATTGAATATATTATTCCATACAAGGAGGTGAGCACAACTACCTATAGACCAATAAGCACTAGCTCACCACCATAGAACTTGAATGCAAGCATACCAACTTAGCTGATGTTAGCAATATAAAGTGGTCAATTAAGAAGCAATCCCATGCCATAAGTAAGTAGTATAGCATTATCAACATCAATTGCACTAGTAGTAATGATGGTACCAGTGCCTAACCCAATGGTTGGAGGCATTGGAGGACCTCCACCAAGATAGACATCATGGGGACAATTTCCCATAGAAAATTTACTATGAAATGGATATGCACTTTCCATAGTATCATGGTGTAGAGAATGCCATAGAACATGTGTTGAAATGTGAACTAAAATATCATGCATGGGGCATAACCCAATCAGAGTCAAGGCTACCTAGTTTATGATAACTTTACTTAATTTCACCCACACCTGGTATAGGAAATTTGATCCTAACTAGGCCATGGTTGACTATGATACCCTGAAAGATGCATTCTTGAAGGAATTTGACATTTTGGAGTTTGAACAACAAAGCATCATCGTGCTAAAATAGATTACCCAAGGACTCTCAGAGAGTGTGTACCCATACAATGAAAGGTTCATAACTCTTCTATCAAAGCTCCTATATGTTATTCATCCATCTCATCATGCATAGTGGTTCATTGGAGGGTTTCTCATGCCATTCTAAAAACCACTTTCCATGAAGACTTTTACAAACCCTTGAGAAGTGCTTAAAGCTATAATCAGAGCTGAGGTCATCAAAAGTGTTGATACTAGGATCAACCCATTCATGGATGCATAGATTACATCTATGGCCTCCTAAATCCAAAACCTTAATTCCATCTCATCATAAGATGCTTTAAGTGGATTATAATGCACCGACTATGAAGTAGAATGCCATAATAGGAATAACTTTTCATGAATGAATGTGCACACCCTAATTTTAAGCTATAAAAGATATCAAGAGGCACATGACATCCACAACTGCCCTTTATTACAATGTTCCAACCAAGTCAACATAACCATTTATTATTATTTGTGTGATGCCTACACCCATAATACTAATGATTATCGAGTGATTGACAAAATACATGAGAACATGGAAAGAGGTACATGATAGGCTACTATAATAGTCATAGGGTAAGCTAACTAAGGTAATGAGGGCTACAACCAACAAAACATAGGCTTTGGGATGTAATGGGGTACCATAGGGTGAGGTGGAGGACATGGTGGTAGAATTTTCCCACTGCACTCATGTTATAAGTGTGGCTCTATAGAACAGTATTAGCACAACTATCCTACACATCCCTTGTGTGGGTATTGTAGAGGATCCAATAAGGTCAAGGAATGCTCTGACCTATACAAAAAGTTGACCCAAGGTAGACCTAGCACAAACACAGGTGTAAAAATGATCAGGTGTGAGCAAAATACAAAAATATGGACCCCAAAGGCATAAAAAACTCACACAAAGATAGTCAAGGTATAGGAAACTACTCAGTGGATTCACCACTCAACCTCTAGTTGCGTCAATACCTGAGTTATGCCTAGAATATGGGGATAAGAGTCATAATGATCACATAACATAGCTTGAAACTAAATTTTTGTTATAACCAAACCCAACATGCCATAAATATGTATTTTAGTAGGCTATGAGTATCATCCAAAACCTATAATGGAAGCTCCAATTAGCATGAGACCTAAAAGCAAGGTTACTACCTCTCATAAGTAGGATATCCAAGAAACTGAGATACAAAAATTAACTTAAATCCTATGCCACTTGAAAATAGAGGGAATGTTTCCCCTATTAAATAACTTGCTCCTAGAACATGCAAGTTAAATTCAATTTGAGGTCATCATGTCATGCATGGAGTAGTCACAAGAATTTTGTCATACACAAAATGTTGAATATGACCAAGAATTCATGGATGCCATAATTTATGGATGGTTTGTATGTGAGGTCCTTTTAGATTGGTGTCAAGGTCAACATCTTGACCAAGAACACCTAGGATAAAATGGGTAATCTATCATTGAGGCCTTCCCCTCATGTGATCTTCATGGCCAATAAGACCTAGGCATAACCTATCAGAATTTTAAAGAGCATAGTGATAAATATCACGGGTGCCAAATTTTGTAATATCTATAAAGTGACTAAGTTAGCAAAATAGGGTAACTACTCAATCCTTCTAAGAAGGCCATGGTGTTATACAAATAATATAGATATGCACTTTAAAAGGCACTACATGACCTTTGAGAATAGAAAAGAGAGGATAATTATACCCCTCTTAAATGATCAAAGGACCCCTCTGTTGAGATCATGGACATTGAAGATGAGATCAACCACATCTATAACATCATGATGCAAGGCACTAAGACTCTAAACCCAAATGATCAATGAGTCCTCTCATAGAAAGATGGATATTTACCTTCAAACACCACTAATATTTCCTATGATTGATGAGTCAAGGAAGCATATGAAACCACTGGTCAAAGGTGTCATTTGGTGTGCGTAAAGGCACCAAAACTAGTAAAGATAGGTTGGGTCTAGATTGATCACGCTTTTAAAAGGTGGGTCCCTTATGCCAAGAAGAAGGGAAAGAGAGTTTTTCATCTTAGTAAGGGAAAATTGCAATGATCCTAAGATATGAGGGGCCTAATCCCATAAAATACTATGTCTATGACCTTGAGTCATGCATCCCAAAAGAAGTGGATAGAATGGGTGCACTAGTGTATATGTTGAAGAGCAGTGCTGATCATTGGTAGGAAGTGTAGAAGACTAGCTTACCAACTCAAAAATATGTGAAGGTAGCCATTTTCACTAGATTTGGAAAAATAAATGAGGACTTGGACATCTCAACCTACTCTAGTAACTCTAAATCTTTAGCATATGTACATATTTGTGAGTAAACAAGGAGCGTCTATTGAAAAAATGCCCCAAAGAATATATGGGTACATGCCTTCTATAAGACCTTGAAAAATTGGGCATGGTCATGATACATTGTCAATGAGATGAATCATCATGAGACATCTAATTGGGATTGCCTTAGGGAGCTATTTTTTCACACCTTATCCTTTTCTTCGTAAAAGCTTGAATTGATTGAGCCACTATAGGTAGTTTAACGGATAGTGTTTCAGGACACTGCAATATTGGAGGAACACCTAAAAGACATGTTCAAAGAAAAAGGGTTAGAGCTATTAACTTTATTTGAAGAGAAAACCCTCAAAAATGACTCTATTGATGAATATTATGACACATGAAATGCATGCAACTGGAATAATTTGACAAATAAAAGGAAACTAGTGTGACAACTTGAGGATAGTGCCCTAGAAAAAGAAGACCCTACCCATTTTTAGATAGAAACATCTAAGGGTAGTATATAAGTTAAGGATTCACACTAGGAGAAGAATGAACCCTACCACATGTTAAAAACTACAAAGGTAGATATTAGTTCAAAATGGGAACCAAAGATCACCACTCTAGGTGCCCATTATTCTAACACAGAGCTACCACATATTCTTGATATCCTAAAAGAGTTCCAAGACTTGTTCCCTTGAAACTATAGAGATATGAAAGGCACATACCAATCCCTTAGGAATATGAGCATAAAACTAGTCAATGGCACAAGACCCATCAAGAAGTGACCTTATAAGATGAACCCCAATCTTTGTGCCAAGGTCAAAATGGATATTAATGGTATGTTATTCGTAAGCATCATCTATCCTGTATAGGAATATGAATGGGTTAGCCCCATGGTCATTAGAATTAAAAAGGATGGGTGTATTCAAATTTATGTTGATTATAGATTGTTGAATTCCACCTACATAATCAACCCCTTTCCAACTTTATAATTCAATGAAGTCTTGGATGGCATCATAGGTTGTGAGATATACACCTTTACTAATGGATTCTCAGGATACCATCAAGTCCAGATTAAGGAGGAAGATAAGCCCAAGACCACCGTTATAATAGAATGAGGTTGTTTCATGTACAATGTGATGCCCTTTGAACTTAAGAATGATCCAGTCATGTTTTTCTAAGTGGTGATCACCACTTTCAAAGACTTCATCTACAAGTTCCTAAAATTATACTTAGATGACTAGATTATGTATGGGTTAATGAAGGATCACTATGATAATGTGTGCCTTATGTTTGAAAAGTGAAATCAATTTAAAAATTATTTGAACCTCAATAAGTGTGTTTTCACAATGCCATTTGGAACTTTTCTTGGGCACATCATCTAAAAATGTGGTCTACTCATTAATCCAACAAAGATTGCAATCATTCTTCAAATCTAGACCCCATCAACATAGAAATATGTTTACCCTTTTTTTGACATTATGGGTACTATAATAATTTCAAAAGGAACTATGCTAATATTTCAGTGCCACTAGAATAGATCTTACAAAAGGATGGCCCATTATATTAGGGTGCATTTCAAGAAGATGCATTTAAGACCCAGAATCTCAAACTAGCAAGTGCATTGATATTGTAATTTTCCAAATAGGTGACTCCATTACATGTCCACATTAATGCATTTGGTACTATAATTAGCACCATTCTCATGAAATAAAGTGAAGGCACAATATATCATCCCATTTCTTTTTTAACCAAGAAACTAACCAAAGTAAAGTAGAACTACACCACAACTGAGTGCGAGGCACTTGCCATGGTTTATGTTCTATAGAAGTTTTGTAAATAGTTGTTCGTGACCCCCTTCCTCTTATTAACTAATCTTGAGGCACTTAAGTACTTGGTGAATAAGCTCATTCTCCACAAGTGTATTTTTTAGTGGATTATTTTATTTCAAGAGTTTCAATTCTTTATTTTAGTAAAACCTAGAAAACAAAACTTGGGCCCAGACCATCTATCTCACATCAATTCTAATGATATGGTAGTGTCTATTGAAGATGATATGCTTGATACACAAATTTATAAAGTCCATCACATCTTTGAGGACTTGGCATATATTTCCACATTTTTAACATCTAGATCTATGCCCCAAACCATGATGACTAAGGAAAAGAAGTATCTCATAGTTCACACCACCCCTTTTCAACTTATTAGTGGGGAATTGTACAAATTGAGTCATGATGAAGTCATGCATCGATGTGTCTTAGATCATGAATGGGACTCAATCTTGTAAGAGGTGAATGAGGGGATTATTAGAGACCATTTTACTAGAGATGATATGGCATATAAGGTACTATAATTAGGCTTATGGTTGCCAACTCTATTTCAAGATGTAAAATAAAGTGTCAAAGCATGTGATATCTGCTAGTGCATAGGAAAACCAAACCACCAAGATGAGATTCCTCTCATCCCCATCTTTATCCAAGAACCATTTGTAAAATGGGCCATTGAATTTTTTAGGCATATTACTCACATTATAAGGTATAAGATACATTTTGGCCATCATAGGTGATTTCACCAAATAGGTCAAAGCATCACTGACCAAAGATTATATATCCTCTATCACAACAAAATTAATCTGAGAGAATGTCATTAGTCATTATGGATGACCTCTTAGCTTAATTAGTGACCATTGTGTGCACTTCATCAATGAAACCATTCAGATCATGCTGACTAAATATATGGTGGTGTACCATAAAATAACACCTTACCATCCCTAAGTGAATGGCATCATTGAGGCATCTAATAAAATATCAAGAACATACCTCACAAAGTTATGTGATGTTTGTTACAAATATTAATATGACCATGTATCATTAGTATGTTAGGCTTATTGTACTATGTATAAGCACCAATATAAGTTTACACCATTTTAACTTGTGTTTGGTGCATAAGCCACTTTACCTATGGAATTCATATTACTCTCATTATGCATCGCATGTATTGGTCAATTAGATGACCAAGAATATTTGAGTGCACACCAAAAATACTTAGAGTGATTGGAAGATACACGTGCCTAAGTAAGATGGAGCCAACAAATATAAAATTCATGCCAACAACTATGACATGATAAACACATCAAGCGTAAGGTTTTTACTAAAGGTGCACTTGTCTTGCTATATGACTCTAAGTACCTCAAGCACCTAGGCAAATTGTAGATTAGGTGGATGGGACCTTATATCATCCACAGTATATTATAGATTGATCCATGGAATCTATGCACATTTATGGGTGAAATACTCCCTAGGCATTTCAATGGCAATAGATTGAATTTATACAGTCACTAATATGACACTCATGCCATCAGATACCAACTTCTCGATCACAAGTTGATTACTTTATTTTGACCATAATAAAATTTAACATAAGGCAAATATTTCCTTATGTTTGTTTCATTTATGTTGAGTGAATAATTGTGGCACTTTCAATCCCATAAGAAAACTTTTCTAACACTTACATGCATAAATCTAGTTAGGTGAGTCGAGCACAGTCACTTTCTAAGTGCTTGAGGCTAGACACCTAATTTTTTAGGTGCATGAAGTTTTCCATATTCATGAAGTTGTGATTAAAATTTGATGAAGGGAGGTGCACAAGATATTCATGCATAAATAATAAATAAGAGATAATGAAATGCTAGAGGACCAACACAATGATATGTATCAGGTAAGGAAGGTCAAAGCAAGAGACATGAAATCATAGAGAAATCAACCAATAAGAGAAATATGTTTGTAAGGAAGTGTAGAACTATGAATATATGGAACTAAGGAGGCTAAATCACATGCATGTGAAGTGATACACCCAATTTACCATAAGAAGGGTGAAGGTCATGCCAAGGTGAACAAAGTGAAATGAAGATGATCATCAAGATAGTTGGAACCCACCTAAGGGTCAGTAAGAAGTGATCATATAAATCACCTATCACTTCACTGAATAAACCATTATAATAATTAATTTTATGATGGTGAAAGAATAAATATATGTAATAAATGAAAATTTGGTAGTAAATTTTAACTAATTTCATAGGCTTAGCAAATTTCAAGAAATCCACGTGCTGCCAAGCCATGAATGAGGTAGCTGAAAATAGAGTATAAAGGGGGAAATGTCAAATGTTAATAGGTTACAAACCTTATGAGAATTAAAAATATAACATAGATCCAAACAGAGATGAATCGACTCAAATACTAGAAAATGCTACCAGTAAAAACTAGAATATCCATAACCCCCCAAGCAAGAATGGTTGAACAATAGCAAGATTGCATTCCACTTTGAATTGAAAAGGAGGTGAGTAGAGAGGGATTGGGAGACAAATAAGGAAATAATTTTTTTGCAAAATGATAAGGCCACCATTAATGATGTAGGAATATTGAGAGCTGAAGACATAGTTACAGTTGTAGTGACTGTGAAGAAGCGCCAAACATGATAAAGGGCTTTGAAAAGATCAACCAACCATGCTTTAATAGTATCTAGTTTAGAATAGGTAAGAAAAGGTTAATTACATGTCTATCTTAGGTACAAAAGGATGTAAAGAAAGCATAGATGGTGAAATTATTAAATAATATGAAATGAGAGGGGAAATTTCCATAAGATAAGCATTGTGGTAATAGACCTAGAAGAAAGCACAAATCTTGTTTATAGATAGATGCATTTCTCCCTAGAAGTTATGGTGGGTGAGAAATGGGTTTCATTTATGTACATGTGAAAGATCAAAGATTACAACCACTAGATAAGGAGCAATGTACAAGCTCTGAACCAAGATTGGATGGTAGACACAAGGATGAAGACAAAGGTGAGTATTACACTCTTTGACATCTCCATCAGAGACAAAGTAGTAGCAACTAATATAACCCAACTATTAAATATGTCAAACTTTGGGAAGATAAAGGAATTAATTTAGTTCTTCCTCTCATGAATCCATGGTGATCATTTCTAATTCACAAGATGGTGTATGAGTATCTCATCGCACCTCATTAGTAGGATCACAGGACTACCAAGCATAAGGGTAGACATCCATCAAATGATGGAGGATGAAGTGGAGGTTGAGAGGGTCATGAAGATCTTGGGTTACTACAAATAAAGATTCACATTCCCCATCAAAGATATTCAAGACCCTAGTAAAAGATCAGTAACACACCTAGTTAGCTACAACTATGCCTTACTGGATGGTGGTCCAACATCAACAAAACCTTCTTGTGCATCTCCCATCACATGACACAAGGGGTAAAGTTTGACATCTCCCAATTCATTGCTGAGGAGATTGTTAATAATGTATAAGAGTGAAAATGAGCATGAGAAACCTTTAGGTGGGGGTATATGTTGATATTGATAGTAATAGAGGAGATAGGTATGTCAAATGGTGATGATGATAGCCTATGGGTGTTACCACCCAAGCATGAGTCCCTTACAATGAATTATCAAGACTTTATTTTCCCACCTAACTTATCATAGAATTACAAGACAAGGGTGTAAGGGTAGTTTGATAGGTACATTAAAACCTTTAGGATTTAATGGTGTATCCCTTAGGAGCTTACCTAACATCTAGTGGGAATGGTGACCTTTTACATAATACAACATTTCTATGTAGTGTGTCGAGTGCTCACAGATGAAAACCTATTTGGATGGCTCAAGTTGCTATTCAGCATTTTCAACCAAGTATTTCATGGCAGTGCTAAGGAACATTTCCAACACACAATAGCTAAATATCCTAGTCAAGATCGTGGATCAAGATAGGAGCAAGTTAATGTACTAGTTTGTGCATCCCAAAGCCAAGGCCACCAAAGATGAGGAGGATGACTATGATATGATGGACCTTAATCCCTTCTAGAGAGAGATAATAAATGGGTGAATCTTTAACCTCTACTATGAAATAAATCCATGCAAGAAAGGAAATGATCTGGAAAGGATGATGATCACCCCCTCCTAGTTAGCAATGAAGGGAAGGTTGTGTCAAATATGTAAGAGAAGACTCTCCAAAATAAATGGGGAGAGAAAACCTATTTGGATGGCTCAAGTTGCCATTCAACATTTTCAACCAAGTATTTCATGGTAGTGCTAAGGAATATTTCCAACACACAATAGCTAAATATCCTATTCAATATCATGGATCAAGATAGGAGCAGGTTAATGTACTAGTTTGTGCACCCCAAATCCAGGGCAACCAAGGATGAGGAGAATGACTTTGATAGGATGGACCTTCATCCCTTCTAGAGAGAGATAATAAATGGGTGAATCTTTAACCTCTACTATGAAATGAATCCATGCAAGAAAGGAAATGATCTAGAAAGGATGATGATCACCCCCTCTTAGTTAGCAATGAAGGGAAGGTTGTGTCAAATATGTAAGAGAAGACTTTCCAAAATAAATGGGGAGAGAAACTTTAAGAGATCATGAAATGCATTAAGTTGAAGATTACTTTCAAAGAACAAATTACACCCCTATTTCCCAATAAGCACATGACCTTTATGCCAGAGAGTGATTCCTCCATCAAGAAGCCCAAGAAAAAGACTAAGGGACCAATTGCATTCCCTACTATGAATCTAGTAGAGATGGAGAAAGACGCAAGCCTTGTACCAAAAATAGAGGATACTAAAGAATAAAGAGTAGGGACATGTATCCTATAGATAGAATAAGATGAAGAGGATCCAAGTATTAGGAATGTACATGAATCCCTACAAAGTGGAATGACCACCATGCTTGGAGATGCAGAGGAGCTTATAAATCCCTCATCCAATGAAGAACCCTCCACAAAACTTCTGTAAACAAAAGAAGAGAAGAGAAGGGTTTTGAATAAAATGGGCTTGAGTGAGGAGGAAATTAATAAGGTGTTGGAACTTGAGGATAAGTGGGGACATTCCAAATAACAAGAATTGGGAAATTTAGATAAAAAGGTTATGAAGGTTCCCACAAGTTCAAAACTAGTAGTTAAAGCAGTCAATCAAGAACCAAGTTCCCTCACTAAGAAGGTAGAAGAAGCTGCACAAAAGACATGCCCAAGTATTGAAGGGGTGCCTAAGGAAAAATAAGGTGATACTGACACCTTAGAAAAATAAAGGAAGATAGCAGAGGAACCCTAGAAGCAATAAGGTTACGCTAGCACTAAACGAATTTCCTTGGAGGTCAGTATTGAGAAAACTTAGGAGGAAGAAGTGAATGAAGGGGAAAAGTCTAAAGGAGAAACCCCTAAGGATCAAATAGGAGAGTCCTTTGAGGAGAGTGTTATAGAGAGTGGTGGTGCTAATGAAGAGGAGGTAGTACAAATAAATATGGTTGTCATTGAGAAGGATGGCAAGGTTCTGAGCATAAAGGAGAAGGCATAGAAGGGATAGGTGGATGAATAACTTTACATGTATGAGACTATGCCTCCCTAATTTTCCACAACAAGGATGCACAAACAACTCTCATTTGCATTCAATCATTATATGGATGATCCTCATTTTGAGGCCCCTAGAGTGGCTACTTCAATCTTGGAAGAGCCTAAAGAGGGTAGGACTCTCTCCTTATAAACATTCATACCATGAACCTAGTTTGATATGGGAATTCATTGATCATAATGTCCATAGCGGTTACACACTGAAACATCATCAATGATAGTAGGGAGAGAAAATGGGAGATCTATAAAAAAATCCAAGGATGAAGCACAAGCCAACAAATTTAAACTACAACAACTCTATGAGTACATAGAGATGGACAAACCATCCTTTTTGGTCAACATTGATACTTTAGACATCTTAGAGGTCAACAAAATTTATGTGCTTATGGAACAAATGCTCATAAGGTTAAAACCTGAACTAGTACAAGAAGAAGAAGAAGATCCCTGTGTAACACTACAAAAGGAGTTGACTGATAAGCTCAAATAGGTAGAAGACCTCTTTACTAAACTACAAGAGGGTGTAGATGAAATTGATGCCATTTTCTTGAGCTTCTCCAACCAAACCTTAGTCATAAACACATTGTTAAAGTAGACAAAGGAAGAGAAAGAAAATTTGATGGTATAGGTATACTCAGGGAATAGGCAGAGTGGTGTAGATAATGGGGAACTTGCATCATCAATGGAGTACCTATAATAAATGGTGATGTCATCATAAACCTATAAAGAGAATAAGTATAGATCATGTGTCAAGTATACCTATCCTTTCTAGAAGCGTGAACCTAGTATGACTACTTGAAGTGAAAATGGCCCTTTGACCCTTCAAGTCCCTATATGACACTAGGCTTAGTTTAAAAAAGGCTTGTGCCCATATGCCTCTATGATTAGTCCACCAAAAGGCTTCTGGATATAGGCCACTAGGCTTATTCGATAAAATGCTTGCACCTATGAATATACTTTAAGCTTTCTACTATATCTTGCACCATGGCATAACTAACCCAATGTAAGCCCTAGTTCCTTTTCAATTGTACTTCAGGTGAGTGCATAAGCCTTATGCCTTATGTGGATTGATGTTGATGAAGTCAAGTGTTAAAATTTTTATCATAAATGGAATTCCTCATGCTTTCACCTAGTTGTAATAAACCCAAAACCAACTAAAAAAACTTTAAGTGTCATTTTATACAATAGAATGTTTACCCCTATTGTTACCAAATCTATACCATGTCATCAATTGTGTCCTCTACTCAGTTTCAAACTCTATAAATTTTTGGGTAGGTGTCCTAGTTGATGTTGATTGGATTTAAATTATCATTGTATATAATTTGTGTGAAATGCATTATTTTTCCTTCTCTTTCACTCTTTGACCTATCCCTCAAAATTAGAAATAAAATAATGTGTGTAAAATTACATGAAGATGGATACCCCTTTAGGAGTTATAATTATATATCATGAATGATTTGTTTAACCCTAAAATCTCTATTATTGAATCTAGGGCTAAAATGGGTAAAGGTAGCCTAGGTCACAAGGATTATAAATTATCTCTATAGTAGGCCAATTAATTTTCAAACTCAAATAAATAATATTCTAAATCTATATACTAAGATATACTAGAAATAGAAAGTAAAATTATTATATATATTACAATGATAATGAAAATAAAATAATTATTTGGTTTTGATGCTAATACATATTTGGATTTGGAACATGAAATAAATATACTAGATATAGAATATGGATCAGTTGTCTGATTTTATAAATTATATATTTGTAGCCTTAGACACTTACATCAACCTCAAATGTTTACATTGATGCTTCTATCTAACCTGGATGCAAGTGTCTAGTATGGAATATCTACTAGATCTAGATGTAACCACTTAGGATATTTTGGGTTTTATGTCACTTTCACTCTATTGTGCTCATATCTAGATCATGGTTTGTTGTTCCTTGTCAAATAGCAAAACCTTATTTATTCATCTTTATAGTGGTTATGGTAAAAATGGGTTAGTGGGCTCATAGTGTCAATCTAACCCCAAATACTCCTCTATTAGGGGGTGCTTCCTACATAGCTTCTAATCTAAAGAGGGCCTCAAAATCATGTGGTTCTCCCCTACGTGTAGGTATGTGTATGCATAAGGATGCAATGTGTGATAAGCAAGTACATAGTGACCTATCTTTTAACTTAGAAAATATGGATAATGGGATGCTCATTTAGTACTTTATGCCTATATATGTGTTGTCTCTATGACTGATATAAAAATAGGATAAAATAGGGAAGCTTTACTCACTTGAATGTTTGATTGAATGTTATTGATATTTTACGTTGTGAGTTGCTAGGTCTATGCTAGGTGAATAATGAATGTAGATTTATCATGTATATATAAAAATATTTTTGGATAGTATCTTGCATTAAAGAGCTTAGGTTGACCATAGGTATACATTTCATTTGAAAATTGGATGAATTTAGAGCACTTGACACTTACAATGGGATGGGAAACTGACATCAACGTAGGCATTTGATTGGGATGTACGAGTTTGGGTAGTTAAAAATAGGAAAAAATTTAGAACTTAAATAAATAGAAGATAAGTATTTTTATAACATTTTAAGCATGATATAAGTCTTGAGTCCTTAGAACAACATCAATCAGACTAAGAGATAAGTAATTTGGCACAAAAAGATAGTGTATGTAAGCCTTTTGGAAATGAGAAGGGTCTAGAAGTTGAAGTTACATCTATGATATGTATTTACCAAGTGTAAAATATTGAGGTTTTATATAATTCATAAATAGCATCTACATTTCCCCTTACCCCCTGCTTTAATCTAGTATTGAAATTTCTAGTTTAAAAGAAAAGAAATATGTACCTAGTATGTATAACACACCTTGCCTTTGCATGAGTCCAACTTGAGTGCTTTTATAGTTAATGATCTATAATCAAGATCATGTTACAATATATAATTAGTGAATAAAATACAAAATTGAAAGCATTGAAATACTTGAAATTTAAGGAAAGCAAGGTTTAGGAGTACACATGTATATTGATGCAATTGCCTTATCTTTTAGTAATTTGATTTGAAAATATGTATCATTATGAACCATTAAAGTTGAGATTAGGATAAATATAAAATATATAAAGTGCATAAATATATAAATATTGGAGAACACATGCCCCCATCCTTGGATAAAAGGTAAATTTCCACCAACAATTGATATTAGCTCAATTATGCAACCCAATCATATTTATAACTTGGTGAGTGTGAGTGAACCAAGTCAACTCACACTATAAATATGGTGAGATTAGATGATGTAATCAATTCCAACCTATAAAATTTTCAAGATTTAATGATTTAATCATCTTAACCATACCAAAAATTGAACTAACTAATGTAGTAGATTGGCTCAATACAGTCTGTAATATTTCAATTTGGTTAGTTAAAGTCATATAAGTGTTTGAAATCTAAAAAATGATTTGATTTTTCAATTTATATGATATTTTCATAGCATATGCACCTTGTATTTATCTCATATTTAAACTTGGGTATAAAAATGGTACCAATGTATAGAAGTCTACCCCAACTATGTATCTAAATCATATAACTGTGAAATTTTGGCTAATTTGTAAACTATGTAATCTTACCATTACCTTACCTCAAAAGGATAGGATAACCATGAAAATTGTGAATGTATCATGTAGCATATATAAGTAACATATCTAGGTAGATATATCATTGAAGCACATAGTATGTGATCACATCAAGGCCTAAGATGCATGATATAGATCATGGAAACATCCAGACAGTAACATTACAATATCAACATGAAATAAATCACATAGAAAAGATCACTCAAAATCAAATCAAAAGGAAATGTTCCAAGAAGACCTCAAACAAGGGGCATGTTTAAATGTTGCACAATCGAAGGGACATGGCTTAATCAAATGTCCACAAAAAGCAAACATGACATATTTAAATGTCTATACAATTAGAAATGACATATTCAAATTTCAAAGAATAAAATAAAGGCATGGGGGGCACAAAAAATAGATCATATTCAAATGTTTAACAAGTAATATAAGATAATCAAGGAAGTGTATAAAGGAAAACCTTAAGCAACCAGCATAAACATAGCATATTATCCCATGGATCATGTGTTAGCAAAAAAAATTAAGTAAATATCATATCAAGTACATAGTGAAATATATAAGCATGGATAAAGGCATGTGTAAGTATATAACCTTAGATGTAATAATGTAAAATGATCATTAAATGATATAAATTGGGTGTATCATGATCAAAGAAGTGGATGCCCCTAATGTCCACATGACATGACTATATGAAATGTCCAACATCTGAAAGTGCATAGATCATGTATCTATGTATACTTGTATCACACTCAAAGGAGGCATGAAACACATGTGTATATATAAATAAACTATATGATATCTACCAACATGGAACCAACAACATAGATGCCAAGGAGATAATAGAACATATAAATGTTGAAAATAGTTTTGAATTTTCGATGTTTTAATTTTTTTATAGGTATTTTTGTAATATTTGATATGAAATTATTATCTTATGAACCCATCCAATAGATACTCATATGCCTCTCCCCACTAAAAGCCTAGTGTAATAAACTGGTGGTACTGTTAAGGAGCTTATGTAGGTTTAATATTTATCATTATAATATTTGTGATTCTCTACATATGTATAATAATACTTTGTGTTCATGAAGAAATAATATAATGGATGGGGGTTAATGGAATCCATCATTGTGTGGTATGTGATTTCTTTGAAATAATAGTAATAGGAACATGTTTAGATGCTTCAAATATATGAATATAGTGTGTAGTAGATGAAGATTTTATGGAATCTATTGTAGATATCTAATGCAATGGTCTCTCAAGTATTAGTTACCTAGGAAATAGAATTGCCCATTGCTTACCCTTTTTTGGAGGATTAACCTTAGTAGGTTTGATAATTAATTACCTAGGTATAATTTTTTCTTGTCCAGGTGGATGTTCATATGAAATTTTAAAAAAATTATTTACCCAATTGACATGAATGTATCTAACACACCCATGAATTTTAGAATTTATTTCTCAAAGTTTATGTATCCAAGGTTTTCCCAATAATATATCAAAGTCACTCATGGAAGGTATGACTAAGAAGGTAGTAACCATATGTGAAAGACCCACTTATAAAGGTAATTTAATCTTACCAAGAATCTATTTTGAATTCCCATCAAATTCCTTAATTAACTTGGTCAAAGGGTGTAAATCATGATTGGTATAACTCAAATGTGTAAGTAACATCATGGTACAAACATTCTCACTTGTATTTTTATCAATCATAACATTGTGTATAGGCTAGTGATCAAGATATGTTAGAATGAATAAAGAATGAAGATATGAGTCTTCATCCTTAATCTATGTGTCATTAAAATTATTAGAGGGTCTCTAAACTATAGTATGTGTATGCCACATATAAGTACCAATAATCTCATTCAATGGGTTCCCATAATGTGATGGAGGAGGATGTGTAGTATATGTCATTTTCACTTCTAGATACTTCTAGGAATGGTATTCCAAAGGATTGTTATATATTTTCTATTTATGGTGATCACTAGGTTGTGAACTTGATTCATTTGGAGGATCATCAAATGTAATCTTTTGATCATCAATGAGGTCTTGTGATGTAGAAGCATCAGGAAAATGATATCAAGTTGGTCTCTTTAGTTTTAAAACATGCCTTAGAAGGCATTAGATTCATTACATTAGTCTTAGAATGTGTCTAGGTGGCCCTTTGTCATTTTCCCACCATTTTGGGCATTTAAAATTTTGAATTGTAATCAATGTGTTTAGAAGAATTTTTGGGAGTGTTAAGTTGTCAAATGTTTTGTGTCGGGTCCTAAATGAGTCTAGGTTATTTGGTAAGGTTTTTTTACATCCACCTCATGAAAAGGTGGCATAAAACAAAAAAATGTGAAATGTAATGCCCAAGAGTTAGTTATCAAGAATTAGATGTGGAAGGAAGGTTGTTCCTTGTGTATATAACAAAGTTTTGGATTGTTGTAGAAGTTGGATCCTATAGGAATTAGGAAGTTAGGAGAAATAGGATTTTGTTTTTTAAGTTTGTAAGAAGCAAAGGTACAGAGGAAGAATTGAAGAATGAACATAAAAGAGCTATGTATTTCTTGTCCTAAAAGGACTGTGTTATAAATCTATCTAAATGAATTCAATAAAATTGAATGTTTTGATGTGGAACCTATTATGTGTTCATGTTTAAAATGTTTATGAATACCATGTGGTGTTTTACCAGCTTTAAGGATTAAGAATATGGAATACTATAGTCAAGATTGATGCATATCATAGATTGTGCAAGAAACCCAATGTTTCTTCAAGGAAGTCAGAGATTAAAGAAAAGAAGAATCCTTTAGGGATAGGATATCAATGTTTTGGCATAAAAATACTTAGATGAGAGTTAAAATACCACAAGAAAGTAGTTACATATGCATTTAGACACCTAAAACTGGCCACCAATAACCTCCAACTAGGCTTTTGACCAATTCTTACCAAAATGCACAATTTGGCCTAAAAACACTAAAACACATTAAATGAGTTGAAATTGATATATTCAAGTGCCAATTTTGGCTAGGGTATAATTAAATGGGGAAATGTAATTTATGGGATAGCTAACTTTGATCAAATCATTTTGAGTCAAAATACCAATTTTGCACCTGGGTGCTCTAAATTGCTCTTTTATGTCAAATCTCTTGCATGAGACACGTGCCTTTGTTATTTTGTGTTTAAAACATCCTAAATGGGATAATGAATTCAATGCATCTGATATTGCATCCTAATTTTAATCTTGTCAAACTTTGGACCAATAACAAGGCATTCTGATCAATTTGAGTAATTTGTGCACAAAATGCTTAATCATGCTTAAGAGCTAACTAAACCAAATTAGGGCCTAATTAATAGTTTAATGGAAACTTGTTGAATAATTGTTTTTATAAATGAATATTGAATATCTGCATCATCAGGTGACCTCATTTCTTGGGAAGACATCCTTAGGCCATAAATGCCACAAATATATGAATTAAGCCGCCCCATGCCTCATCAAAGCTTTTCCATGCCTATTCAATTCCCCTCTATCCCAAATATTGATGATCTTATTTATGTATTTTAATTACATAATTAGATTAATCCTTAGCCACGCATCTTGATCTTGAGATGGATGGTTGAGGTTGATTCTAGCTATTTTCAAAAATCTACAAATAGGAGGCATTGCCACATAAATTTTAATCTTAAATTATGAAAAGTTACCATGCCCAAATGTATTTGAAAGCTTCATAAAATTAGTGTTATAATGTCCAAATATTGAGTTAAGCCAAACCAAAGCCATAGAAGGTGCCAAGGAGAGATGGAGGTAGCCAAGCTTCCATTGATATAGACTTCATAAGCACAAAACTGAGCAAGCCACTACAACAAGCATTTTGGAGCATCCAAGGAAGGTGAAAGAAGGTTTCTTTCATGTTTTAGTTGTATTTCTATTTTTATTTGTTAACTAAGCTCACCCTAGTAACTAGGCCTATAAAATGTTATACTAGTGTGTTTATTTCATTTTGTTT
Organism: Torreya grandis; assembly: GCA_037957365.1. Lineage (NCBI taxonomy): Eukaryota > Viridiplantae > Streptophyta > Pinopsida > Cupressales > Taxaceae > Torreya > Torreya grandis. Next base: position 6,233,784 of record JARHVA010000236.1, read on the forward strand.
TCATTTTAGAACTAACACAATACTAACCATCCTCCATCTAGTCAAATTCCTAGTCTACATAATGGCACGCTTGGTGGGAACTTTATCCACAAATTTGGTTACAAAACCTCTCCAAGCAACCTACTAATCCTTTCCAAGTAAGATCTTGGAGTGGGAAGTTCACGAAATTGAAAATTTTAAGTTAAATTTCTCTTTTTCTATCTACATTTTTGTTTTTAGAACCTCAATTTTGCTCTATGGAATGATATCATTGTTACACAGTTACGATTTTGTGTGAATGAAATCACTATTCACTAAAACAGAAATTGTATGCACTTTAGCTATGATATCATCATCTATAACATCGATATCATCATCAGGAATAGTGATATCATTCTTATAGGTAGTGATTTCATAGTTTTGAGAGGTGATTTCATTTCTCTAGGCAATGATTTCACAAAACTATGATATTGTCATTCCATGTAGTGATTTTATAGTAGATCATATTTTCTATGTTTTTCTATCTAATAAATAGTGATATCACTCTTTTGGGTAGCAATTTTGAAATTTTGGGCAGTGATTTTGCATAATAGCAATATTACATCTTTTTATGTTTTTTAATCTAACAGTGATGATTTTGTAGGAAACAGTGATATTGACTAGGTAATTTCGATTTTGTAACAAAGACCTCAAATTTCAAAGTTGTTCTTTCTATTTACAAATTAGCTTCAAACCTCAAGGATACTCTAACATTTTTATTGTAGGATCAAGCTTGGGAATTTGATAAAACATGTTTTAGACCATATTTTGCATGCTTTTAATATGAACTAAGAGATTTGTTTTAGTGCTTAATGGAACATTTATGTGCTTAACATAAATTTTTGATAGTTAGAATTTCAAAGTTACAACTTAAGACCAAGGGGTTAAAAGAACACCACCTCATCTTTCATTTGAGGCTTAAAATTGAACACACTTTTCAATTTTTGTTTTCAATGGTTGTTTAGTTAGAACTTGATTGGCAAAAATAAGGTTTACACATGTATCCTCTTCCATTTGTCCCCTTTAGGCAAACTTTGGAATCAAAAGTGTCATACTTATTACAAACAAGTATAGTCTAAGGCTTAGAAAGAACATCGTCCAAAGCACTCCCTAAAAACTCACAAAAGTTTGGGTGACCTTGAAAATGACCCTAAAGTCTTTCTTTTTATGTATTTTGTTTCATTGCATCTTTGCTTATGAGGGGGACTTCATTACCTCCTATGAGTTCTTTAGGTAAGCTTTGACTCGGGGTTTCATCTCCCAACATTGAATTCAATCCACTCCCATTAGGATTGGAGGTTTGACTAGTTAAACCACCTTATAATAATGGAGTTACACACAAGATATATCTGCACTTTAGACATCACACTACACTAAGTGAACAACAAGCTATAGTGGTTGAAAAAAAGGCAAAACCTTTTTGCAACAAGCCAAGAACCACAGACACCCAATTACTTGATTTTCTTTTGCATTGTGACGTGAAAGTCATTGTGTAATTAATTACCTTAGAAACATTTGAAACATTATATATCTTAAATAAATATCCACTTACCATGGAAGTGTTATTAGTGCAAGGTGCACCTCAAGGTCCATGTCGTAATATTATCATTTGAGAGAGGGGAGGTGTAAAAACCCTACTATATAATACACATTTTACTTTTTAGATGAACACTAAAAGCCTCTCAAATGACATATATTAATGGATTCTAATAATACCAAGAAACCTTGTCAATTTAGGACCTAAGGGTGATTAATTAGTTCATTTTATTCTAGATTAAAGTCTTAATTAGATTCAAAACTTGGTGTGAACAAACAATACAGACCAAAAACATAGTCTTCATTTTCCTTTGAACAAAGAGGTGTTATGCAGCCCATGGGAATCATCAATTTTCCTTGTTTAAATTTCATCAAAACTTGGAGTCATATCATCCACTTTAGAGTAGTTATGCTACCCAATTGAGTCTAGACCTTTGCCAAAGTTTGTTTAAAGTCCATTTATAATTAACATCTGAATTTGAACATTTCTAAGTTTTAAGGGTTGATGTGTTAATTGGGTTTTCCATTTGCACATTAAACTTGTTTTAACTTAGGTTCAAATTTTAATTTGAATTGAAGGTCATTTTAGACTCATAATCACTCTCACCATTTAATAGACTTAAGTCACCATGTGTTAAACGCTTGCACTTTGAGTCTATGCACCAAGTATTTTTATATTGTTATCCTATTTATGTTTGAGATTATTTGAAGCATACCTTTTTTTTCCTTAGAAATATTGTCAAAACTTCGGAGGTATGTATGTCATTTGAGTTGAGAAAGTTAGTGTTATGTTGTCAAATTTGTGTAAAACTATGTTTGCCTTAGAGATTTTTTGAAACAAAAATTTTTGTCACATCTTTTGGGTAGTCTAGCATTGTTATGTTGCCCAAAGCATGTCAAGCCTTTGTTTTATAGATCCTCTTGCATAGAGTTTAGTTTGTGCACATTTTTCAAACCAATCTAATTATACCTTTGTGAATCTTTTTCTATCATGGTTATGTCATTCATATTTATCTAGCCTATTTATCAAAAAAACCAAGTTTTATACCATTATTTGTGAGAAAACAAGAGATCTCTAAAGTGTCTTTTGTTTCATACCTTATACCTAGTTGATTGAGTTCATATCCAAGAGTCAAATGCATAGTTTTTGTTAAAAGTGTTTCAAGTTTGTTAGATCAAAATCTCACCTATTTCAAAGTATAGCTTTTGACATTGTTTGGACAAGAGTCATAGCACATGTCTTGTTTGGTCTTAGATTTTGATCTTGTGTTTGGCTAAAAGACTAGCAACTATTTATTTTCCTAGATTAGACTAATTTGAAACACTTCAACCTTAGAGTTTGGAATTTTGATTTTTGGTCTATTTACTTAATATCTTTTATATAATACATGTAACATTAGATACTTAATGTTAGATTGTTTTATCAGAAATATTTGCATAAACCTTTTTCATTCTTTCAAAAAATCTATACCAAAGTTTGAACATCTTTTCAGACATTGTCCTTTTAGAGTTTGAAGAACTCTCTATCACAAAACATTCACTATGGATCCTAACATGTATTCCTGCACTCATAGTGGACTCATGTATAATCCAAAGATTAGTAATGTGGTTATGTAGGAAGAAATGGTGAAAGACCCCTATGTAGATAATATTGCTTATGAGATGGATCCTTATCCCTCTTATAATACTCAAATAGGGGCACAAAGTCAAGATCCATTAGCTAACTATTTGCTTAACACACCACCTTATTCATAACAAGGCCAAGAACAAACCACACAATACCTAGTTATAATACCCATAGCTGATGAACCAATTCCTCAATAATCATGCTCTACTAATATGCCTTCCACATATGATCCATTTTTATTTTAGTGTCATTTTTAGAGAACAAAGATGAGATTTTGGTTTGAGCCATAGAAGTAGGGGCTAAGTTTTCAGTGGACTTCCCTCATGAAAGTTTACCAATCCTAGTAAGAAGGCCTCATAACATATTGTACAGTCAGTAGGCTTATTCTAGCAATCCTTCAACTCTAGTCTAAAAAACATATCAGGATCCTAATATTCCTAAAAAAAGATAGAGCCTCACAGAAGACCACTTTATCCAAATACAAACAACATATCAAACCTACCTAAATCTAGCACACAATTTCAATCAGATGACCATGGTTAATAAACCTCTTATTGACTTAGTTCATTCAATAGGATTTTTGATAGAGTTAACTAGTCAAGACAATCAGAGTTCAAACCCATTCACATAAAACACTTTAGTAGAAAACTTGTTGCATGTGCCAATTATTGAAGAAGTGTCTTCTACTTCTATGCAGAATAATGAGAAAAATATAGTGGACAATGTGCAAGAAACATCCAATCTAAATCAAAGTGGTACTAATGCATAAACAACTAGTCAAAAATATGTGCATGTAGTTAATAGCATGAGTGGATCAGCATACCAAGGAATAGGAGCTTCTTCACCCCAACCTTGACCACCTACTTCCTATCCTCAACTAGCTACTTCATCAAGTCTACAACCAATAGAATTAGGTAGTCAACCAGCAACCAATGCAATGCCTCAACAAAAGAACATGATGAATCTTATTCCTCTTCAATAGGTGGTAAGTATCATTCCACAACAATAGGTTCAAATGAATGTATAAATGTAGTAGAGGCCAAACATATTTCCACCTCAACAAGGGGCAACTCATGTTTCACCTTGTCAAGTAGTAGCAAACATACCTCTTCAGTCACAAGCTAGTGTGCCAATTTAAAACCAAGCAATGTCTAACCAACAATGTATAAATATTGGTCAGTGGTAGATGATGAATCCCTAACATGCATCTACTTTCCAATAGGGATTCATATAAATAAGAGGTTCTAATTTTTCTCAAGTACCTACTAGGCAGCAATTGCCTTTTGTTCCAAGCATACCATAGGTTCAGAGATAGGGTCTTGGTTCATAAGTTCCCACTCAATAACAAGGTTTGAATAGTCAGAAATAGATCCCTATTCAAATGCAACAGGCATAGTATGGTTATATTCCTCCAACCCAACCACAAAATCCTCTAATTCAAACCTTCATAGCCAACCCAAACCATAACATCACACAACCAAACATGTAATTTCAAGTACATAGTAATCCACGTATGTGTATTATTGGTCTATTTCCCAACCAATCCATCACACCCCAAAAAATATCTCCATCATACGCTGGTCTAAGTTCTCCACTTATGACCACTCAACCACCTACTAAGACCAATATTCCCACAAGTTTCCTAGAGCAAGAGTTACAATAGATAAAGGATGCAATTGTTGTTATCCAAGCAAGGAAATAGATTAAAAAGTTTAAATTAGATAATGTGCATTCATATCCTTTCAATATGGAATAATTATAGATTTCATTTCCTCTAGGATATGAGCCACTAAAATTTTATAAATACAAGGGGAAAGGTGACCCCAAAGCCCATTTAATCATGTTTTTTATCGCTTGTTAGCTAGTGGCATATACTGATATATACCTATTGTATTTGTTTCCAAGGAGCTTAGATGGACAAGCCTTAGAGTGGTTCTAAAAATTGCCTAAGAATTCGGTAACTAATTTTGATGATCTTTTAGATAATTTTGTGCATCATTTTTCTTATAATCTTGAGCATGAGATTTCATTGGTCAACTTGACACAAGCAAAACAAAAGGCTAGTGAGAGTTTTTTCAAGCTATCTATAGTGATGGAGAGCACTTGTAAGTTGATTCACTCATAATTTACTAGATAAATAATTAACCATTGTATTCACTAAAAACTTGTATAGTGAGATAGCCTATCATCTAAAATTATAGTGTACACATACCTTCAAATATATCATTGATAAAGAATTATTGATTGAGTGAGCACTCATTAATAAAGGATTCATCAAGCTTAACTCAACTAATAAAAACCAAGGTACCAATTAGGTAAATATCCAAAATTAACATCCAGTCCAAGTGTAAGCATCACAACTAACATAGGCCAATAACCAAGAAAGACCCAAGCAATCAACCTCAATAGAAATTTTATGGAAAATGGAGTAACTGAGTCATGTCATGTCCAAATAGTGCAAACATAATTTTCACCACCTTTTCCACTGACTCCTACTCAAAAACCTCTTCAACCAATATTGCAAGCATAATAACCAAGACCTCCACAACAAATATAGTAGCCTTTGCCATTGCAAGTTCCTCCTCTAAGGAGAATGGTACCTATGCATCATGTTTTTAGTGACCTTAGAGAGCCTATTGAGTTTGTATTTTGTAAACTTTCCACTCCTAATTTGACTAATTGGCCTATACCAAAGCATTATCCGTAAGGCATTCCCTATCTTAATTAGTACCATGAAAATGAATTATGTGAATATCATCAGGTCAATGGGCATAATTTATGAAGATGTGTGCAAATCAAGCATTTGATCTATAATATGTTGGAAAATGGGGAGATAACATTAGATAACAATGCTTCCACCTCTAATCAAGCTCTTGGGATTTATCAAAAGCCCTTTCCTCAACATAATAACTAACAACAACATAACAACCAATAATAACAATAATAACAACATTGGCCCATACAACATCAAAATTAATATAATCAAAATCAAATGCCACACCAACAAAACTAGAAAAATTAATAGTAAAACCAATAATGTTAGAGGAATAGACAAAACCAAGGTCAGAATGGTAACAACCAATAAACCTACCATGCAGTTACACATGACTACAACTAGGTTATAGGTCATAATGCAGGGGGTAGCTTTAATACCATCTCCATTAATCCCAGATCAAGCACCAATCAATCTATACCATTGCTAAACAATGCCACTCAACCAGATTATATGGATAATCCTTCTTTGACCTGGGACCACACATAGGCAAACTAGTAAACAATGTTTTCCACTTTTGGACCTTGTACCAATGACTCATCCTTGCCCTATGAGCACATACAAGTGCATCGATAGTTGAGACTCATCCTATCTATTCCCACACCATTTCCACCATTTGTTAGCAATCATGGTATCAATTATGCAATCACAACTTAGAGGTCAAGGATTAACATTCCAAGCCCATATCCATCTACCACTTTACCCATTATCTAACCAGTCATTCCCCCTTAGAATAATCCATTTACCACTAACTCAAAAAAAATTGATATTGTGAAATAATTACAGAGGACATCATCCTAGATCTTTATTTTAAATTTATTGCAAACATCAACAACCCACAAGAACATTTTGAATTATTTTTTAACCCAATCCACCATTGCTAGTGACATATCCCTCAATAAATTTCATGATTTGGTTGGACACCTCACTCCAGCCCAAAAAGTCACATTCAACCAAAGTGACATGCCTTCCCTTGGCTCATTCCATAACAATCGATTATACATATAAGTTTATATTAAGTAGCATAAAGTGAAACATGTCCTTATAGATAATGGATCAAGATTGAACATAGTGTCTCTAAAGCTCATCAAGATTCTATACAATGGTAGATCTCTAACCAAAAATGATAACTATCAAATCCTATAATAATTAGGAGAGAGAATCACAAGGCACCATTAGTCTGTCAGTTATCATTGGACCTTTAACTCATGATACACTTTGCCATGTGCTTGATCTTGAGTTGTCATGTAATATGCTTTTAGGTAGGCCTTAGTTACATAAGATTCATGTAGTCCCATCAACACTACACCAATGTATTGATTTCTCCCACTCAAGGATGGAAGTAAATATTCCAGGATATTTTCACCCATATAAGCATTGCAAACATCTTGAGGCCAATTTTCAAAGCTACAATTACCAATATGGCATGAATCTAAGTTCCGAGTTGGATAAAGGAAAGGCCATAGTTATTGATTCTCTAAAGGATAACTACATAGATCTTAATACTTTAGATTCCCTTTCCACATGTTGCCTCCTAAGGCTTCTAATCATGTTACCATTTCAGATAATGGCCCAAGGGAATATGTAACCCATGATACCTTTCATATTACCAATCTCCCTTAGAATCCAAAGACCTTTGGAAGAACTAAAGTTACCCCAAAAATGCATTGGTAATAAAAGATAAAAAAAATAGAGGACCTATCATGTTTGTACCAGTGTTTAGCCTAGAACCAAACCCTCTCGAGGGAGATGAGTTATGGTTATACAATGACAACCAAGCTGGTTGTTATAAGAGTGAAAAGTATCATATTCCCAATAAGATCATGGAGAATCACAACTATGAAGTAAGAGGCCTCAGACTGAATCAACAAGGAACACTGGAGCCAATTTCCATGACTAAGTATAAAAGGCCCTATGGACTTGGATTTAAATTGCCTGGGGGTGACACCATATATCTTATTTGAGTTCCATCACTAGTGGCTAGTGATGATTATTTTAAAATTAAAGTAGAGTCCAATCATATCCTTTTCTTTGATGACCCAATTGAGACTAACATATTTGAAAATAATGTCATTTCTACCCTTACTCCTATCATTTTTCATAACCCATTGCCATTATACTATCCACAACTAAGAGATTGGGATGAACAAGAATCCAATTCGTAGATTGATGAGTTTCAAAATGATGAGGAATTATATGACTTTTTAGGCTTTAGAGACAACTTTCTATTGGGAGATCATAAATCAATATTATCCATTACATTGGATCTTGAAGCCTATTTTGAAGAGTGGGTAAACACCCTTAGCCAAAAATAAATAAATAAAACATTGAGGTCCCAAAGTGAAAACCTCTTTGAGGTGTTTTTTGACTAGGGAAAAAGTAATGATAAAGACCAATCTAGTGGTGAAAACCTATTTCAGGTGCCATTAGATAGGGGTATTCATTTTTCTTTAAATTTAGACCAGGAGACCACCAACGATGAACTTGCCTATAGATCCAAGTTTAATTTTGAGCAACAATGATTTTTTGATCAAATTCTTCAAGAATTTTTGATTTTTGTTGTCACATGGCAAAATCTCCCATTAGGGGACTCAAATTCATCATACCTAGGATAATTTGAAAAGCTAACCCTAACAAAGGACTCTGATATAGCCCAATAGTTCAATTCTTTGCCTACTGTCCTAGAAGATGGCTCAACCATTCTAGTCAAGGATACAATAGAGATAAACATCAGGACTTCATCAGACCTAAAATGGATAAAATTAGGCACATCCCTCATTCAAGAGGAATGTGAAGTCTTTACAGCTCTATTGAGAGAATTTGTAGATATCTTTGCATGGGCTTATTCTGACATTCCAGGTTTAGACCCCACCTTAGTTTTACATCACCTTATGGTAAATTCCAATGCCAAACTAGTTAAGTAAAATTTACACAAGATGTATCCTTGCATTATTTTATTAGTAAATAAAGTGTTAGAAAAACTCTTAGAAGCAAGATGTATTCGATCCATTGACTACTTAGAATGGATATCTAATGTTGTACATATTAGCAAAAAGCTTGAAGGAATCAAAATCTGTACTAATTTCTAATACATAAACAAATTTTTCCCAAAGGATGAATTTTCATTGCCTAATATGGACATGATCATCGACTCCATGGTGGATTATAAAATGCTTTCACTCATGGATGGCTTTTCAAGATACAACCAGATCATAATAGCACTAGAAGACCAACAAAACAATATTCACCACTCCATGGGGAATATTTTATTATTAGGTAATGCCATTTGGTCTTAATAACATTAAATCCACATATCAAAGAGCCATGACCATTATATTCCATGATATGATACATGATATTATTGAAGAATATGTTGATGACATACTAGGCAAATCAAAAACTAGGGTCGACCATCTAGCAGTGCTACATAGAATATTTGAACAACTACGTGAGTACAAATTTTGATTAAATCCAAATAAATGTGTGTTTGGAGTAACCTAAGGAAATTTGCTTGGCTTCATTGTGTCTTAAAGGGGCATTGAAGTTGATCCAACAAGGGTCCAAGCTATAATAGATATGCCACTGCCAACCAATTTGAAGTAACTCCATAGTTTATAGGGCAAGGTCTAGGAAATCTGACACTTCATATCTCAGTTAGTAGATAAGTGCCACCCATTTACACATCTTTTGAAGAATGGAGTTACATTCCACTGGGATAATCACTTCCAAATAGCTTTTCAATAGCTCAAATATTACATATTAAATCTACCTATTTTGTTACCCCCTATGCTATGAAAACCATTTTTGTTCTACCTATCAGCTATAGATAGTACCTTGGGGGCATTTATAACTCAACATGATGACAATAACAAAGAGCATGTAGTATAATACTTAAGTAGTACATTGGTCACATATGAACACAATTATACTCATATTGAAAAGGATCGTCTAGCCATGGTATTTGTATCCCAAAAATTATGACACTACATGTTGAACAATAATACCATGGTCATTTCAGAAGTAGATCCACTCAAGTATCTACTATCTAAAATAGCTTTACAAGGTAGAATGGCCAAGTGGATCATGCTTCTTAGTGAATTTTGCATAGAGTATGTCAATCAAAAGGAAATTAAGGGATAGGTCCTTGTAGATCAGCTTGTTAAAGCACCCCTTATAGGCATAGCACCACTCACATTTGAATTTCCCTATGAGTCCATAATGACCATCATTGACATACCTCTTAAAGATCAGTGTTAGAAGATGTATTTTGATGGATCATTTACTACACATGGATCAGGGGTAGGCCTCTTATTTATTACACCATAAGGGGATATAATCCCTAAATCATTTTGAATTAGTTTTCCTTGTACCAATAACATGGCCAAATATGAAGCACTTGTTGTAGGGATTTGATAGACAGTACAATGGAACATATCTCATCTCAAGATTTATGGTGATTCTCAGTTAATCATCAATCAGGTCATAGACCATTTCTATACCAAATATGACAAGCTAGTTCCATATAAGGCCATGGTTGACACTCTCAAATAATAAATTATAGATATATAGTTTGATCATATATCAAGGGCAAGTAATAGAACTAAAGATTACATGGATACTATCGACTCCTTAATTTGATAATGGACAAAGCTAGAGAGTATCAATTCCTTGTCAAGAATTTAGTTACACTAGCTCATGAGCCTTCAATCATTGCCATGATTTTTGAATCTAGTATTTAGACCTTTATAATTACATCTATGACCAAGTTATACCACTTGATCTATCCCACAAACAAACCAAAACCTTTATCCATCACTCCAATCATTATACTCTACTTGGATCAACCCTTTACCACCATAGTTTTGATGAAACTCTACTTCATTTTTTAAATTTGGTAGAATCTACACTAGTGTTATGTGAAGTACATGAAGGAATATGTGGAGCCCACTCTAGTGGGGTAGTCCTTGTTGGAAATATTGTCATTGATGTCAAAGGTCTAGCATTATTGGTGATAAAGGCCCCATTGCATTTAATGTTGTTTGTAATTGATATATCTTGGCTAATGTGAGTTAATATTTATTTAATATTAATGAATATATTTTTGGCTGCATATGAGACAAAAGAAGGGCCCATGGAGAAGTCAAAGAGCCACAGGATAAAGATAAAAGAAGGATGGGACACATTTTCCCATGAAGAGTCATCTTGGGGAATTCCAAGAGTCACCAAGTGAAGACAAAAGAGGAAGGGTGCAATTTCTCATGAAGGGACACTTTGAGAAATATGAAAAGTCTTCAAGATAAGGACAAAAGTGGGAAGGACGTTTTTGGTCATGAAGGGTCACCACATGAATTTTCAAAGGCAAGAATATGAAGGGTCATACAAGTTTGGCACCATTTTCCATGAGGATTGAAGGGTCACAAAAGGGGAAGACCAAAGGTCATTTGGAAAGCTATAAATAAAGGCTTGAGAAGCCATTTGTAATATGAAAGATAGAGGTTGATTGGATATTGTAATATCTAGCTTAGAAGATCAATTGTGAGAGATGAATATGATTTGTATTTGTTATATCTAGCTTAGAAGAGCAAAGGTGAGAGAGAGGAAAGAGATGTTGTAATGAACTATCATTTGTTGAGATAGCAACATTGAGAGATAGGTGTGTGGTATACACAAAGGGGTTGGTGCTCATGAATTATTGTTGGGTTGGTGCTCGGCAAAGGGGTTAGTGCTCCTATGGGTTGGTGCTCATGAATTGTTGTTGGGTTGGTGCTCGGCAAAGGGGTTGGTGCTCCTGTGGGTTGGTGCTCTTGTGGGTTGGTGCTCATGAATTATTGATGGGTTGGTGCTCGGTAAAGGGGTTGGTGCTCCTATGGGTTGGTGCTCAGCAAAGGGGTTGGTGATCCTACAAGTTAGTGCTTGCAAATATTATTTGGGTTGGTGCTCATTCATATACTTGAGATTTTTCTCTATGGTTTTTCCCACATTGGGTTTCCATGTTATATCTGGAGTCTCTCTCTATCTTATGTGGTGTTTATTATTTGAGTTTTATTACATATCTTAAATGTTTGATTAAGTAGAATTTGATTAAGGGAAAGTTTTATAAGATATATGATATACTAATTCACCCCCCCTCTCAGTATATCCCATGCTTAAGAATTGGTATCAGATCAGGTTCCTTTTTGAAAAGTTTTATAGCTTGAAGGTAGATCGAAAAAGCACGATGGTTGGGTCACAAGAAGGATTTTTTACAAATAAGGCACATTTGTTTGATGGGATGAATTATGATTTTTGGAGCATGAGAATGAATGTTTATTTGATGGCCCTTGGATTCGACATATGGAACACAGTGGTGGAGGAATATGAAAAGCCACATACATCTGCAATTATTCCAGTAGAAAAGAAGGAAAGTGAATGTAATGCTAAATCTTTAAATGCTATTTTATGTGGTTTATGTGAATTTGAATTTGTTAAAGTTATGCAATGTAAATCTGCTCATGAAACTTGGGTAAAACTTGAGAATATTTACAAAGGTGATGGAAAGGTTTAGCAAGCTAAGCTTCAGACTTTTAGAAGGCATTTTGAAAGTTTGAAGATGGAAGAAGAAGAAGATATAGCAAGTTATCTTTTGTGAGTTGATCAAATCATAAATTAGATTCAAGGTCTTGGAGAAACGTTAGATGATTTAATGGTGGTACAAAAGGTTTTGAGATCTCTACCAATGAGATATGATGCAAAGGTTTTAGCAATTGAGGAGATGAAGAATTTAGCCAAGCTAAAGATGGATGAGCTTCATGGTATACTCACGGCATATGAGATGTGGACAGAATAAGATAAACCCTCAAAGAGAGAAGCATCTTTCAAGACATCAAAGAAAGAGAAAGCTAAGATTTAAGAATCAAGTGATAGTTCTAGTGATGATGAAGATGACAACAGAGCACTTTTCATTTGCAAGCCGAAAAGAGAAATAAGTAAATATCAAGGAAAATTACCTTTTAAATGTTTTAATTATGGAAAGATTGGACATTTTTTAGCTAGATGCCCAAATAAGGTTAATGATGATGATGAAGAAAAGCCTACATACAAGAAGAATTTCAAAGGCAAATCCAAGAAGGGATTAGAGAAGAAGAGCCTGTATTCTAAGGATCCTAGCTCAATCGAAGATAGTCGAGTCAGCGATTCAAAAGAATAAGAGATTCTATTCATGGCCATACATGAAGATGATCAAGAAGAAGAAGAGGAGAAAGCTAAAGTGAATATGGAAGGAGAGATCATTTGTGCCTTAGAAGAGTTAGAAGCCATTCAGAAGAAGAATCAAAGATTAAAGTGCTAGATTGAGAAAAATGAACAAGAGTCAAAGGAAATGATTGAAGATATACAAGCACACTTTGAAGAAGCCAAGAAGAATGAAGAAGATCTCATAGCATAGTTGGAAATATCAAGAAAAGAATGTGAAAGTTATGTTATTGAAATTGCCTCTTTAAAAGAAGATATTAAGAAAGCAGTCAATGATAAAGTAGTTAGTGATTCAAAATTTTAGGATAGCACTAACATGCTGAATAAGATATTGGAAAGTCAAAAAGCAAATTCAGATAAGACAAGGATCAGTTTTGAAAAGAAAAAGAGCTATGCTAAAGCTCTTTACAAAAGAGGAAATAAAAAGGGGAGAAGTGAAAAAGACATAGGACATTTCAAACAGAGAAGGCTAGAGAGAACAAAGCTACAAAAGACAATCAGGTCGGAGATATACAGATAGGTCTTATTTTATGGCTATTATTTTTATTGTAATGGATATGGTCAAAATAAATTAGAATGTAGAAAAAGAGCTAACAATTTTAGAAATAAGGAGAAGGAAAGTCGAGTGGAGTCAAGCAGAAGCCACAACTCTTTTGCTCCTCTATCAAGCTTTGATGAAGAGACCATAATATGCTACAAGTGCAATAACTTCAGACACATAGCTTGGTATTGTAGAAGCATGTTTGATTCAGTCAAGAAGGATCAAATTTTCAAAGCTCCATTCATTAAGAAGAAGGTTCAGACATGTTCATGGTAGAAGAAACAACCTGAAGATTTTATGATGGTTCAGACAGCCCTGCATGTAAGAGGTAAAGATTAGCCATGGTTAATTGATAGCAGATGTTCAAGGCATATGATAGGAGATAAAAGTAAGTTCATAACTCTAAAGAAGATCAATGGTGGTACAGTAAGATTCAGAGATAAAACCACTGCCAGGATAGCTAGAAAAGGTACTTTGAGTTTAGATTATGGTAGAACTAAGACTAAAAATATTTTGTATGTAAAAGGTCTTAAGCATAATCTATTGAGTGTTAGTCAAATATGTGATCAAGGATACACATTAAAATTTCATAACAAAGGTCGTGAGATTAGAAGAAAATATTCAAATGAGTTGATTGCAGATGCTCAAAGGATAGGGAACAATGTGTATGTATTATCAGATATCTTCTCAAAGGCACGATCAAAGGACACATTCAAAGATCTGCAAGAGGAGTTGGGAGTAATTTCTATTACTTCCTACCATTGATGTTCAGCATCAGTTGAGGGGGAGCTAAGTGTTAGCTCCAGGTAGGCCCTTTGCCATTGATGTCAAAGGGGGAGAATAATAGGTACAGGTATAGGTGCAGAATTAGGTACAGGGAATAAGTACAAGTTGCTATAATAAGGGGGAGTTACTGTATGTTTTCAAATGATATTATGTGCAGGTGACAAGATGTGGTAGTTTCAGGATTGAGGTTGCCATTTATGACAAAGGGGGAGATTGTTGAAAATATTGTCATTGATGTCAAAGGTCTAGCATTATTGGTGATAAAGGCCCCATTGCATTTAATGTTGTCTGTAATTGATATATCTTGGCTAATGTGAGTTAATATTTATTTAATATTAATGAATATATTTTTGGTTGCATATGAGACAAAATAAGGGCCCATGGGGAAGTCAAAGAGCCATGAGATAAAGACAAAAGAAGGATGGGATGCATTTTCCCATGAAGAGTCATCTTGGGGAATTCTAAGAGTCACCAAGTGAAGACAAAAGAGGAAGGGCACAATTTTTCATGAAGGGACACTTTGAGGAATATGAAAAATCACCAAGATAAGGACAAAAGTGGGAAGGATGTTTTTGGTCATGAAGGGTCACCACATGACTTTTTAAAGGCAAGAATATGAAGGGTCATACAAGTTTGGCGCCATTTTCTATGAGGATTGAAGGGTCACAAAAGGGGAAGGCCAAAGGTCATTTGGAAAGCTATAAATAAAGGCTTGAGAAGCCATTTGTAATATGATAGATAGAGGTTGATTTGATATTGTAATATCTAGCTTAGAAGAGCAATTGTGAGAGATGAATATGATTTGTATTTGTTATATCTAGCCTAAAAGAGCAAAGGTGAGAGAGAGGAAAGAGATGTTGTAATGAACTATCATTTGTTGAGATAGCAACATTGAGAGATAGGTGTGTGGTATGCACAAAGGGGTTAGTGCTCCTATGGGTTGGTGCTTGGCAAAGGGGTTGGTGCTCCTGTGGGTTGGTGCTCATGAAATGTTGTTGGGTTGGTACTCAGCAAAGGGGTTAGTGCTCCTGTGAGTTGGTGCTCATGAATTTTTGTTGGGTTGGTGCTCGGTAAATGGGTTGGTGCTCTTTTGGGTTGGTGCTCATGAATTGTTGATGGCTTGGTGCTCGACAAAGGGGTTGGTGCTCCTGTGGGTTGGTGCTCATGAATAGTTGATGGGTTAGTGCTTAGCAAAGGGGTTGGTGCTCTTGCAATTTGGTGCTTGCAAATATTATTTGGGTTAGTGCTCATTCATATACTTGAGATTGTTCTCCATGGTTTTTCCCACATTGGGTTTCCATGTTATATCTGGTGTCTCTCTCTATCTTGTGTGGTGTTTATTGTTTGAGTTTTATTGTATATCTTGAATGTTTGATTAAGTAGAATTTGATTAAGGTAAAGTTTTATAAGATATATGATATACTGATTCACCCCCCCTCTAAGTATATCCCATGCTTAACAGTCCTATCTAAAAATATTTTTTGTATTAGTTATTATTGGCCCATGATGGATGTTGATGCAGACACATATGTAAAGAAATATGACAAATGTCAATGGCATGCCAATTTGATTCATGCCCCTAAAAAAACTCTCAAATTGATGTTGACACCATGGTCATTTACTATATGGGGACTCAACCTCATTGGGAAAATTAATCCTACATCTTCAGATGGCCATAAACATATCCTTACCACCACCAAGTATTTCACTAAGTGGGTCAAAGCTATACCCCTCACTTACATGACTAGAAAGCAAATTTCCAAATTCATCTTCAACCATCTTATTTTCCACTATGGTATCCCCTCTAACATTATATCTGATAATGGAGGATCATTCAAAAATAAAGATGTTGACAAGTTATGTGTTGAATACAGTATCACATAACATTTCTCTATGATATATTACCCTTAAGGTAATGGTCAGGCTAAGGCATCCAATAAAATAATCATTAGCATTCTCAAAAATATTATCAATGATGATGGTCTCAATTGGTACCTTCAGATATTCCACACCCTTTGGGCATACTATACCAATCAATATACCCCCACAAGAGCCACTCCATACTCATTTGTTTATGGTACAAAATCCATCCTTCCCCAATCCTACATCTTCAGATGGCCATAAACATATCCTCACCACCACCAAGTATTTCACTAAGTGGGCCGAAGCTATACCCCTCACATGACTAGAAAGCAAATTTCCAAATTCATCTTCAACCATCTTATTTTCCACTATGGTATCCCCTCTAACATTATATCTGATAATGGAGGATCATTCAAAAATAAAGATGTTGACAAGTTATGTGTCGAATACAGTATCACATAACATTTCTCTATGATATATTACCCTTAAGGTAATGGTCAGGCTAAGGCATCCAACAAAATAATCATTAGCATTCTCAAAAATATTATCAATGATGATGGTCTCAACTGGTACCTTCAGATATTCCACACCCTTTGGGCATACTATACCAATCAATATACCCCCACAAGAGCCACTCCATACTCATTTGTTTATGGTACAAAATCCATCCTTCCCATTGAAATTGAGTTACCTTCACTGTGCATATCTTTCAGACATGCCCTAGATGATCATGATTACCAAGTAGCATGCCTACAAGAGCTAGACCTACTTGAATAAAAATGCACATTTACACTCAACAATCTTTAGGCATATCAGAACCAACTCAAAGGCCACTACAATCAATGTGTCAAGCATAGAACATTTAAACTTGGTGATCTTGTTCTTAAAGAAAACCAAAAGAATACCAGAGCTAAGAAGAAGCATAAAGGTAAATTCAAACCAAACTAGATAGGGCCTTTCTTCATTACTGTAGATTATGGATCAGGAGCATACAAGCTCACCACATTAGAAAAAGATGAACTTCTTGAGCTGATGAATATTATTCACCTCAAGTGGTACTATGCTTAAGCACTATGGTGTATTATCTATAAGTACCAATCTAGGTGTGCCACTTTATCACTATTCTTCTTTGTATGAATGTCATTCTTATCATTCCTATTCACTTATTACTTATCCATTTTACCATTCCATTCTATTGACCAACTATATTTTGAATCCTATCTATGTATCCCATTTGACCTTGATTTCACCATTGGTTACACCTTTTCAACACCAATGAGTCTGATCAGTTTTAACATGTGGTTCAAGCATTCCAAATAGAGACAGTATTTTGGAGTAGTATGATAGAAGTTTTGGTAGTTTCATATTTCATTTGTTTTTATTTTCTTATCACCGATCTTGCTACTAATTATAACCATCTATGGGAAAATTAATATCATTGATTTATGCCATTGTATCTTAGTTATAACCACCTATGGGCAAACTAGGGGAAACCTTTATTTATTAAGCCTTGATGTACCAACTTGCCATTTCCTATGCCATACTATGCCTTTATACCAACTGTACCTATTTTGTTTGAATTGATTGAAACATTAGTCAGATTTCTCTGCTTTAGAATAGAACTATGATGACTTGAGGTCCTACTCTACGACTATGTAGGCAATACTTGATTTTTTTTAGGTCAGCTCAGTCACCCTTTCTAGTCATGCTCTCATTATTTTGTGAGAAACCTAAGCCATGCTCTCACTATTTTGTGAGCTTGAACCATTCTAGTGTCTCATCATTCTCGATTGATTTGAGATACTCCAAAACTTCTAAAAACATTTGTAAAACTATTATAAAAACCCAAAATGTTGACCATTTCTTTGCCTTAAGGATTTTGGGAACCCTTACTAAGTAATAAGTAAATCACTTGTTCCTTAGTTTCCCCATCCTTTTTGGCCTTTTATCCCAAGAATTTTCCATTTCACATGACCATTCCTATTTTTATATCACATCCATTCTATTTATTTTCATCTGTTATCATTTTCTTCCCATTTCTTGGGAGAACTACATTTGGCCTAAATTTTTTTAGATATTACATTCATGGAACTATGTAAGCAGCATCCGCTTGCCTAGATCACCCAATAATGATTGTATGGCTTAAATTAATATGTTTGTTTCTTTATTTATTTATTTGTGCACCTATTTTTTAGATTTTTATACTATTGCCTTGATTCAGTCTATGTGCATTTATTAGGTGATTCCTTGCCCACACTTACACTTGAATCCATCCATATTCATGTGTTTACATTTTTATCATGGTTTTTATCATTGGTGTATTGTTTTTTATTGAGTATTGGATTTCAAGAGTTAGTCCTTATGCATATTTTGGCCAAGTCCTCATGATGTTATACCATGATGCCTATCGATACATGATACAATAAACCTCAGCTTCAAGAATTTTATTTAGCAATGGCAACATCAAAATCTTTTTAGCCAGCATCTCGATTCAATCCCAATCATATCCTACATAGAGTAATTAAATAATGAAAGAATTTCAACCTTTATTTAGTTCAAATGAGCATATCCCTACTAGTTGGTTGTCCCAATTCATATTTATATTTTATATCATATTATCCTCATCATCAACCAAATCAATCATGTTTTCCATAATCTAGGTCCAATGATTATAACCATCTATGGGGACATCATTGCACACCGTCCCACCTACATTTCTTAATGATTATAACCACCTTTCAACAAATCATTGTGTTGTCACCATTTTACTTTTTCTACCCATATATAGGCATGTTTTTATCTTGTTTGTCTGTTCTAACTATGATAACTTCATTTTCTTGATGATTATAATTGCCTTTGGACAAATCATTATGTTTCCATGCCACGTTGCCACTATCGGGGTACAATGCTTATAATCAACTTTGAGAAACATTTTTACACCATCCAACTTGAATTCTCAATGATTTTGACTAATTTTTTAAAATCATTATGTTCTCATCCCATTATTTTCCTTTACTTAGTCCCCTTATCTTCATTCTTTCTTTTGAGGGATCATTTTTTGACCTTTTCTTGTGTCAACCATTCCCTCAAGGGGGCATCATATAATTAGTTCATCATCATTATAGTTGTAGGCATATAGGACCTTTTCATTCTTTGAGAAGATGTTATTGTGCCTATAGATTGCAATGCCTTCCCAAATAGGGGCAAACTGTAGACCCCTAAAATTGGCCACCAATAACCTCCAACTAGGGTTTTGACCAATTCTTACCAAAATGCACAAATTGGCCTAAAAACATTAAAACACATTAAATGAGTTGAAATTTATATATTCAATTTTTGATTTTGGCTAGGGTATCATTAAATGGGATAATGTAATTTATGGGCTAGCTAACTTTGATCAGATCATTTCAAGTCAAACTATTAATTTTGCACCTAGGTGCTCTAGATTGCTCTTTTCTATCAAATCTCTTACAAAATAAATGTGCCTTTATTATTTTGTGTTGAAAACATCCTAAATGGGATAACGAATCCAATTTATATGACATCACATCCTAATTCTAATCTAGTCAAATTTTAGACCAATAATAAGGTATTATGATCAATTTGAGTAATTTATGCACAAAATGTTTAATCATGCTTAAGAGATAACTAAACCAAATTAGGGCCTAATTAATAATTACATGGAAACTTGTTGAATAATTATTTTTAGAAATGATTATTGAATATCTACATCATCAGGTGACCTCATTTCTTGGGAAAACATCTCTAGGCCATAAATGCCACAAATATCTAAATCAAGCCACCCCATGTTTCATCAAATCTCTTATGTGCCTATTCAATGCCCCTCTATCCCAAATATTGATGAGAATTTTATGGATTTTAATTACATAATTAGATTAATCCTTATCCACACATCTCAATCTTGAGATGAACGATTCAAGTTGATTCTAGCCATTTTCCAAAATCTATAAATAAGAGGCTTTCCACAAGAATTTCAAGCTTAAATTGTGCAAAGTTACAATGACCAAATGTATTTGAAAGTTTCATACAATTAGTGTTATAATGTCCAAATATTGATTTAATCCAATCTAAGCCAAGCCAAAGCCACACAAGGTGTCAAAGAGAGATGGAGGTAGCCAAGCTTCCATTGATACAGACTTCATGATCACAAAACTGAGCAATCCACTACAACAATAATTTTGGATCATCCAAGGAAGGTGAAAGAAGGTTTCTTTCATGTTTTAGTTTTATTTCCATTTTGTTTTGTTAACTAAGATCACCCTAGTAACTAGGCCTAGAGATGTTATACTAGTGTGTTTATTTCATTTTATTTTCATTTTATAACTAACACAATACTAACCATCCTCTCTTGAGTCAAATTCCTAGTCTACAATGCAGACCCTATCCTGATTTGCTTTAGATAGATTGGACATTCTTTGTTGGATAGAAAATCAAGAACCCTGAAGATGAAAAAATGAAAAAATGCATAGATTTTTTTGGAAAACTGAAGTATAATGATAAAGAGTTGAAGGAAAAACATTGAAGGAAGTTTCAATAACCTTGGTTAAGTGGAAAGGCATCCACAACCTTGTAATGGTGAACTACAGTCAAACTATGTTTCCTATTTACAAATACAGGCTTGATGAATGGGAGATCAATGTATTGCATGGAGTGTATGAGAGTTATTGTGGATTAAATAATAAAAATATATCTAAAGAGGAAGTAAAACTCTTAAATAAGTCTTTGTATACAATAGGTAATGAGATTATGTCTTGTTAACCCTATTTGGGGTATACACAAGCTGACCATATAATAGTGATCAGTATAACCTAGTAAGAGGATATTTAATCTTTGTTTGAGAATTTTTAACTTTATTTTAAGGCATATAAATCTTTATTGGTGATTGAAATGTTTGAGTTTTTTATTAAAGTCAATAAATTCATGTAGAACCTTCGTAAGTTGGAAACAAACTGTCTGAGAGAATAGAGCATTATGAAATTGTGATTAGAACATGTGGTGAGATGATTCAAAGGAATTTAAGCTTTAAATAAGTGTCATAAAGGTTATATAGACCTTAAATGAGTGTTTTTAGTCTTTAAAACCCTTATAGAAATCCATAAAGGTGTTTTAAACCCTCTTGGGCCTGAGACAACTCAAAAAACCCTAGTTCAAGAAAAAAATGTGATGTCTCATAATTTAACTAATTAATATGGCTTAAATTTTATATTTTGGTGTATTTTAAAATTAGGAATAATAATATAAAGTTTGTAGACCTATACAGATTAGTTTTGTATATATTTGAGCCACTAATTTGTTAACAGGGTTTAGGAGGCCTAATAAGGGCTAATTGGTAGATTAAAAAGAGTAGGAAATATAACTAGTCAATGAATTGGGGCTTGAAACTTTATTGGAAGAACAAAGATGTTAGAGGGTATTTGAAGGTGTGGTTGGTTTCTTGAAACATGACAAGAATATTTTTTACTGTGGAGAAAACTATAAAAAGGGCTACTAGATTGGTAGAGTGATAAAAGTGTTGAATAATAAAGTGAACCCTTGGGATTATAAGGTGTTATACATTGAGTTGAGACAGGTTTGTGAGGCCATTTAGAGTCCATCTAAGATAAATATTGTATGATTTTTTACCCTAATGAATATTAGAGGTCATATGACCCAAAAAGGAAGCTAAAACCCCAAGAAAGATATGGAAGTAAATTGATGGAAGTGGGATGATAAGCAAGGATGATTGTGAGGTGTGTTATCAACAATCATAAATAAAAAATCTCAAAGAAAATTCAGTAAACAAAGAGAGAGTGTGGTAATGCACAAAAAATTGTGAAGATATAGTAGAGGATGGTAGAAGCTCTGCATCATCTTGGATCTTATGCTTTAAGGTAAAACATAGATTTATAGAATGACCAAGGGCCTAGTTATAGTCATAATAATAATTTGTATCAATCCTTTGGGTATAGGTCTACTCATATCAACCTTTATATGATGAGGAATATATATGATGTAACACTCTAAAATCCATAAGATAAATGAAGTGGGAGACTTAGTTTAGCATGTAAATTGTCTCCTTATTGCATTAGATAATACAACTTGATTATGTTGTTGTGACACCACATTAACTATGGTAATTATTTCCTTTTTAGGTTTTGGAGGTTTTACCTTGTAACTTGGTTTGATAGTAAACTTGGTATTATATGTATATGTAATTGGTGTGTTTGCTACATACTTTAGCTTTTTCAATGAGATAATTTTCATTTCAAGATTGTGATCAATGTGGTATAATACATCAAAAAATTTGAAATTTTTGAAAACAATGGACTCATGTAATGGGGCAAGTAAACTTTTCTTGAATATGTCTTGCAACTCTTTGTACACCATTGGATTGGTCATTTTAGTCAACATTTTATTTTACCTCAAGACATATTCATTGATAGTTTTATCAGTTCCTTATTTTATTTTTGTGATTTAGGAATAAGAAACCTTTTGGGTGATATTGATAGAGAAGTATGTCAAAAACTGGTCTACAAGAGTTTTGAATGCATTTACTGATTGTATTGGTAAATTAATCACCTCAAACCATATTATTTTAAGCTCCTTGGAAATAATTTGGTCAAAATTTTATCATTAGAAACATAATCAAGGCATGCCATATAGAAAGATTGAAGATGTTGTTTAGGACCACCTTTGCCATTGTAAAATGTGAACTTAGGTGTAAAAAAACCAATTGGAAAGGGGTCAAATATAATTATGGTGAAAGAGCATTATGAAACACCTCTTGTGAATCAATATCATAAGGTGATTTCATATAATTTTTTTCAATATTTGTAACCTTAGTTTGCAAAAAATATATATCAGAATAAGAGCTTGCACCTCTTGGTATTTAAGGTTAGAAATTTGAGAATTCACCAAAGGAGGTGTACCCATAGTTTGCATAAATTTGGGAATTAAAATCAATAATTGGGTTGAAGTACTAAGGTTTCCCATGTAAGATGTGGAAATATTAGTTTCAGGTAACAAAGGTGTGAATACATATTTATGCCCCCACTCCATGTTGGTAGATTGATTGGAATGGAATCAGTTGTAGTACCTTATAAGGATTCACCATCTCTAGGTTAGAAATTTTTAACCTTATCATGTTTATTGATTTCATCTCTTGTAATATAAAAAAAATACATCTATTAAACCCTTTTTGTTATTAAGATGAGTCACTAATTCTTGTTTATCTTTCATTTGAAAACAATTTTTTTGGTTAACATTTTCCATTGCTTACAAATGAAAAAATAGAATTTGAAACAAAAAACCAAAACCCTAGCTAACTAAAAACCCTAGGAATTGAAAAAAAAATACATTCATATAGATCAAGTTCACCAAGTTTTTAACCCTAAAATATATATTAGGGAATCTAGAGTTAAAGGGGTTAGAGATAGCCTAGATCACAAGGATGATAAAGTATCTATATAGCAAGCCAATAAATTTTCAAACTCAAATAAACAATATTCTTAATTTATATATTAGATATACTAAAAATAAAAAGTATAATTATGTTAAATTTTACAATGATAATGAAAATAAGATACATAAATGGTTCTAATACTATTATAGATCTAGATCCAAAATAAAAAGGAAATATACTAGATTTGAATAGTGAATCAGTCATCTAATTATTGAAATTATACCTTTATATCCCCATACACTTACATGAACCTCAGATAATTGCATTGATTTTTCTATCTAGACACACGTGTCCAATATGAAATGCCTACTAGATTTGGATGTGACCACCTAAGATATTTTGGGTTTTGTGTCACCTTCACTCTAGTGTTTTCAAATTTGAATCATGGGTTTTCATTCCCTAACAAATAATAAAACCTTAGTTCTTCATCTTTATAGTTGATATGGTAAAAATGGGTTAGTGAGCTCAAGGTAAAAATCTAACTCTAAATACCCCCTATCAATAAGTTCTATCTATATATTTACTTCTCTAAAGAGGGCCTCAAACTCATGTAGTTATCCCCTATGTGTGGGATTGTGTATGCATACCTTAGTTCTTCATCTTTATAGTTGATATGGTAAAAATGGGTTAGTGAGCTCAAGGTAAAAATCTAACTCTAAATACCCCCTATCAATAGGTTTAATCTATATAGTTACTTCTCTGAAGAGGGCCTCAAACTCATGTAGTTATCCCCTATGTGTGGGATTGTGTATGCATAAGGATGCAATGTGTGATAAGCAAGTACATAGAGTGACCTAGCTTATAACTTGGAAAATATGACTCATGGGATGCTTCTTCAATACTTAAAACCTATAGATGTGTTTTCCCTATGACCAATATGGAAATTGGAGAAAATAAAGAAGCTTTTCTCACTTGAATGTTTGATTGAATGATTTTGGTAATTTACCTTGTGAGTCTCTAGGTTTGTACTAGGTAAAGAATGAATGAGGATTGATCATGTATATATACCAATCATTTTGTATAATACCTCACATTAAAATACTTGGGTAGACCATAGGTATATGCTTCATTTAAAAATTAGATGAATTTAGACACTTACATTAGGATGGGACACTTACATCAATGTAGGTATCTGATTAGGATGCAAGTGTTGGATAGCTGAAAAATAGACATAGGTTCAAAACTTATAGAAATAGAATATAAGCATGTTTATAACATTTTGAGAATGATAGAAGGCCTAAGTCATCATAATAATATTATATGGACTAAGAGATAATCAATTTGGCATAGAGAGATGGATACTAGAAAGTAAAAGTTGAAAAGACATTTTATAGAGCTAAAAATCATAATAATAAACATAAGGATGAAGATATGGAAGTTCTTATAATCATCATCCCCTTATAGATACCCATATTTGGTAAAAGCATAGTTTCATAGTATGTTTTTCATAGTTCTTACATTTATAGGCCTCTTGACAAAGAGTTAGGCATCCATGGCACAGTCTTGCATGGACCTCTTTGGTTATGTGTTCTTTTGCTTTATTTTTTTCCCCTTTCAATCTGTATGTTGTCTAAATTGCCTTTTTCCCAATGTATTATAGGGATCCCTACATGTGTTTCTATTATCTCTATGGTTTTATCCCTTGGACACATGCATCTGGGTTAGACACATACATTACTTGAAAATATATTACTTAATGCAAATTTTTCCTAAGAGGTCCTCATACTCATGTAGTTATCCCCTACATGTGGGATTGTGTGTGCATAAGGATGCAATATGTGATAAGTAAATATAATAATGGCCTAGCTTGTAACTTAGTGAATATAGCTCTTGGGCTACTCCTTTAGTACTTCAGACCTGTAGATGTGTTGTCCCTATGACTCATATGGAAATAGGGTAAATAATTATTTTTTTTCTCACTTGAATGTTTGATTCAATACTTTTGGTAAGTTTCCTTATGAGTTGTTTGGTCTGTGTCAGGTCTGTGCTAGGTTCATGCTAGATATGTACTAGGTATATGCTAGTTGATTAATGAATGAGGATTGATCATGCATGAATACCAATCCTTTTGGATAATATCTCACATTAAAGAAATTAAGTTGACCATAAGGATACATTTCATTTCAAAATTGGATGAATTTTAAGGCACTAGACACTTACGTTAGGATGGGTCACTTGTGTCGATATATGTGTCTGTCTAGGATGCAACTGTCTAGGTAGACAAAAAATAGGCACAAGTCCAAAACTTTTAGAAATAAAAGATAAATAGGTTTATAACATTTTGAGCATGTTAGAAGGCTTGAGTCATCAGAATAACATTGATTGCACTAAGAGATAATTAATTTAACATAGAGATAGTGTATGTGAGCCTTTCAACAATCTGAAAGGTCTAGAAGCTAAAGGTACATCCATGATATTTATTTTCCAAATGTATAATAATAGGATGTTATATAATTCAGAAATAACATCTACATGCTCATAATCAAAATCAATGTAGTTTTCCAACACATGTAGTGAAGTGTAATTGAGAGAAAGGCTTCATCTTCTTTCCCTACGAAATTTAATTCAATTACATGAACATTCACATAAACCCTTTTTCTTTACAAGATTATGATAGCACAAAACCTGACATAATATAGAAAAATTTTAGAATTGGTGTAGATTTGAATAATGTGTAGCTCAAACTTAAGGTAATGTGTAGCTCAAACTTAAGGAAGGTTCTTCATTTGATTATGACTTGAATATCACTTGGTAAATAATTATGGAGTGATTTGTACATATAATGATCTTTAGGATAAGATAAGATACACAAATTACAACGATGGAATAATGTGTCATGTGAAATCAAAGGTGCATTAAATTAAGTCAAAGTGGAAGGACCCATAAAAATGCACAAAATAAAATTGATTAGGTCATCAATTATGTTCAAGATAGAATTGGTATGTCACTGATTATATACCAGGAGAATAAATGCCCAGAATATAAATGAGGTTACTCATAAAATGTTGAGTGGGATCTAAAAGCTAATAAAATATGAATCTGAGGATGTTTAGATAAAACAAGACCAAAGATAGTCTAATTTAGGCTGAAATGTGTCCAAAAAATTATAATTATACAAAAGTAGACCAAGTGTGCTAAACTGCAAAAATACCTAATAAAATATTATTTTTACCAAAATTAAGTGTCTACAATTACACTCAATATCCCATCATTCCCACCTTTTTCTCAATGTTAAGTTAGTTTGTTATTATATCAGAAAAGTGAAGTTCTCATTCCTATCTTACACATATAGTAATTAATATAATTTTGATTCCTTATAATGTATTAGATATTTTAGACTTTTTTCACAAACAAGTTCAAATATTTGAGTCTAGCCTTTTTTTTTCTAATTTTGTATTTAATTATTGTTAACTTTTAGGGGACTTTCCAAACTTTCAATACACCTTAACTTATGAGCTATCTTATATCATAACCCTTAAACTTATGATAAAGCTAATTTTTAGTTGGAAATGTGTTTGTTTTTTTATTTTAATACAATAAAAGCTCAAATGTCTTGATGTATTGTCATTCCTTGCTCCTCAACTTCTTTTCTTTCATTAACTAGACTTTTTGGATTTTTGTTATGAATGAACTCTTGAGTTCACATGTAATAAAGTCTTGAGAATTATCATTTCTCATTGGGACCAAGGCCTAAATTTGATGTTAACCCTCCTTATCATATTTTATTTTTATGATGGTTATTTATTCAACATTATCCTTCAAATTTTTTAATAGTCTACCTAAGTTTTTACTTGCATCTAATATGGTCTCATAAAAAATTGATTGTATTTTACAACTAAAAAGGTAAATACATCCATACGGACATCAAATTTATACCTTGATTGGGACACCTTACCACTTGGTTTTTAGTCATACTTTTTGGAGTTTTGATAAAGTGTCTTCCGGAGCTCATGTGTCTAGATCCTCAAAAGTTTTGATTACCTTTTCAAAAAAAAAAATTCAAAACTAATGTATTTAGACCTTGTGAACTCTTAATACACAAAGGCTCATTGTAATGATGTATTCACATCTCTGAATTCTTGATTTGAGAAAGTGAAATACTTGATTTTGTTTTAAAATTTTATGACTTGTAATGAGTGTATTAGATCTCTCCTGCTCTTTTTTTTCCTACATTACTTTCCTGATTCCTATGATTATTCTTTCAATTCACTCTTATTCTTTTCCACTTTTTACACTTATTTAATTTATTTTCTCCTTCCATTTTCTCTTTAGTTTTTTTTCCAATTATTTATAATTTTTTATTGAAACCTTATTTTACATGGATTAGGTATACAAAATATTTCTTTGGCTTAATATGGGTATCCTTTCCAAAAAATCCTTTGGGACATAATCATAGCATCATCTTTTTTAGTATCCCTTAGGATTTGTACTTTAGTGGATGGTTAAGCAAAACTTTTTACACCATCATCCTCACTATTAGACTACAACCCACTTGATATTCCTTAACTCTTTCACTCTTCTTTCTCTCATGTAATTTTTTGCCTTTACTCCTAACATGTGTGTTAATATTTATAAATATTTTCTATTGATTCAAAATATAATGTGACAACAATATTATTTTAGTAATTAAAATTGTAGGAATTTATTAACACCTTTTCTATCACTTTCTTCACTCCTCATCAAGAAATCATGCATGCCTTTCTCCATGTCACTTTATACCATTGTTAAAGATTTTTGCTTAAGTTTTTGGATTCCAATATGAAATTTCCTTCTAGGTTTTTCTTCTAGAAGGACTCTTTTTCCTATTCATTTAAATTATTTGGTGTTTTTATCTCCTTTAGCTCATTTCCTTCGCAATGTTTTTTCAAAAGTCATGGTAGATGGATTTCTTGATTTTAGATTTTCAAATCCCTAACATCCAAAGTTATTTATCAATTTGTGATTGGCTCTTTATATCTCATCCGATCAGTACAATGAAGAAAATAATAATCTTTAATATAATGATGGTTGGTATCCCTTACCTATTGATGAAGACCACCCTTCTCAAGGGGAATGGGGTGACAAGATACAGGATCTTCCCCCTCCATCGCTTCTTCCAGCCCCCATGTTCATTGCTATAGTATAATTATTTACTTTGATTTCTAGTGATTTTATGTGTATATTTTTTGGTTTTTATGCATTCATGACAATTTTATGTGACATATTTTATGTGGTCATTTTTGACCATCTGTTGGATTTTATCTTTTCTTGAGGGTTTCTTACCTCAATTTGACTATACTTGTGGGGCGTGACTTTTTCCACCCATTTTTTTGGTATGAATAGTATTGTAACATTATTTTATTATATTAATATAAGTACACTCTTCAATCAAAAAAATCTTTGTCACCTTTTTGTTTTTCATATAAATTTTATTTTATGACATATTTTTCTCTATGAACTCCACCTTCCCAAATCCTGAGAAGAAGTTCAAGTTCAAAGGGTTCATCTTTATTTCACATTTTTTTTTATTGACTAGTTATTCAACTTTGTGCTAAAGATTTATGTGTTCTGTTCTATCAAATTCACCTAGGGATCAAACCTGGCCTCATCCTTTATGGTGTTGGGTCCTTACATTCAGTTTGAATTCATCCCTAGTGGACTCTTTATGAACCAAATAACTTCACCAATGAACCAATGAACTTTATACTCTCATTCAAATATTAAATCTAACATTAATAATATTTTTTATATTTATCTTAGCCATTTTGATCTTGATGATCTCCATGTCAAGTTGAATGATCAAGACAAAAATATTTTAACTACTCAATTATGATAATGGATTATCTAATGACATAATTTTTATTGTAACAATTCAATGGGAAGACCTCTCTATAAACCAAAGATGTTTTAAATTCTTATTAAGAACCAATTTAATTTTTTCAAGTACCAAACTCATTGATGAGTTTTTCAATATACCTCAAAATGAGGAATTTTCTCAAACTTTCATTGAATAAGGTTAACCATTTGGGGAATCAATTTTAAAAAAAGAGTTCAACATAAAATATAAGGTTTGGTTAAATTCAAGAAGACAAGGCATCTAAAATATATCAAAAAAACTCCACTTGAGTGAATTCCATTATGATTTATTTGACATTATCACCTTGCTCAATCATTACTAAATGTTGATAATGATTTATACATGAAAATAATATATTGATTGGTCAACCATCATCAATAACTCCATTCACAAACAATATTGTGAGCTTAATATTATATGTAGTTTCTTTATGACTTCATATTTGGTCTATGATGTGGAAAGGCAAGGGAAATTCTTAGGATTGATAAAGTATAGTAACTTGAGCACTACCCATAAGTTATATATGTTTACCCTTAATTTGAAATTAAATAAGGTGCCAAACACTTTAATCACATCACTAATGCCTTTATCTTCTATACTCTTAGGATGCTCATAAATGAGTATTGAAAAATATTTTTTGAAAAAGGAATAAAGGTAGTAGTAAAATGGAGAAGTGTTTATCCAATTTCTAATTTTTATATATTTTAGATTATGTGGGTTTAATGGTCATCCTTATCATCATCCATGATATGTTAGTGAAAAGCTTCTATTAATGAATTTTTCAAGCAAGTAGTTGAAGTTCACAATTTCTTCTCTTCACAACATAAAGCTATTATTCACTTCATAGTAATAATTGGGTATAATACATGCAATACTCTTATTGATTTAAAAAATTAATTAGATTTTAAAATATATTTGAAGAAACTGACAAGATGTAGTTAAATTAGTCATTTTTTAAATAAAAACATTCATTCGTGGTAATTTAGACACTTATATTCAATACTTGTATGTCCATTCTCTATAGTATAATATAGCCATTTTTCACACTTGGTCCATTTGTGTATATTTATATACTTTTAGGGAAATTCCTACCCACACTACTCTATCTCTAGTCTCTTGCATTCAAATATCTTCAAAATTCATCCATCTTAACTTTTAAACCTTGTGTTCCTATCTTCTAAGCTACTTACAATCATTTTGAGCATTTATCTCTCCTAGGATGGATTAAATGGCTATAGGTCTAACACCACCTCTGCCATGTATAGATTGAGCCTGCCAAATCTATCCCCTTTATTTTTTTGGGTCCTTCATCTTTGGTCTTATTTCTTGTAACTTTGATCTCACATATCCCTCTTTTCTATAGATAATTATTGCACATGTCATGTCCTTAGAATCC
Source organism: Torreya grandis (assembly GCA_037957365.1). Lineage (NCBI taxonomy): Eukaryota > Viridiplantae > Streptophyta > Pinopsida > Cupressales > Taxaceae > Torreya > Torreya grandis. Next base: position 6,264,852 of record JARHVA010000236.1, read on the forward strand.
ATATATATAAATAATTCCTATTCATTTAGCAAGTAACATTGAAGTGCCAAGTATCAAATAAGTTTCTTTTATGCTTATATCTCCAAAATTAAGTTACATCCTTCATTTTTTGACTTTATTGCTACACTTTTAATAGAGACTTCCACATTGATACTTCAACAATATTTAATATATTCTAACATCGTCCACTTATACAAAAGGAGGGTTATGAGTTGAATGTTCATGTAGTTTCATCTTCATATATAGGAAAGCAGAGATTGAAACCCTTTCATGAGATTCTATTTACATTTCCCTATAACTAGATGGGGTCTAATTATAGCATTTGGGATATTTAATTACAACTCCATTGAGGTTTCCCAACCCAACTACTTATTTCCCTTTTATTTTCCATGTATTGTAATGAACTAAGTCAAGAGAGGAAAAAGACATAAATTTATACATTTTGCCTATGAATTTATAGAATCACAATGATAAGACAGTAAAATTTTGAGAGAAAAACCTAGAGAAGAAAATATAGAATCCAAAAAGATATGCAATAAAAATTTAGCACAACATAATACATAAATTGATCATAGCATAGGGATCAATGTGGCATCTAAATCTGCCCTAGGCATATCGAATCCATTCCTACATAGATATAGTACCATATTTCACATAAATTTTTATCATTACTTCCATAACACTGCTACAATCTCAGATTCCAAATATTCTACCCAAGTGCACCTTTAATTCATCACTCCTTGCTTTTCATATTGTTTATTATTTGTCCAATTATGCAACACTTAGGGCAAATTTGATTTTGCATTTTAGAGATATTTTTTTCAATTATCCCTTGTGAATATTATTTTATTATTTAATTATTATCATTTTAATTTATTATCACTATTTTAATAAATAAATTTTTGAATCCCTCCATTCTTTAAATGCCTATATATAATTTCATATTTCTTAAATTTTGTAAGGTCTTACATAAACCCTCTCCTTACTTGTGCCTTATTACTAAGCTTTCATTGTCTTGATTCATGATGGTTATACTTTCTCCTTAGTTTTTTTTCCAAGGGTATTATGATTAATCATGTGTTTCTTCTCTTATCGCATGGGTAAATAAAATGTACTTTTTATTTTCATTTATTAAAATGTGTCTAGGATATTTTGATTTTATACATTTGTATGCTTTATTACATGGTTAATATATAAAAACTACCATTTTTTACATGCATATTTTATAATAGATATCATATAATATTAGATTATGTTTAACTCTTTTTAAATGTTTTAAATGATGATGGATTTAAAGGGGTAGAATATCCTATACACAAGGATGAATAAAACTATTCTAGAGTAGGTCAATTAATTGAAAGCTCAGATAAATAAATATTATGAATTAAAATGTTGAGTTATGTTAAATATATAAATTATATTCAAAATAGTAGTTTGATTTCATAAACACTATCAATATATAATACTTAGCTTATCTGTAAATGCACAGATAGATCTAAGATATGCAAAGGTAAAAATAGGCAATGACAAGACTGGGTTCTAGTCATAAAATTTTGTAAATATTATTCCTAGAGGCCCAGACAATTGCATCAACATTAGGACACTTTCATTGATGTAGGTGTCTTGATATCGATGGAATTATCTGGTATAGAATATTCATTATATTTTAGAGTGACCACATAGAGATTTATGGTTTTTCTATCACCTTTTTTTTGATGTCTTTTATTCATGTGCAAAGGTTGTGGATGACTATTTTTGTATTAAATCATATATCTTCACCTTAGGTCTTTTTACCTTACTAAAAATGGGTTAGAGGGCTCATTGTGTCAAGATGACCTCAAGGACCCCTCTATCAATGATCACTACCTTCATAGCCAACACTCCAAGGAGGTCCTCAAACATATGTAGTTCTCCCCAAAGTGTTTTTTTTTATGTGCACAAGAGTGAAATAATCTATATGCAAGTGCATGTAATGATATATCTTGTAACTTGACAAATATTTATCATGGGTTGTTATTTGAGTGCTTCAAACATATAATATAATTGCTCCTATCACTAATATTAAAATAGGAAAAAATATAGAAGTATAACTCAGTTGTGTATTTGAGTAAATGAGCTTGAATAAGTGTTTTCTTAGTATTTTCTAGATATATAATGAGTAGGCTTAGATTTGTATTTATACCACACCTTTTTGAAATATTTCATAAAAAGGTTAAATAAAATAAATAGGTTGACTAATAGTATTTAAAATATTTGAAAATTAATTGACTTTTAAGGACTTGATATTAGATAAAAATCTGGACACTTGCATCGATACAAGTGTCCCTATGTAGGATGCAAGTGTCTATCAAGTTAGGAATGGTGAGGATTTGAAACTTATAACGAAGCATGTATATCAAGTTTTAGGCTTTTTATATAGTGCAGAAGATTTGGGTCATCATAAATGATAGGATTATACCATAAGATAAATAGTTAAGCATATTGAGATGGTGAATGCAAGATTTGTGGAAATAGGGAGGTCTATAACTAAAAGGTAGATCTCTGATATTTATTTTTCAAGTATACAAGATTGAGATGCTATATAAATAAGATTTTATTATCTCCATTTGCCCCCTTTTAATCTAGTAATGCATAAAGATGAAATTATTAGGTTAAAGGAAATAAATATTTACTTGGGTGTGTACAATGCACCTTACCTTTACTGCAAAAATTTAAGTATTTTTTTGGTGCATGAATTGTATCCAAGAGAATTTTATAGTATAAATCAATTCATATGATCTAAAAACTGAAATAATTGAAATGTTTAAAAATAAAGAGAACAAGGAATGAATACACGTGTGTTTCTATGACCATGTTACCCCTTGGTACTTTAACTTAGTAAAAATGCTTATTTATGTAGCATTAGAGTTGAGAAAGGTTTAAAAATTAACCTTGAAGATTAAAGAAGGATATTGGAAGGCAATTATGCCCCCAATCTGGTATAAGGGTGAGTTGTGACTTGGTCATGGAGATCATTAAATATTAATCACACAACTCAAGTGACAATACAATAAAATCCAAGTTAAGTGGTATAACCAGCTCAACCTATAAAATAGAAGTAGTGTTAGGTTGTTGAGGGATTTGAATCTCAACTTCACTAATAAAAGACACAAACTATTATATATATAAAAAGTTTGAAACGATGCTTCTTGGTGAAAACTTTATTTCTTGTTAAAGTATTAGCGCTTCTTGGTAAAAAAGTTTGAATATGTATTTTCAATTTTTGGTTTACTTTCATGTAATATGCACTTATAATGTGTCTTAATATTAAATATCTAGTAAAATTTAACCTATGATCTATAACTATGTATAATATCTATCACAAATCTAAAAAACTATGTCCCAAATCTATAAAAAATGGTTCAATGTATATAATATTTTGACAAAAGTGTATATCTGAATCATGTAAATTATAATGAAACTATGAAAATTTTGATAATTGTATAAGTGTGGAGGTTGTGTCTTTATGGCATGCTCCCACTAATATCCCCTTTTATGGTGACAAGAATAGAATTTGGTAGTTGCCTTACCTCAAAAGGGTAAGATAACTATATAATATGTGTATGAATCATGTAACATATAGAAGTAACATATTTAAGTATATATATATCAATCAAACTTGTATTATTTTATCACAACACATCTTAATATGTATAATATTAATCATGACAATGTCTAGAAAGTAATAGTACAAGTTTAGTGCATAATTAAGCACACACACATGAACACTCAATGTCACACAAAAGGGGTCTAAGGAGATTAAAAACAAGGGGCATATTCAAATTCCACACACATGAAGTATTGACATATTCAAATGTCCAAATATTAAAATAAATCAACATACAATGGCACAAGGGCCAACAATCAAAGAGAATATTAAAAAGTTCTAAAATCAATATAATATCAAGCATGAAAAAGACAATCAATAAAGTGACAATGTGATTGAATGAAGTATAAGCAACCAACATAAGTATATCATTCTAGTCAATGCATATATGTGTTATCAAAAAATGTTATGTAACATAGCATATCAAGTACAATGTGAAAGATGTAAACATGAGTATAGGCATAAGTGTTAGTATATGATCTCATCATGATAATGTAGAAATCATCATAAAGTAATGTAACATGTATAAATTATGATCAATAAAGGTAGATGCCCCCATCATAGTGTATCATGCGAGAAGAGGAAAGGTCCAACATATGTATGTGCATGTATTATGTATCTAGTTTATGCTTGTATCACACTCAAGTATGTGTGAAACATTTGTGTATATATAAAAGAAATGATATGTTATCTACTAACATAAAGTAAACAACATGGATGTCAAGGAGCTAGTAAACATGTGAATGCTTAACTTTTTTATATTTTTGAATTTATTTTATTGTTTTTGTATTTTATATGGAATATTTTATTTTTTGAGTTTTTTTAGAAATATTGGAAAGAAAAAAGGTCTAACTTATGATCACATCTAATGGATGTTTATAGGGAGATCCAAAATCATAATATGGTACATCAAACTAGTGATATTGCCAAGGGGTATGCATAAATGTCATATATGAAACTATAGAATCTGTGTTACATTGTGTATGTATCATATGACTCTATGGTCATGCATAGGTAGCAGAAGGTGTAGTGGTTCATGTAACCCATTTTTTAGTGTTATGTGATTTATTTAGTGTAGATATAACTAAAACATGTTTATTTTCTCTTGGAGAGATTGATAATATACAAGTTATCAATGATCTCAAGAAGAGGACCATTATCTACAAGGAGTGGTAAATGAATACCATGTTTTTAAATAAATGTGTCATATGTGTGCATAGTAGAATTATAAAGTGTATCATGTTCTTTGTTACATTTTTACTTGATATCTTTGCTTCAATGATATTTTATTTTGTGTTGAGTAATCATGGATTTCCAAGTTTAGCATTGTTGTTAGTAACCCTTAAGATCCTCCACATACTAACATGTTCACTACTGCTACTTAATGGACTCATTGTGTGTGCCTTTATCTCTCTTTTTTTAATTGATGTGCACTTGGGTTATTTTAATTTTGGTTTTTTTGGCCATATGGTGTCCTTTTTTTGACTTTGCTCTTCTTGAGGCTTCTTTTGCTTGGTTCTATTATTTTGGGGTGTGAATTTTTGACCCATGTTTTTTCTATGATTAACAGTGTATTATATCTTGTTATATTAATGAAAGTTTAATTTTTAATCAAAAAAATTGACTAATATGTAGTATAAAGGAGCATGATTCTGATCCAAATATGACATTCCATTGAATATATCTAACATAAAAGTTGGATGTATTAGTCAAATTCATGTGTTCCATGTCATATCCCAAAGATGTAAAGAATTTCTAGGTACATTCATGTGCTCCATGCCATATCCCAAAGATGTAAATAATTTCTAGGTACATATATTGAATTTATAACTTGGGTCAACTATGATATTTTAACCTTACTTTCCATATATGCAAGGTTCAAAGATTTCATGATTTGAGGAATGATTTTTAATTACTTGATATGAATTCATGTGTGTAACATTATCCTTTTGATGTATGTTTTTATTTTTTTAAATGTTCTGTTTGTGTATTTTCCTTGGACTTGTTTCCATTTGTAGGTTTTTTTATTTTACATTAACTAAATTAATATGCATATTTGAATGAGTTTCATTAGTATTTTCAATATATTCCAATCCTTGATGATCATTATGATCAGAAGTAGAGATAGGACAAGTGATGCCTTGTGCATGTTTTTGTAGTCCTTGACCATGATAACCAAAGTGTTATAGCTATTGTTGTCCAAAACCATATTGTTTTGAAAGTTGAAGATCATTTTTGAGAGGTATACATGGATCCTTTTATTGTTATAATTATCTTATTTGTAATTATTTTTTTTCTCAGAATTATCCATTGGTACCCATATTTGATGTTTTGACATTTGCAATTTAGGAGATCTATTCATAATGTGAGTGGGTTGCTTGATTGATGTATATATTATAGAATTTCCACTATATTTATACTTTGTATTTTGTTCTTCAATAAAAAATAATAATATATATGATTCCCATGCATTATATGATATTCACAATAGTATTTGGATCTCCTTATAGGATTTAGAGGAGATATTTAAACCACTTTATTTTGAATAATTTCTCTTAAGATTTCAATTAGACTATGATTAACCTTTTGTTTAAATTTTGAAGCACTAGTTGTAGATGAATTCTATATTCTTATTTTTATATGAAACCTTGTTGGGTATAACACTACTAAATAAAGATGTAAACACAAGATTAACACGAGAATATTTTGTATTTTTCGCATAGATGATCTAATATTTCAATAATGTGATATTTGAAATGAAATAATGGTTTTTATTTTGTACCTATTTTATTAACTTGCTCATAATAATGATTTTATCTTTAATGGATTCGTAAGAACAAATTTTATGTATTTCAAATTGAATAGGTATACACACACCATCTAAAGGAGATCTGAGAGTTAGAGGGGTTTGAGGAAAGATATATTAATTACCTTATTTTGAAATCATAAGATGAAATACATTACCCTTAGGAGAAGTGATTACATGGACCTGGTTAGAGGGATGGTAGTTACCACCCTCCTTAGGATTAGGAGGAGGACGACGTTCCTTTTTATCCATTTTAAATATTCTAAAGATGGATATGTAAATAAGATAAGAGAGGTATATAAATGTTAGGGGCAATCCCACACGATACAAAAAATCAAAACTAAATAATTATTGTATTTTCAAACCTTAAAAATTTTAAAACCTTAGGGCAAGCTAGGATTTTCAATAAAAAGACATAGAGGTCAGAATCACCAAATTTTTAACCTCTTTTAAATATTATGGATCAAGAGAGGTCTAAATGGGTAGAATATCCTATAGACAATTATGAATAAACTATTCTATAGTGGGTCAATGATCCAAAACTCAGAAGCTTTTATTGAAAGATAATTCAAAAAATAAGAACAACACAATTGTAATAATGATATCTCTGAGAAGAGATGTTTTATTGATCAAATTTGTGGACCCAAACATATGCATATCTCTGAGAAGAGATGTATAATTTATATTTCAAGTTACATCTTCATTTATACATATTTTTAAGGGATTAGGATGATGTGTAATGTCACCAATCTCGAGGGATATTAAATGGTTTTACTTCCATGATTTACAATAATACAAAATTTGAGGAATTACTATTTTTAAAAACTTATTATTTTTAGACTATAATACTAAAATTAAAATTTGAGGTAATTCTATTTATTTTTTAGTGGTAAAAACTCATCTATAAAATCTCTATGTCATCTCATGACATTCCCCTCATTCTTAGCTTTCCAATGGTTCAAACGGAGAGTCAAACGGAGCTATGGTGCAAAAGTTATGGCTCTCAAAAGTTCTGCCACAATTGGAGTAAAACCATCCCCTGAATTGTCACCTGAAATGTTGCTCAGATCAGTCAACTAATTGAAAAATTATATAAATAAATATTTTGAATTAAAACATTGAGTTCTGTTAAATATATAAATTACATTCAAAATAATGGTTTGATTTAATAAAAAATAGGAAGATATAATATTTAGCATATCTAAAAATACATAGATAAATATAAGATATATAGAGGTTGAAATAAGTACAAACAAGATCAAGATCCAATCATCAAATTTTAAAAATATTATTTCTAGAGGTCTAGACACTTGCGTCATCCTTGGGACACATACATTAACATAGGTTTCCTAATATCAATAGAACTATTAGGTACTTAATATTTAATTTATTATGGAGTCACCACCCAAATCTTTCTAGGTTTTTTATCACTTTTATATGGATATATTTTATTCACATTCATAGACTATGAATTAATTTTTTTAGATCAAACCCTAGCTCTTAACCTTAGGTATTTGTACCTTATCAAAAATAGGTTAGTAGGCTCACAATTTTGAGTTGACCTCAAAGATACTTCTATCAATGAGCATTGTCTATATATCCAATACTCCAAAGAGGGCCTCATAGATATGTATTTCTCCCCTAAGTGTTGGTTTATGTGTGCACAAGGGTGCAATATGTTATATGTAAGGGCATGCAATGATCTAACTTGTAACTTGACAAATAATGTTCATGGATTGTTATTTGAGCATTTTAGACCTATAACATGACTGCTCCTATAACTGATATAGAAATAGGTGGTAGAGCATTTAATTCTAAGTAGGTTTATTATCCTTTAGATTTAGTAAAGTTATTAAATAATAATAATAATAATAATAAACCTTGTAAAAATAAATAATAAAGTTATAATTATTTAATAAGTTACCAAACTTTAATTAAATAAGGTTTATCAGGATAGATGGACTCGTTATTTTTACAATAGTCACCTCTCTTAGTATTTCACTATAAATATGGTTTTACCTCTATTGTGAAATTACATATCATAAATATAAAATGATTTGATCATATTCATTTTGTGAGTTTTGTGAAGCATTGAGTGAAGAAGTGAGAAAGAGAACTTGATGTATTGGGGACAAAATTTCTCATATTTGAATAATTATCATCTTGTGAGTTTGTCACCTCTTTGAGGTTTTTCCACCTTAAAATCTTTATTTTGTGTTATCTGTGTGCTTTGTTAATTATTATTTATCTTAGATCCCCTGTGTATATCATCTTACATTCATTGAATTTGTCACGGTACCAGAGTAAGCGAGGTGAGTTTAATTGGCAAGCATAATGCATTGAGTTGAATAATTGATATTTTATTCAATTTAAAATATTTTTTTATATTTTAAAGCCTCCTTCAATCCTATGTATGAAATAGAGAAAGAATTAAAAAAAATGATCTTTGAGAAGACTAGTTCATCATTTTCAAGTCTTAGATCTTTATCCAAACACCTCATCAAATTTGAAACCATCTATGGATCCTATTGAAAAACCATAATCAATTTCAACCATGGAGATCATCTTTTAGAGTTATTGTCTTGTCAATGTATGGATTGGGTAAGTAAAAATCTCAGAGAAATTATTTTATGTTGATCTAGTTGTTTGTTATATGTGTTTAGTGGTTTCATCTCTTTCATTTGTGCCTCAAAACACTACTACATGACCCCTAAACCTATTAGTTGGAGATATGTGAATTCTTCCTTGGTCAAAACGGTGCCATAATTAGTCTAAGAAAAATTTTAAAAATATTTTTTTAGTTAAAATTAAATTTTAAATTTTTTTTCATTATCAGAATTAAAAATTCAAAAAATTGAAACAAATTTTAAGAATTTTGGTGCTCTGTACAAAGTTTTGGACTCTCTAAAGCTTCTATAGAGCACCATATTTCAGCTTGGACAATTCATTTTTTCATCAAAATTCTTTTTTTAAAGTTTAAATTGGTTCATCTAAAGATTTTAAGAGGATTGGTAAAGTTTCAAGCCTTCTAATAGTCTAAACAAGCTTCTATGAACTCCACTACTATTGCTACAATGCCATACCTTTGCTCAGAGTGTGCACGGTTATGGCAATGTTTTTTACATAGTTGTATTAATTATATAAAAATAATTTATTTATTGAAATCATAATTTACATGCAACTTGAAAAGAGACCCACCTCTACATTAGATTTTTAATCTAGATGTTAAAATAAAAAAATTGTTTTTAATTTTTTTAAATTACATGCATTTATTAAATTATATTTAATATTTTTTTATTCAAAAAATTATATTAAAAATAAATAAATATAATAATGTGCATGTAAATTCTTGAAAAAACTTCTAGAAGGGTTAGTGGTAATAATTTTGTTAAAAACATGGAACTAAGGAGGTTCCAAGTTCAAAACACCTTAAAATAAATAATTTTTGACTTGGTCAAATCATTTTTTAAATGGTGTTTAATTTAAATTTAATTTTTTTTTACTTTGTGTGCCAAATTTTTATGTATTTAAAACCCTAGTTGACCTATCAAACTTATTTCGACTTTAAACCTAGTGAATGTTTTATCAAATATAACCATGTAACTAATCAATCCATATCTTTTGGCACCTTTTAGATACATATATGTAGTATATTTTGTGGTTTGAAACCTCCAATTATTAATTTTTTAAGTTTTTTAATAATAGTGTATAGGTAGTTGCTCTAAGTGCGACTCTTTTGACACTTAATTTAGTGCAATTTTATTTAAATTTTTTGTATTATTTTATATCTAATTAGATTCTTAATTTAATGTGCACTTGTGATTTACTTTATTTTACAAAATAAGTATTAAAAATCATTAAAAATGTTATTTTATTAAAATTGTTCTTACATCAATATATTTTTGTAACACTTGCAACACCATATTTTATTGTAATCTTTCATAATTTTTTTGCTTTGTCTAGCATTAAATTGAAAAATTATTGTATGTTTACATTTGAATTTTTTTACTATCAAATAAAGTTAAATTCACATTAAAAAGAGTTATTTTTAATCATTTGGTTAACATATGTTCAAAGAGAAGTTATGGCTTCACTTCATTTTTATTTAGATAAATTACAAATGCTCAATGAAAATAATTATAATATATAAAAAAATTCATGTTAAAGTTGAATTTATGACCTGGAAGTTATGAAATATTGTCATTGGGACTGAAAAATATCTTTCTAGACGTCATGTGACCCTTGAACTTACCAAAACATTTCAATAGAAATCACAAGAAGCTATGTCCATTATCTTGTAGAGTGTTAAAGATGAATTCATTCTCCACATTGATAATCAAGAGTCTCTTCATGATGCTTGAAAACTCCTTGAATCCATGCATGAGCACACTTGTCTCTCAAAAATTATTAAATTAATCCTTGAATTGTTAACTACACCTATGAAAGGTGATGAAAATATTATTAATTTTTTTGCTAAAATTAAAAGCGTTAAAGCTCAGTTAAATGGATGTAATTATAATTTGATTCAAGATTAATTTCTTTATTTTATCATTCAATTAAATATTCATAAAAAATTTAGAAATTTTATTTCAATTTTGAATTATAAGTATCAAACTAAGTAATATATCCCTGACCTTACCACTTTATTTGCTTTCCTGATTTAAGAAGAGCAAGTTATGATCAATTTTGATTCTAAAGAGAATTTCACTCATGCACTTCTCACCTTAAATACTATTTTTGATAACAATAAGAATAATAAATCTAATCCTAATTTGACTTCTATCTCAAATAAAAATAAAAAATATGATAATAAAAATCATAAACCTAAGTTTAATGAAAATTACAATCTGTGTGATAAATTTGATCATATGATGGACACTTGTTATAAAAATAAAGATAAAGTTAACAATAAATCTTAAAAAAATAACGAAGAGAACAAATCTAATCAAAACAAGTAGAAGAGTCAAAACTCTAATCAAAATAACAATCAAGATTAGAATGTTATTATTTTATAGCCTACTTTATTTACTTCAAATGAAAATAAGTGGATTTTAGATAGAAATGCATCACACCATATGAGTTGCCTATATAATATTTTGTGTGATTCTACAAATATCTTCAAAAATATTTACTTAGGAGATAATTCTTTCTTAAAAGCAACTAAACAGGAAAAGGCTAAATTTTCAAATATTACTGTAAATAATGTTTTATATGTACCTAAGCTTAAAAATAACTTGTTATATTATTCACAACTTGCTAATGATAATTTTATTGTAACATTGTTTAAATATATTTGGTCCATTATAAATCAATCTAGATCTTTGATTGTTGAATGTGCTCAAAAAAATGGTTTATACATTTTCTCTCCTTCTTATGTATGTTTTCTTTCATTATATAATAAGAATGAATCTCAATTATGTCATGAAATATTAAAACATGTTAATTTTAGAAATTTACATGATATGTCTACAAATCATTTTTTTTTAACTTTCTTTTATCCCCTCTCATCATGAAACTTGTGAGGATTTCTTACGTGGTAAGTAACATACTAACCTCTTTTCAAAAGAATTATGATGTGAATTTCTTACACCCTTTAGAATTAATTCATAGTGATTTTGTGGTACATATTTAAGTTATATACTTTAATGGTTATTTATATACTATTACTTTTATTTATGGTTATATTATATTGATCTAATCTTTTTTTATTAAAAATAAATCTGATGTGTTGTTTAAATTCAAGAAATTTAAAGCTAGTGTTGAAAATGTATTTGATTTTTCTATTAAGAGATTAATAATTAATAATGGTGGTGAATATGTTAATAAAAATTTTGATTCTTTTTTCATTAATTATGATATTCAAAGTAAATTAATAACTCTTATTCCCCTTAGCAAAATGGTATTACTGAAAGGAAAAACCACACTATTATTGAAATGGTTATAACATCATTGCATTTTGAAAATGTTCATTTTAGCTTTTATGGGCTGAAGTCATGAATACAATTGTGCATATTATGAATAGAATCTATGCTTAATTTTTGCATTTTTATTCATCAAAAATACATGTATGCTCATAGTATTTCATTTATTTTGATAACACCATTTTATTATTACTTTATAGATACCAACTATATTGATATTGTCTTATCTACATTGTATTTGTTAGTAAAATGATTTAGTATTGATTCTTGAAAAATATGTATTAAAATTATAATGTAATAGATATATTTATATTAGATGATAAATCAAATAAAATATATAAATATTATGATTATTTTCAATTAAAATAGCATTAAAATAAATTATATGCATAACATCATGCTTAAGTTGACAAAATGATCAAGTTTTAGTTATTGCATTTGGTAAAAAGATTATGCTCAATGAGTTTGGATCTTTTGTATTTCAATTGCTTAAATACTCTCATTTTATTATTTTATCATTTAATTTTTTATACTAACATCATTATATGATTTGTTTGATAATAAAATATGTTATGAATTGCAAAGTGTAAATGAAATTTGTATTATTGGATCTTCATCACTTACTTTATTAAGCATTCTATTCATACATATTTGAAATTACTTATCTTAGTTTCATATATGTTTTATTGGATGATGAAATTTTATGTTAAAATTATCCATATTTGAAGTATGAGAGGTTATACCACAATCTTTTATTGAAGAATATTAAACTTGCAAAGTTTTTTGATAAAACTCAAATGATAAAATGAGTTATTGCTAATAGGATATCTAATGTTTGGTTAGACTTAGTATCATATTATTAGTAAATTATTTTATGTGCATTGCATGGCAATTGAGGAAACTCATCTTCTCAATATTAGAGACATCTAATAATGAATTGCATACAATAATTTATATTTTTTACTAACTTTGTAATCAAAGTAATGAACTTATTTGCTTAAAATATGACATGATTGTTTTAAAATGTGTTTTACCATAGAAAAATATATGTCATATTTTTATGTATGTTGTTATTGTGATGCTAACCATACTATGTTATTATGAATCTATTTTTGGATATATGTTTAAGCTTTGTATAGGTGCACAACACAAATAATTTAAGAATATTTAAATTCATATGCATTTTATCTTAGAAAAATCCCTCAATGATGATATTGATCTATAGTTATGTTCTACGAATGAATAAGTGGTAGACATATTCATAAAACTACTTGGTGTTATCAATTTTTTTCAGTTTCATGCAATGTTAGGCCTTTTAGAGTTGTCATTAAGGGGAAGTGTGCAAGATAATGCCACTTTCTAACTTTCATGTGTTTCTTTTACGTCTTTATACCTCTTCTCATTGTAAAGCATTATAAACTTTATGTGGAAGTTATGTAATTTAAATAAAATTCATGTGGAAGTTTTATTTTTGTACCCCAATACATTAAAAGCATACTTTGTAATGGAGGTCTTTATTTTATAAAATGTTCCAAATATGCTTAAATGATTATTCAAGAGAAATTGTGAGATATAATCTCACAATCATGCTAGTCTAAACTTAATTTTGAGTAGTTTATAGATTATAATTCATTTTGTTTCAAAATGTGATGTTTGGCATGATTAAGGTTTTTAAATATTTCAATTGTGTACATAGTATAGTTAGTTTTTGAGGTACCTATGACATTTATCCCCACCTACCATTAAGGGGGAGTGTTAGAGAATTTATTCTTAAGTGGGATTGTTGTCCCTTAGCTTTGGTAAAGTTATTAAATAATAATAATAATAATAATATATTTATTAACACGAGTTGGAAACATTTTAAAAATAAATAATAAAGTTATTATTTAATAAGTTATCAAACTTTAATTAAATGATTTTATTGAGATAGATGGACCCGTTATTTTTACAACGATCACCTCCCTTGGTATTTCACTATAAATAGAGTTTTACCTCTATTATGAAATTATATATCATGAATATAAATTATTTGATTATATTTAATTTATGAGTATTGTGAAGCACTGAGTGAATAAATGAGAAGTTAATGTATTAGGAGCAAAGTTTCTCATATTTGAATAATTTTCATCTTGTGGGTTTTTCATCTTAAAATCTTTGTGTTATGTTATTTGTGTGCTTTGATAATTATTGTTCATCTTAGATCCCCTGTGTATATCATATTACATTCATTGAAATTATCAATAAAAAATAATATGGGATTATAAATCAATTGTGTAATCGATAGAATGAGCTTGAATAGGTATTTTTTTGGTATTTTATAGATATATAATGAGTATGGTTGAATTTATATTTATACCACACCTTTTAAAAATATCTCATGGAAGGTTTAAATAAAAAAATTGATCAACCCATAAGATTTAAAATATTTTAAAATTAGATAAATTTTGAGGACTAAACACTTGATAATAATCTAGACACTTACATCAATGTAAGTGTCCCTATTTAAGATGTAAGTGTTTGGTAGGCTAAGAATTTGTTAAGGATCTAAAACTAATACTAAAGAATATATAATAAGTTTTAGGCTTTCAATATAGTTTAGGATATTTGAGTCATCGTAAATGACAGGTTTAGAACATAAGATAAATAGTTAGGCACAATGAGATATTGAATACAAGCCTTTTGGTAGTGTAAATACTCATTTTTGGCCACATTCATGTCTAAATAGACGTCAGATCAATTTTTAGCAACCAATGTAAATTAAGCCTTAAAATCACTATTCATCTTAAATTTATTTGCATATTAGACATGTATATCCTAAATCATATCAATGCATCCTTATTTGGAGTAATACATTATACACAATAATAACCTCTCACCGATTTATCTCTAATCAAATTGTGACCTAAAAAATTGTTAATTTTGACCAAATGTGAAGGACAACCATGTTGAAATTTATAAATAATAATTAACCTAATTAGAATTGCTCAAAATATTAAATCTAATTAAATGGTTAGTTAAAACATTCATGGCTAATTAGTAAAAACATTCATGGCTAATTAGTAAATTTTTAAAAATATAAATTCACTCAAAATATGACATCATGCATGACATAGACCAAACATGATCAAACACTCCAAATTCAATGCAAAGAAATATCAATTTATGTTAGTCGTGCCTCATAATTGTAAATTAATCGTATCATTTATGACCTTGGGCCTCAAAAATTGAATGGATTTATTACCACACATAATGATCTTAAAAAGGTTGGTCACATTACAAGATGAGATTATGTCAGACCTTAGTTGTCATATTATAGAATCTAAATTTGTTTCTATACATAATGTTGTTATTCTAGAGCCATCACAAATTTTCATTTTAGAGGAGTATAATAGTGATATTATACCTGTTGAGAGCATCAATGACTTGTCTATACTTATGGATATTCATTCTATAGATTTGTGTGCTTCATCTACAATCTATTCTTCAGTTTTGAGAGTTGTTAATCCATGGTCCACACTTTACATTGAAATTATTTCAATGAATGTTCCATACCATTATTCTAATAGGTTAACTTTAGTGACATTACATTCAATTCTTGTGCATTATCTTTCCATATTTATGTTTCACTTTAGTTTTAGACCATACTCAGAGATCTTTGTAAAAAAATTTGTCTTCCATTGTGGAATGGGCAAAATTTCAATACACTCTTCATTTCTCCCTCTAGAAAAGGGAAGAAATATTATTCAATGTATATGGAGCTTCTTCATTCTTTAGACAGAGGACCTCATCATCGACCTTGGTCATTTTGTGAGCTCTATTGTAGGCAACTTCAGTATATTCTATGGGGGCTTCTTAGTTCTCTATTTGCTATGTACTTGTGTAAGTCATTAGGATTTTATGTTGGGACTCAATTCTACTACACATCTAAGCTATGCTTAAGGGGGTGTTAGTGTAGATTTTTTTCATGTGGTTTTACCTACATATCCTAGTTAACTTTTGCTTAGGTGTCACTTATGTGTTTAATATATGTCATTGGGGAACATAATCCTACATTCATGAGGATGTGAGGACATGTCTATCTTCCACCTATATATGTACCATTTTTAATGATGTTTGGCTAACTAATCAAATTATAATTTTATCATATTTTAATGCTTTTATATATTGTGATATTTCTTCCTCTCATGTGTTCATGATTTCACTACATATAAATTCACCTTTGTGCATTTGATCCTATCTAGTTATCGATCCTCGAGTGTGGCCCACTCTAAAATTATTTTATATGAGGGTTATATTTACAATTTTCCTACAAATGATGTCCCTTTTTGATAGTATAGAGTTATGGAACACATTGAATTTATTATCTCACACTTTAACATACCTAATATGAATATCACAAAACTTCACCAATCCATTTCCATGGAACAAATGCAAACATATGATGTGAAAGAAGCTAGTAATTCTAATGAAGTTATTCATTCTCAATATTATGAAGATAAATAATATTATAGATATGATGGAAAATATGATCATTTATCCAAAATTAGCTTTGTGCCATATGGTTTAGGGAATATCTCAATGACATGAGTACATTTGGTATTGGCCAATTATATTATAGGCCCAGGATTATGGATGACCTTTTCCTTCTCATATAATTTATATTATAAAACTTATCACAAATAAGAGAAATGAAACTATGACATATAATTTATTAAATACTAGTCACCCAACATAATCTAGTGATCCGCCACTAATTGACTTCAAAAAAACTGCCACAGGACTCATATATGTTAACTAAAAGGATGCAAAATTATTAATTAAGATATGAGATAAAATACAAATAAATATCATCTCAAAAGGATTGCACAAACCTTAATTATTTCAAACAATATTTTGCCTTGACATACGAATCCTTTAATCTTTAGACCTCACCATTTGGTGCATCCCATCATAATGAAGTTCATAGCATTACATACTATGAAAACCTTAATCATCAAGAGTAAACATCTTCCATTATGTTCTATGAACAAGAGATATATAATGATAAATCAAATAATGGTTATTTATAAATCTATGGTTTTATTTCCTATCATCATTCAAACACATGTCACAAGATGATTGACAATGGTTCTAAAGAAAATATTATTACTATGTATTTTATATCTAGTCAAGGTAATAATGAGTCATAATTACTTAGTATGACTATGATACTTTTTAGTTATGATGGAATTTTAGGCACACCATTACTTGGTCTTAAACTCCCAATTACATCTAATCCTCAAACCCTTCTAGTTTGGTTTTATGTCATTTAAAGTATATGATCTATGATATATTACTTGGATGACTATGGCTTAATAAAATGAAAGTCATACTTGTTGACCTTTTAGGTCACCCCAGCCTATGCAGAGCTCATAGAATCATATGCAGAGGGTATTCATACTTACATACTATAGGGTCCTTTAGAAGTAAGTTCGAGCATGGATGTCCCCCATAAGCACCTAAAATTGGCAATTGGTGTAGACACCTTAGACAAGTATCTATGCACGCCTATCCACAAGCCTCATACATACCCTATGAAATATTTCTAAACTATTGTGTAAAACATGTAACTATAGGTATCCATGCAAGTCATGTGCATAAGGTTCCAAGACTTCAAATAATGGTGAACAATAAGTGCATAAAACATATTTTCTAATTTCAAGTGTTCTTTGAGATCTTCATTCCTTCTACATGCTCCTCTTTAGTAAAATATATACACCAAAGTGTTAGGGACCCAAGCTTGATCATGGTAGTTAGCATTTGTTATCCCATCATATGCAAGATATACACCCTCCCCTGTGCAAATCAATACTTATCCTACTATGTAGGCTTCAATGCACACTCTTTGCATAAGATGTAACAAAGTATTAAATCATGCACAAGTCAAGGTAAAAAATGAGCATACACTTAAATAAATTAATTCAACAATGCAGATTGTTAGAGGTACAATCATTGAGAGGACAGGGTGAATCAGTGATGCAAGATATTTCAAACTTCAATTATAATCCTTTCAAACTCTTAATCAATAACCACAAGCATTCATAAAGTATATAAGATGCTCATAATAATGAATAATAAAGATGATGTAAGATCACACAAATAACACAAGATCTACGTGGAAAACCCTTTTGGGTAATAAAACCCACTCTCAAGCCTACAAACACATGGACTACTTGTCTTATAAGATGATCACAAACATGAGACATTTTAGTAAAGTACCCACTTCACAAGGAGCACCCACCCCTAAGTATGAAAAATAACCCACTTGTTCTAGATGTTGATCACCCACACGACACCTTATGAAATCAATAACTTTAAAACTATAATTATAGATCAATCTAATTGGAGAAACAATGTTTAACACCTCTCTTTCAACTCATCACACACACTCAAACTTGCTCATGTAAGAAATACATCCAAACACCCTTTTGGATCACTCTAATCTTATTCAACCATCTTTAATTTTCCCTATACTTCATTCCATCCAATTATCACACTCTCTCTGGTCTCTTTCCTTTGTCTCTATCTTCTTCTCTCTCAACACCTTCACATCAAATCTAAAAACCATTACCTTAGCTTCCACTCTTTATAGAGTCTCCATGAATATAAACTTATAATTTGGCCATAATACTTGTCTTAACCCTTAATACATCTAACATGACAACACATATCTCAAAACCATCCTCACAGGTCATCCATAGCATCTATGGGACACACTTAAGCAATTATGTCTTTCAATTAGGCCTTAATAGCCCTTATAGGTCTCATGGAGACCTATTACCTATTTAGCACTTCATCAAGAAAATAAATAGCATAATATCACTTTTAAATACATGGTTCCACTCCATATGAACTCTAAGACATCTTCAAGTGATTACTCCCACCAAAACACTCTTCTGCTAAAGCACAAATGGCTCAAACAATATTTTGTACATAGTAACACCATGAACAAATAAATAGTCAATTTTTAAACTTTATATCTAAAATTTTACAAACATTCAGACTTTATAACCATATTTTATGGATGAACCCTTAAAGTCCTCTTAAAATTTTAAATTTATACCACCATAAAATTCTACTTGGAACAAAAGATATAGCTCAAAAACTACAGACTAATTTTTCCTCATTAATTTGAATATTCAAATTCCAATGGTCACTAAGAAAATGTTAAACATCAAAAAAATTGACCTCGTCTCATGATCCCTAACAAATTTTAAAAAATACACTTTATCGATCTCCTTCGAAGTAGCCTGGTCTTTAACCTGAAATCACTCATCATTGATCTAAGATCCTTTCTTCTATGATCATGTCACTTGGCAGCCCCACATGCCTTCTGAGCATCTTTTGACATTTTGATTTAATATGCACCATTGGATCATTATTGAAAAGATAATTCACTTCATTATATATTCATATGTTATATTATATGCTCATCATAGATCTGGTGTTCAATCTTCATGATTGTGACACGTCACTAATGCATTCATTCTTTGACATATTGAATACATATGCACCATTGATCTTTCTCTGACAATATCATGCACTCTGTTTGATCCCTATCCATTTATAATAAACACTCACCATTAGATATTTGATCTAATTAAATGCTCATCATAGATCTTTGATAATGTAAATTTGGCTAAGTATGGGAACTTAGTGAACTTTGTCTAAGAGGCCAACTATGCACCTTAATAACTTTTACTACGCTCCATGTTCAGACCTAAACCTTGAACCATAGGATCTTCTCACATAGGGGAATCTATCCATATATCAATATTATCTTAAAACATTTACACATGTGAAATATAATTTCATCAATATGCTCACTTAGTTTTATCTGACAAGATGACTATTTAAGCTTAGACATTCATATGACTATTCTGATGAATTACATTCACTTCCATAAGCACACCAAGTACTCATAACACCCCATAGGGTCTTTGAAACATGTCCATACCATCAATATCATCTATTAATTAAAACACTCTCTAAACCCTCAATATGATCATTTTTTCATTAATGCACTAGTACCATATGATATCTTTGACATCAATTGCAACCAAATATCAATGACTATGCTCAACACAGAGATAAATTAGGTTACAAAGGATAAACAAAGGCCCATGCCATCTTCTCATGTAATCTCTCTGCATAAAAGTTCATCCCCTATGCATAACCCAATAAGGTCTCGATACTATCGAGTATATAGATTATTCCTAAGAGCATAGGGCATAGATTTCTTCTGTGTGCACAATATGACATGGTAAAAAATCTAAAAGTACTTACATATATTTTGCATCAATAATTAGGCCCAAATGGATTGATATGTGGTAGTCAAGTACAAAAATTAGTTATGAGAATTTGGGTGATGAATGAAGCCATGTCATAACAAGTTAAAGGTAAAGGTGGATGTCATATGGAAGAATATGGTTGCACACCTCCCCTAACTACCTAAGCATCCTTCATTCCTAAATGTGCATGTGGATGTATAAAAATACTATTAACCACTTTTAGATTCATATTATTAGAAAAAAATTAAGAAACATGTCTCTTATTAACTTTTATATGGCAAGTTGGTCTTCCTAATTGACCTGGAGCCCTGAGCACTAACCTTTGAATTCAATTTTATATCTATCATGCCAAGTAGCAAATTTATTACATAAGATCGTGCTCAACCTTATGAGATCCCTAATTTTTATTGTATGTACATCCCTCTCCTTGGTATATCAAAGGTCTACCCATTCAATTTTGTAATATTGTATTAGACCTTAGAATTAATGAGGACTAGAATATCTTCCCTTAATGCTCTATGTTTTGTATACACTTAAGGTTGTCAAACCTTTTTTGTGCATGTTCCTCCCTCTCATTATATCCTACCTTCACACATCTATATGAATTTGAATCCTCTACAAGTCACATTCTATGTATGCATGAGTCTACATAGATGTTATTTGTGGACCATTTATCATCCCTCTCAATGTTGTATTGTGTTCCCTTACTTCCATGTGAAACACTTATTCAATGGGTACCTGATCTGAAGGCCATGCATTTAGTCCCCTTAATTTTATTATGTCTCAATTGGATGAGGTACTTGATCTACTCTAGGTGCATCACCACATTTTTGTTTTAACAAATCTCTTACCTTCTCCTTCATTTTTCCCTCAAAATATATCTTAGGTTTAGAACTAGAGGTATATTTCCCTTTTTCTCTTTATAGATCTATTTGTTGTTCCTAAACTAGGTGCACTTAGATTGAAAATAATTTGACATACTCTGGAGGTTCATCCCAAGGAGTTTAAGGGTCTCACACCTTGGTTCCATCCACATCATTATGACGAGACAATATATGTTTCACACATGCAAGTGAGTTGAATGTTTTTGAACCCCCCCTCAATCGAACACTTTCACACCCTACACCAAGTGTTCATGGTCTATACCCATAAACAAATCCTCCTATGAAGTGGAGTATCTATAGGTGTACATTTCAAATGATAATAGTTTCTAACACACTTGATGGGACCAATACAAGGATTCACCTAAGATCTTGGTGTTGTTCTTAGTCAATAGTGTTGAGGACACTCTACAGAGCATCTAACGACTCTAAGCATTTATGGTTTATGAAATAACACCTTTTTTATATGCTAAGATAGATGATGTCATATTTAAGAGGTACATACTTCTATTTCATTGAGATACTTACACCCTCTAGAAGAAGAGTTAGAGTATCCTTGTGTCCATTTAGGGAAACTAATGATTCAAACCAAGCTTCTTTAAGAGCTCAATCTACCTATCCTTTTGGTATATTTCCCCAACCTAGAAGAGTATTATTCCTTATTCCATTCATGGTTACATAGAGGAACTAGTTATTTATTCCCTTGAATGGGGGTATCCCTTTGGTTCTAGCCCAATATGATGACATCCTAGTTGTAGCCCTTAAAATCTTATCCTATTTTACTAGTGAGAACACAACCTCCCCTATAGAACACATTCAAGATGTTGTGAATATTTTCTTAGTTTACCATGTCACAAGAGATAAGGTAATAATTAGGTTACATGACTCTTCCTTAAAATGGAAGGCTCTCCAATGGTACTGATATTTGAGGCTAAATTTTATTCACAATTGGGACGATCTAAGAGAGTGACTATGTAAGTAATTTGAAGATAAAAGTGACCACTTGTCCTTGATAGATAAGTTTACCACCATTAAGAGGGTCTTACACAATCTGATGGTGCTTTCCATTATATATTCTAAAGGGTCTAGGATAGAATACCATATTTATGTAAGTCATCTCTAAATACTACATTCTTGTATTATCTAAAGGCTCTCAATAGTGACGTAGTTTTAATGGTCCAATCCATGGGATGAATTATGCTCCTAATTCATATGAGTTTGTTCTACATATAGAATTTTTTAATTCAATATGGAAATATTATGCCTAGACCCCTTATTCCCTTCTTTCTTGAGCCCTCATTCATGATGCACAAGCCTTGCCTTTTATTCTAACACTAGCACCCATCCCTATTACAACTAGCTCTCCTACTCCATTGGTTGCACCTTTGAGTGAGTTACATAAAGTCAAATCATTATTAAAGAGTTTTGAAAATGAGCTAATGGAACTCAAAAGGAAGAAAACACAACATTCCAAGCCTTATCAACCTTCAACTAGTCATATCAATCAAATAGGCCTTTATGGCATGTAAAATCAAAACTAATTTCCATATAATAGGTCACCCTACATGTAAAATTCCAATGTTATCATCACTTAAATATCCCTCATGCCCACATAAAACAACATGTTATATGACTATGAATGGTACATTCCATGTGATTAGCCACATAATTAATCCACCTATGTAAATGGAACTTTTAAGTGAGTGCTCATGGTATAGAATGTGTCATAGTCTCAGGTATAACTAAGTATCATATTTATGTAAAGGAAGGAATCTCTAGCATAATCATATGAGCAAAATGAATCCACCCATATAAACTAGCAATAAGGTGACTTCACTTACATAAATCAAAATGAAATGCCAAATGTGAGAAATAACCCAATTTCTTTTATCACAATGTTTCGAAAGAGAGCGATGGTGGAGGAATCATCCTCTTTAGTTCCTTCAACTTTTGTGCCTTAGGTTTGGCACATAGATATCCAAGTTAAAATAATTATGTAACCTTCAGTGCATATTAAGTAGGTTTTACAGAGTGAGAGTCAACCTCAAACTAACACCTAGGTGCGAGAAGAGGATACTATTCAAAAATTACAAATAAAGGGACCCTAAATTCCCATTAATACAGTTGAGAAAATTAAAAAGACAAGCCTAAATGTACCTATATGGGATGCTCTTGTTATTCATTCTCAAATAAATTTATTTTAGGATGCTCTAAATAATTTATAATAATGTGAGCTATCGAAGACTATGCCTTTTGTTTGTATAATCATTTATCAACCAAAGGAGGAGGAAGTGTATAGAAGTAGCAAGTTATCTCCATTCTAGATTTATATGATCATCAATAAGAATTTGGTACATAATTTCATGATAGACTCAGGTACGAGCAACTCAATGATGCCAAATAATATAGTAGACATATTAGGCATAACATACTCTCATATTTCCAAAGGCATCATCCAATTAGATAGAACAATAGTTAAAACTATGGGGATCATCAAGAACCTAAATAGTATAAGCATAGAAGAATATAAGAATATGATAAAATTAGTACAACCATTTGGATATAGCAAACTAGTTTTAAACTTGGTCTGAACATAAAATATGTCCAATAATAGCTTGTTAAAAGCTTACAAGCACAGAGTATGGGATATTATCAAAGGATTTGATGCCTTCAATATCTATTCCACACTGAGGGTGCAAAATAATAATGCTGAAAAATTCAAAACCATAGGTACACAGTATGATATTCTGCATGATGTAAGTAAAGAGTCCAAATATATTATAAATCTTATGGTCAGACTGGTAATCCTAAATAATGCAAACAATTAGTAGGTGTTCGAGAGTGAATAACATATCATTAACTTATTACAATATGAAGTAGAATTTATCACCATGAACCAAGGGTTGATTCAAACCCAATATGAGGATTAGATCATTCAATTGAATGGAAATAACCTACCTAATGGATTTTTCATGTTATAAATCACCTTCAACTCTGATGACCATCTCAAAGGTTAGAAGCAAATCATGATAGTCAAGGAGAATATCTTTGTGCAGGTGACCATCTTTGATGACAAGGTCTTGAAAGAAAGTAAAATATGCTCCCTATATAAAATTAAAAGATGCATTGAGATTAGTAGGAGGTATGATGATATATTTGCATACAGCTATACAGACCTCATTAGATTTGATCAAGACTTAGCAAAAATGTACCATTGAGATCAACACCAAAACAAATCCAGTCAGGTAGAAATAAAGTCCAATCAATCCTAAACTTGAGCATTTAATGAGGAAGGAGCTCTTGAAACTCATCAAATCTAGTATAATATTTCCAATCAAGCAATCTTCATGTGTGGATAACCTGGTCTTGATACGGAAGAAGAATGGATAAATATGACTATGGATAGACTTCAGGGATTTGAACAATGCATCCCTCAAGGATAACTACCCCCTCTCACTAATAGGGCAAATCCTAAAAATAATCACAAACATGGAGAGATTTTCATTATTAGATGGTTATTCAAGCTATTACCAAATACTTGTGAAGGAGTGTGACTACATTAAGACTACTTTCACTACTAAGTGGGGCACCTTTGCATATCATATGATGCCTTTTGGATTGAAAACTATATGATTAACCTTTTAAAGAGCCATGGATATGGAATTCAAGGGACTTATCAACAAAATCATCTTATTCTACCTTGATGATATAATTGTTTTTTTAAGCACATGGAAGATCACTTGGGTCATATGGAGTGAATATTTAAAAGGCACCAAGAGTTTGGGATCTCTCTAAACCCAAATAAGTGTGTATTCAATCTCTATAAAGGCAATTTTTTCAAACACATCATCTCCAAAGATGGACTTGTAATTGCTCTAGAATGAGTCAAGACCATCTCATCCCTCCCTCTTGTAAGTCACAAAAAGAGTCTTTAGAGTTTCTTGGAAAGAATTAATTTTGTCAAGGAGTTCAACTGAACTTATCTACTCTAACCAATCCCCTCATAGCAATGCTCAAGAAAGGCATTGTGTTCAGTTGGACCCTACAAGGTAAATTTAGTTTTGAGGCCATCAAGTGCACTATAACATAATTTCTGACCTTGATCAACCTAGATTATGGTAAGAATTTCATCCTTTATGCATTTATCAGAGTTGAAGGCATCTCAACCATTTTTGTGTAGCATATAATGATCATATAGAGTAACCTATTACTTTCTTTATCCAAGTGCTCAAGGATTATGAGATTTTTTATAAGTTTATGGAGAAACATGTCCTTGTAATCATAAGGGATCTCAATAATTTTATACATATGCTCTCCAACAACATGATCTAGCTCATGGTCATACACGCAAGTGTAAAAGAGTTTCTACTTATCATAGACATTAAAAAGGAGACAGTTGGATAGATCACAAAGGTGATGGAGAATGACATAGATATCTAAGTCACCAAGCTAGTGCGAGGAAAAGGGTTATATAATCAACTGGAAGAGAATATAAAAAATGAAGACTACACAATTCTTATGATGTGCAAAGACCAATTAGAGGATCAAAGTGTATACACATAATATTTTCAAACTTTATCAATTACTGATACTTTCTATCTTGTAAGAACCCATCGAGTCTCAATATTTCTAAGTGCACACCTTAAAGAGTGTACCAAAAAAAGGGTGGGTAGACTATTGGTTCCTTTTAGGATTATTTTCCCTTTTGCCACTTATGATCTACACACTTATCTCCTAAAACCCATTCCCCTAAGATTTACCTCCTATTTTTCACCCTCCTCTAGTCATTTGCCACCTTCATTATCCCTTCCCTAGCCTAAACCTCTTTTTGACATTTTACATGACTATGTCAGCCATATCAACCTTGTATCCTTGTTGACAAAACTTATTAGAGACTAGGTCGGCCCTTGGCCAACCTAGTCTATGACCTATTAAGTTTTATTCAATTACAATACTTGGTCAATCGGGTTGACCTTGTCGACCAAAAATTTCAAAAGGGTTTAGGGTTAGATCTACCTATATAAACACATCCATTTCACATTCTTAAAAAGTAAACAAGATTTATTATACATTTATGCTTCTTTACAATTTATTCTTCCACAATTCTACTTGAGGAGTCTTAGCTTGGGGTTTCTACTTGGATAAGAATCTTGTCTTGTGGAGAATTCTTGGATGCTTTGGCTTTTATTAGTGATCCTTACAAAACACAACTCTTGAAAATCACCTTTAGCCAAGGGAGAGATTGAATCTCTATGGGTTCATCTTCCAGGTAAGTATCTCTAACTTTGTTCCTCTCTTTAGTAGATAGAAGTAATATAAGTAATGTATTTTGAATAATATTTATCTCCATGAATTAGGGATTTACCTATACATAGCTTAATTATAATTCTCTTATGCATTTTTACATTTATGTTTACTAACCCCCACTTTGTGCCACAATCTTTGGTGAGCACTAGATTAGACTTTTGCTTTATTGAATATGAAAACATAGGACCTAGTTAGGGTTATTACGTAAGTTTTCTTGATTGAAGGCTTTGGAACCCTCTCTAGTAATATTATTATGATAAAAGATCCCTTGATTAGGTCTAATGGATCCATATTGTTCATGACCCTAATTATCTAATGTATTTCCAATCAAAAGTGTAAGTAGGATCTATCTTCTCTGAGCTAGGATTGATTTTTAGATATGTTGCATTCTCCATTACATACATTCTAGTGAACTCAATGTGAATCTAACCATTGCAAGTTTTCTTTCACATTTTTCATTTCTATCATTTTATTATTTTTCTATATTTTTGATACTAGGTCGACCAAACTGATATAGTTCTAATTTATGTCTACAAGTTTAACACATAGTCACATCAAAATGACTCTATTTTTGTTGTACAAGTCTTCATCAAATATAGGTTATTAGATTAAACAGATCAACACAGTACTCTTACTCAACTATAAATAACAAACTTAGTCAACCAAGTCAACTTAATCTTTTTGTCAACATTTAAAACAAAAAATTAGGTTAAACAAGTCAACTTAGTCTTACAATCAGCATCTAGATAAAAAAACTAAGTTGACAAAGTTGACTTAGTCATCTTAACAAGCTTCATCAAATAGGGTTTCATAAAACTAGGTTGACCTAATCGACATAGTTGGTAGAACTTGCAAGTAGCATTCAAGGCACTTCAACAAAACATTTACAATCCTTAGCATCTTCCAACCCACCAAGGTTCCTTTATTTCTCTCTTTTAATTTAGTACTTCATTACAGTTCTATTTTGTCCAAGTTTGTAGTCTTTAAAATTGCAATCTTATAATAAACTAAGTTGATCTAGTTGACATAGTTCTATAGTATGTCTTCTATCTAAAATATGAAGTTGACCTGGTTGACTTAGTGCTTAAGGACTCTTATTTCTACATAACAAAAGTGACCCTATCAACTCTATTCTATAATGTTTTGATATAATGTCATTTGAACTGACTCTGTACTTGGAATTTAATAACTATATGCCAGTAATTAATTTGCACTTTCATTTTCAGTTATTTGCATGCTTAGAGTAGTTCACATAGTCTAATTAGGTGATTTTTCAAATTACCAGTTAGTTTCACTATTTTGATATTTTTTCACACACTAAAAAATCACACAATACTCAAAATGCATTTAAAATTTATAATCCCAAGACCTACCTACTTGGATTTCATCACCAAGGGGGAAGTCAACTTGGTTTTCTAGCCAAGTATAAACACGTGGTTAATTATATATATTGAAAAAGCACCTAACACCCTTATCATTGTGATATTATAAATTAAAAGGGTAGGCCCCAAAACCAAGTTAGTATTGTTGCCAACATAGATCCCTTCCAACCTAAACATCCTAAAACCATCCATAGATTGCTTCTTAGTTCCCTATTTTCAGCCAACTTCCCTATCACACTTAAAATAGCACTTATATAATAATATAAAAACACTTAGGATAACCACTTAGTTATAATTTAATTTTTAGTTTACTTCTTTCTCTTTTCTTATTGTATGTTGTATTACAAAAACTTGCATTGGCTAGTACTGGTACAAGGTTTTGTGTTATGTGTCAATTGGATCATTCTCATTGATCCAATTGTTTGTGTGTTTACTTTCATTTCTTGTTTCAATTACATTACAAAATATTTTCCTATTTTTATCACACTATCATTCCATTTAACATAGTCTTTTACAAATTATCTTTTTCCCTATATGCAATACTAAGTCAAACTGGTCAACCCAATACTCCTTTCTACCAATCAAGTTACAGTACTAAGTCAACTTGGTCAGTTTCATATCCTTATCAAACTATATTTATCTTAGTTTTTAATACTAATTCAACCTAATCAACTTTGTACTCTTCTGCCTTCTATCTAGTAGTACTAAGTTGACCCAGTCAAATATGCACTCTTCTCAACTCCCTTTTTCATCAATACACAGTCAACCCAGTCGACTATGTGCTCTTAGTTTTTACCCTAATCTCTTATCTGGATGACTTAGTTCTTTGTTTCTCTTTCCTTAGAATTATATTCATTTCCTCAAAACATCATGAATTACCCTATTATAATCTTCTTGGAAAACATAAATCCATTTAGACATTATATGGGGTATTCATTTCTCCCTTTCTCAACCTTCCAAGAAAACCATCACTCCTAAAGCACCTATTCCCCTCCTTCATATGTGGCTTGTAACATGGTGAAAATCACACCTCAAGATGAAATAGGTGGATCTTATTCATTTTATACCTATCATTACAATTCTCATCTCCAAAATTTTCAACATAATGTGGGAGTAATCAACACAAGTCTATCCAACAATCCCACTGGTAATCCACCTTCTAACAACCCTCCCCTAATACCAATTTGGGGAGTTATACAAACACCAACCCACCAATTGAAATGACTCAACTTCTTGCACAAGTCTTAAAATAAATGAACATAATTCAAACTTGTACAACCTCTCAAATGATGTAATTACAACATCATTTGATCAATATGGCACCTCTAATTCTCAATCCTCAACCTAATACCAATTGTATTCCTCTACCTCTTAGAGATGCCTCAAGAAATTTTATTCCTCAACCTATCATGAATAACAAAATTCTTCAAAATATTCAAAATGAGCCTTTAACTCCTTTCATCATGTCCATTGATATTGGTAATATATCACTAACTATAAAGTATGATGGGACTAAAGACCCTGCATCTTTTCTTAAAGCATTCGATAATATTTATAAAGAGTGGATCCAAACTAATACTTTCACCACAACTAAATTTCTAGTTAAAACCTTCACTAGAGATTTATTGGAATGGTACTTTCTCAAATTTCCATTTGGAACTTGGGGATTTAGTCAATCCCCTAGTTAAAGAGTTTCAAAATAATGACCTTCCTAAAAATTGATTTAGTCATTTCATCAATGCTAAGTAATCTCGCAACATATTAGCTCATGATTTTATCAAATGATGGAAATCTCTAGCCCATAAGGCTGATCATAACATGAATAATGATAATTTATTCAAACTCTTTATAATTTATTTAACTCCTTCATTTCAATATAAGGTTTGAACTTTCGCTCATCAGATGCTTAATGAAGCTCTTGACCAAGCTAAATATCAAGACTTCCTCATGAAGCAATTCAAACCTAATATCAAATTTCGTAAATGATATTTTAAAATTTTTACCAATGCTATCACTAAAAATACTCCTCAAACCAATCGAGGAGTTACCAAAGTCGACACTCCCTCATATTCTCACATACCACTAATTGTGCAGTAAATGAAACAATTCTTACCGCCCTCTAAACCCTTTACTTATCCAAATAATCCTCCTAAATGGTATGATCCTAATTAATTTTGTTGGTTCCACACTGAAACTAGTCATTCCCATGAAAATTGTTGAGATATTACTACATTTGTTTTCTCCTACATGCTTGGTGATTCTTT
The DNA here is from genome assembly GCA_037957365.1 of Torreya grandis. Lineage (NCBI taxonomy): Eukaryota > Viridiplantae > Streptophyta > Pinopsida > Cupressales > Taxaceae > Torreya > Torreya grandis. Next base: position 6,295,389 of record JARHVA010000236.1, read on the forward strand.
TAATAATGAAGCTATGATCCAACTGCTTTGTCAAGAGTACAACACTACTTCTCAAAAATGAAAAGCTCCCAAGTTTTCCTCTTCTAATAACCAAAAATCCTTTTCCACATCTAATAATCAACAAAATTGAAAGGATTTTTATGCTATTGACGTCGACTATGACTAATATTTTAACAATTCTCAATATGTTAACACAGCCAAGGTCAACTATCATCACAAGCTAGCTCACAAAGATCCTTTCATATAACCTAAGAAACCATCTTTGGAGGAACAACTTCTCAAATATACTATAACCATTCATTTATCTTTGGAAGACCATGAGGAACCACTTCCTTCTTCCAAACCCCCAACAACTTCCATTCATTTAAAATCTACCTTACCTTCTAAACCTCGTACTAAGTCTTCTTCTAATTCACATTAGAACTTTCTTGAAGAACTTAACTCCCTGCCTTGTAAGATTCCACTTATGGAGTAAGTTCATACTTCCCCTTATCATTGAAAATTTTTCATGCAAAAATTATAATAAATTGAAGACCCATCTCTTATAGATGAAGAACCACCCTTTATTGAGCCTCAACCTACCAATGTGCATACCATTTATTCCATTTGTCCTTTTTCCAAACCATCTATTGAATTTCTTAAAGAGGACATGATTAATGATGAAATTATTTTTTGTACCAATGATCCACCACTATTCATTAAAATAGCCATTAATACTACCCTTTTTAATAAATTTTTAGTCGATGAAGGGTTCGGTATTAATGTGACATCTTTGTGGTTTATCCAACAACTTGGCTATAATAAAGATCATCTCTAGTAAACCCACCTCACATATCATGGATTTGATAAAACTAATCAAAATCCACTTGGTTTTATTTGGATTCCCCTAATAATTGGACCCAATAATGTTTGAACTATAAACTTATGGTCCTTGATCTACCCCTATCTTATAACATACTCCTCAATTGCCCTTAGACTCATAGAATGAGGGCTATCACTTATTCTAGTATCCAATGCATCAAATTATTTTATAATGACAAATGGTATAAGCAAGAGGCTGATCCCAACCCTTGTATTATTAAAATTCCCAATCCAAAATCTCAATATCGCATTCCTATCATCCCTACAATCAATAGTTCTCCCTTACTTAAATTCATCAACATTAATCCAAACTTACAGGTCACTTTTGATAATTCAGATGATGATGAAACTAATGACCTATAACATATTTGTAACACTACTAAGATACCTCCTTACATCTCAGAGTGGCTTCCTCTTTTATTACCTCATGATCGTACCATTCCTCTCATTGATGAGATCATCAATTTTTCCCTCCATGTAATGCTGAGAAACCTTCTTACCCAAACAATGCCTTCACATGAAATGAGTATGGAGTGGCCAAATTATTTCAAAATCCTCTAATCATGTCTCCACATAAGTTTAGTAACCTCAAAAATTCACCTTTTAAAACTCCTCCTAAATCTCAAGCATGTACCATTTCTCTAACCTATGATGATAACTACATCATATCCCAAGCTCAATCTCAAAACATAGATTTACAACATTATTAGATAACCTTAGCTAAAATGAATGCTTTCAACTAGGATGATCACATCATTTCCATGGATTTGCAATTAGCTTTTGAAGGTCATGAACCTTTTGCTAATACTCCACTTCTTGATACTCCTTGGGTGGTCAAACAAATCCTCCCTTCTGAACCTCTAAAAATTATTAAATCTTCTTTACCACCTATATATTCTATCATTACATCCAACTTTTCCCCCATCAAAGAAACTAATGATACATTAATTTCATCTTATCAATCCACTCCTACTCCTAAGATGACATTAGATGTCAAGGCCACAGATGTCCATTAAATACAATTTGAATATGATCACCATGGTAATCAAATTCTTGATCTCAAAGTAGACGTTGAGTACTATGGTCCTATTCCCACTTTGCCTAATGATGAATATATTCTTGAATTACTTCATGCTTGAGAACCTTATCTTTCTCGATAATATCAAAAATTTGGGAATTTCAAAAACAAAGTTCCTTGTTTCAATAACTTCAATGCTAGCATTGACCCTAAAGCTAATCCAATTTATTCTTTACCAAATGTAACATATCATTTCCAAGATGGCAATGATATGCTTATCTAAGAAACTTCTCACATCAAATATGGTACTCCATCATGCCCTTGACTTATTATAGTTTATTACGAACTCACACCCACTGAACATGATAAGTTTAGATTATTTTTTGCTAAATATCATGAGGTCTTGGTCCTATGAAGACATGTTTGGTATTGACCCTAGAATTATGGTGCATAATATCATCACTTATCTTGATGCCAAACCTGTGCATCAAAATCAATATAAATTTCAACCTAAAGTTTCCACCTTATGTCATAAATAAATTATCAAACTTCTTAATGATAAGTTTATAAAACTAGTGTACTATTCTAAATGCGTTTATAACTTAATCCTTGTTCATAAAAAGGAAGGTCACAATGGTCATTCACATTTGCATTGATTTATGCAATCTTAATCTTGTTTATCCCAAGGACAATTTCCCTCTACCTTCAATAGATGTCATTATTGATTCTACACCTGGTTATAAAATTTTATCTCTTATGGATGGTTTCTCTAGATATAACCAAATTTACATTACCCTCGAAGACCAACATAAGATAAATTTCACCACAGAATGGGACACCTATTTCTATGTTAAAATACCCTTCAGACTCAAAATTTCTAGAGCTACTTATCAATGTGCAATGACCCGTATCTTTCATGATATTATTCACAAAATTGTAGAAACATATGTGGATGACTTCATTACTAATTATAAATGTCATAAGACTCATCTTTTTGATCTTGCCATCATCTTTGACCACCTTCTTAACTATAAAATTATACTAAATCCTAATAAATGTGTCTTTGGTGTTACATCTAGCAAAATATTAGGATTCTTAGTTTATCTTCATGGCATCAATGTTGACCCTACTAATATTAATGCTATCATCAATATTTTCATCCCTCAATCCACCCTAGATATTAGCACTTATCTCGATAAACTTGGGGCAATTAAAAGATTTATCCTCAAAATGGCTTACCATATCCACTTTGTCAATTCTCTTCTCAAGAAAGGTATTGCGTTAGAGTGGATGGATCCCTATCAAAAATAATTTGATAATATGAAATAAGCATTTATTCACCCACCTACTCTTCGTGCCCCTTCAAACAATCAACCTTTGATCTTATACACTTCTTCCACACCCATATCAGTTAGGGAAATGCTTTCCCAACAAGATGATACTGGAAGAGAATATTCCATCTACTATATCATCCAAGGCCTCATTGATTATGAAAATTGTTACACAAAAGTTGAACATGATTGCTTCACCATATATTTTTCAATTGAAAAACTTTGACATTATATGCTTTATCAAACCACTTATGTTATCATCTATTTTGATCCCCTTCATCACTTATTATCCAAAGCCTTTCTTCTTGGAGACAGAATCGGAAAGTAGATGGTCCTTCTCATGGAATTTGATCTCTAAATTATTACTCAAAAATTTATCAAAGGATAAATCATCACTGATCAACTTGCCATAGCTCTTGTACCCACTACCGACCACCTTCAAGATAGTCTTCTTGATGATAATATTCTCTAAATTGAAGGTCTCAACCAAGTCATATCTCTTAAAGATTAATTTTATAAATTCATTGTTGATATTTAATCAAGTAATCTCAATGAATCCACTATCCTTCCTGATACTACTAAACCAAAACTAATTATTGAAGAACTTCCTAAAATTAATGTCAATTTACATGAGGATAATTGGACCCTTCATTTTGATGTTTCTAAATACCTTCAAGGAGCTGGGGTAGGTTATATTTTTATGATACCTCTTTTAATAATCATCCTTTTATATTTTCACTTAACATTTAACATCACTAACAACATGGTTGAGTATGAACAATAATCTTAGGCATGAGAGCTACCCTTGATTTAGATATCCAATACCTGAATGCTTTAGGTGACTTCCAGTGCATTTACCACCAAGTCAATGGTGATTAATAATACAAAATTGAAAATATCATTTCTTATCATTAAATTTCAACTACTCTCACCAAATATTTTATTTATTTCACCATAGAGCCTATCCCTCAAGATCCAAATTCTATTATTGATTCCCTCACTTCTTCAAGATCTCTTTTTCATTCACACCATGTTCTTAGCGATCCCACTTTTCTTATCCAAATAATAAAATCTCCCTATTTTACTTAACCATAATATTTGATCATATGCCACATTGAGGCCATCACCATTCAACAAATCCCATGGTACAAAGACATCATTCAATTTTTGGAACACTAAACTTATACTCCCAACCTAGATTCCCATAAAAAGACTCGTATCTGCAAACAAGATTTTAAGTATGTATTTTGATATAACATCCTATATTATTTTAATGTTGAAGGTAACCTACTCCACTGTGTTATGCAATATGAGGTTCCTCTTTTTCTTGAACAAGCACATGGGAGCATTAGTAGTGGCCACTATAGCAAATATGCTACAGCCCATAAATGCTTACGTATGGGATACTTTTGGCCCACTCTTAAAAATCATGCCATCAAATTTGCTAAAAATTTTACTCTTTTATAGCTTCATGATGATTTAATTCATTCACCTCTAATTAATCTTCAAACTATAGAATATCTTTAGCCATTTTCCATGTAGGGATTAGATCTCATAGGCAATTACCTCAATCTCAAGATGGGCATGTTTTTATAATCATAGCCATAGAATATTTACCAAATGGGTTGAGGTTATGCCCCTTGTTAATGTCATCAGTACCACCATCTCCAAATTCTTCATTAATCAAATCATTTTCCACTTTGGTGTCCCTCATACTATCATTTTAGCTAATGGTGGTAATTTTAAAAATAAAGATGTCAAATAGCTATGTGCTAAATTTAAAATCAACCACAAATTCTCCACACCCTATTTTCCATAATGCAATATCCAAGCTGAGGCCACCAAAAAAAATTTTAATAAAATTCTCTAAAATATAATTCATGAAACTCGCACGGATTGGCATCTTCATCTCTATCATTATCTTTGGGCCTATCACAATAACATATACACTGCCACTAGAGCAACATCATACTCTTTAGTATATGATTCTGAATTAGTCCTTCTGTTAGAATTTTAAACTCCCTCTCTTCATATATCTCTTCATGGTATCATACCTGATCAATAATTATGGGAAGTTCACCTTCATGTTTTTAATCTCCTTGACAAACATCATCCTTTTGCTTTGCAATATAATCACCAATACAAGGTCCATATTGCCAAACAATATAATAAATGAGTTAAAATTCACACATTTTATGTTGGTGATCTTGTCCTTAAATTAGTCTGCACTCATGACAAAGAAGGTAAATATGTCCAAAAATGGTGGGACCCTTATTTAGTTAAAGATATTCTTGGCCTAAGTACCTATCATCTTCAAACCAATGAAGGTCATATTTTCAAAGAGCCCACCAATGCACACTTCCTCAAGAAGTATTTTTCCTAATCCTTCCCTTCTTTTCATTCTTTTTATATGTCATCTATCTAACACTTTTTTTAGAATACTTACATGGGTCTAACCCTCTGCAATAGTTCTCTAATTTTACAAACCTTAGTTCTTATTTTTGGTCTTTTGGTTTCTCTTTTTCTCATGAGTTACATTTTAAAACCATGGATAGGACCTGGTCTTCCTCATCATATACTTTTATCCTATTCGTTTTCATATTTTTTACACACTTTTTACCACCCCTTGAGTTCCTCTTTGTGAGTTGCAATGTAAGACCATGGATAGGACCTAGCCTTCCTCACAAATACCATCTTTTTATTATCTCATTTATTTTTTATATGCTTTATACACCCTGCCTTGGGTTTCTCTTTTGTGAGTTGTAGTGTAAGACCATGGATAGGACCTAGCCTTCCTCATAAAATCACCATCTCTTTATTCCTTTTTCTAGAATGTATTCTAAAATGGTTATGAGTTCTTGATCTTTTTTTTTAGATTTAGCTTTTGATTCCTTTGATAGATGAAATTTGCACAAACAACCTATGTTATCATGTTTTCCTCCATTTCCCTCATTATTATGATAAGGAATCACACTTTCTATCATTGTATCCCTTTTTCACCCTTTGTCACATTTTTTTATGATATGAAGTCATTTAAATTATTTCATGTTCCATTCCTCTTGATTTCCTTTCCTTTCATTCTACATTGGATAAAATAAGGTCAAAGTCAAGATAGCATTTTTATTTCATCTATATTTATGAGACTCTTAAACACCATGCTCTCTAAGTTCTCTCTCTTAGAAACCAAGTCCCAAGTATTCATATGAAATTTAGTTTGGTTTTCTAAATGCATATTGAAGAGGAATAGAAAAACCCATAAAAAAAATTACAAGCCAAATCATTTGACACAAAAAGCAATGACATACAAAAGACAACATACAAATCTTAAAAGTCAAAATCACAATAAAATATGTGATTACAAACACATCTCCTATCTCTAATTGAATCTCAAACTCCACAATCATCCAAATAATAGAGTTGAGGTCTATTGGGGTGTGGTAGGTTAGTATATTAAAATAGGCAAATTTAAATAGTTCTATGGTGCTACCTACTTTCTAACGCAAGCACCCAATCTTCATAGTAGATTGATGGCTATGTAAAGGGTCCTACGGAATGGGAAATAGGTTGTAGGAAGTTAGGTCTATTTTAATTTTCATGCATATAGCTTTTATGAGATAATCTACATACTTTATTTATTGACCTAAGACTTGTGTGGCTAAGATAAGTTCTTCAGAGTCTTTAAGTTCAAAATTCCTCTTGTTTTGACAAACCTAATTTGAGTGTCTTGACTTCGATAAAGAGTTCCTCTACCTTGATATTTTTCTTTCATTCTCCCCTCCACCCATTTCATTTCCCCCCATGATAGTCAAATTGTAATTCTAAATCTATTTTCCCTCTTCTATACTTCCTTCTTCATGTCTTATAAAACATGCTAGCACTACTTTGTTTCAATTTTATCTATCTTTAGATCAAAACAACATGCTTGAGCAACCATGGATTACTTTCTTTACACCATAGCTCTACAATTTTAGATGTTCCTTGATTCTTTTTCCCATCTATCATTGTTGTACTACCCTTTTTGTAGACACCTATGTTTGTTTCTACTTTCATGTACTTTTTTCATTATTGAGTGAGGTTGGTTTATTACTTATCACTCACCAATATTGTTTTTCTTGTTATGCACTTTTTTCCACTAATGATTTAGTGAGGATTATTAATTCTCACTTGTCAATGTTGTTTTGCCATTTTATTTGCCCATCTTTATGTAAGCAAGGACCGTTACTACTTTTACATTGATGTTTAATTACCATCCTTTTTGACATGTACATTGGTTTGAGTGGTGAGTTTTCCTTTCTTACTTAAGGTTTTCTTGTTTGAGTTTCTCAGTATTTAGTAGCATTGGATTTTTGGTTACCTGATTTACTCTAAATTTTAACTTGGTCATTTGGTCTAACATAGCACTTGTCACCCAAGCTTGCCAAGTTTTTAAGTACATCCCATCCACATAGCACCAATTATCTTGACTTTCCTATGTTTATTTTTTTTTTGTTCTTTAGTTTTGTATTCTTGGGTTTGTCAAAAGTAATCTCTACGCCCTCCACAATCAAAAACAATAGACAAGCATCTAGTGATAAAGGTAAATCAAGGTATGCATAAATTTAATTTTTAATTATTTTCATTTATGTCATTTAAATTTAGTTTTTATTGCTTTTAAATACTATAATTTTTTTTAGCCTTAGCATTATGTGTTACTATGTTATTTATCAAAGCACCATCCCATGTTGCACTTGAGTGACATGTGATAAGATTTGAGTGGGGCATATATATACACATAATATTTTCAAATATTATCAATTAATGATGCTTTCTATTTTTTATGAACCCATCGAGTCTCAATCTCTCTGAGTGCATACCTTAAAGGGTGTACTAAAAAAGGGTGAGCAAACTATTAGTGCTTTATAGGATTTTTGTCCCTTTTTGCACTTGTTATCTACAAACTTATCTCTTAAAACCATTCACCTAAGTGTTGTCTCCTATTTTACACCCTCTTCTAATCATTCACCATCTTCATTATCCATTTCCCTAACCTAAACCTATTTGTAACATTTTACATGACTATGTCAACCACATCGACCTTGTATCCTTAATTACAATACTAGGTCAATAGAGTCAACCTTGTTGGCAAAAAAATTTGGAAGGGTTTAAGGTTAGATTCACCTATACAAACACATCCATTTTTCCATTCTTAGAGAGTAAAAAATATTTATTATTCATTTGTGCTTCTTTACAATCTGCTCTTCCACCATTCTACTTGAAGATTTTTAGCTTAAGTTTTCTACTTGGATAATAATCTAGTCTTATATAAAAGTCTTGGATTCTTGGACCTTTATTAATGATCCTTACAAACCACAAAAACCTCTTACAAAACACCTTTGGCCAAGGGAGAAATTGAGTCTTGATGGGTTCATATTCCAGGTAAGTGTTGGATGGTGAAGCCTAATCTTATTTTAATGCCCAGTGCTTGATAGAGGGGTTTGGGGGGTAACACCCCCACTAGGTTTTCCATGGGTCACAAAATTTCATTAAAAATGCTATAAAATATTGTAATTTCATAATAGATTTACACCGTTCACTACTAAGTTGTAGATCTAACAATGGAAATTATGTTTATGCATTTTTGCCCTATATGTAACCCTTTTTTAATATGAGGGCATTGGAATTATGATGAAACATTGTATGTGAGTGAAGAGAATATTGTAGTGGTTATATTATAGGTCTTTCCATTCATTTGTTAGACTGAATAATAAGAAGGACTGGCTATTTTTGTGTGGATGTAACCCATACTGGGTGAATCACGTTATATCTGTGTCTCTATTATGTTGTATTTTTTGCATTTTATTTCCATTTTTAATTCATTAATATTGTTTTGTGTTCTATATTCCTAACAGTATCTCTAAATTTATTCCTCTCTTTAGTAGATAAAAGTAGCATAACTAATGGCTTTTCAATAATATCTCTCTATCCATGCATTAGGGATTTACCTATACATAGCTTAATTAAGATTTTATTATGCATGTTTACTTTTATGTTTAATAACCCCCACTTTGTGGCACAAAATTTGGTGAGTACTAGATTAGACTTTTGATTTACTTGTTATTAGTATAGGGAATATGAAAACATAGGACCTAGTTAGGGTTATTACATAGTTTTGCTTAACTGGAGGCTTTTAAACCCTCCTTAGTAATATTATTGTGATATATATCCCTTGATTAGGTATAGTGGATATATATTGGTCATGACCCCAATTATTTAATGTATCTCCAATCATATGTGTAAGTATGATCTATCTTCTCCAATCTAGGATTGATTTGTAGATATGTTGCATTTCCCATTGCATACACAAGGCACCCCTAAAATTTGGACTAAGAACATGAGGGCCTTCTTTTAGATCAGTATTTACCCACATTAATTGAACAAAGGCTAGTGTAGATGATTTAAGTTATAAGCCATTGCTTATTTGCTCGTTGATGATGCACTTTTCATAAGAGACATCGACAAAGTTCTCTTAAGGTGTGTAGAGTATCATCAGGTGAACAAGATTCTTAAGGAGTTCCATGGTGGGCCATTAGGAGGTCATTATTCACAAAATACCATTGATATGAAAATCATGTCAGCTAGCTATTATTGGCCAACTCTATTTAAGGATGCACATGCATAGGTGAAAATTTGCAGTAGGCAAGCAAAAATTGGTGGCCCTACCCTTACTCATAATACAAGTTGATCAACCCTTTACACAGTGGGGCCTAGAAATCATTGGCATGATAAATATACCATTGAGCATAGGGCATAAATGGATCCTTATGGCCATAGATTACTTTACATGGTAGACGGAGGTAGTAGTGCTCAAAGAAGCTAATGCAGCATCAATTATAGACTTCTCTGAGAGCATTATAACCAAATTTGGTGTTCTAGCCACCATTATCTTTAACATGCCCCTAAATAAGGTCACACCTTTATGATATGCCTCCACTAATATTCCCCCCTTTTAAGGTGATGGGAATAGAATCTGGTAGTTACCTTACCTCAAAAGGGTAAGATAACTATATAATATGTGTATGAATCATGTAACATATAGGAGTAGTATGTCTAAGTAGATATATCAATGAAACTTGTAGTATGTTATTAAAATAAGCCCTAAGATTCATGATATTGATCATGGTAATGTCTATAAAGTAACAGTACAAGATCAGTAAATAATCAATCACACACACATGAGCACTTAATGTCACACAAAATAGGTCTAAGGAGATTGCACATAAGGGGCATATTTAAATGTCACACACTCAAAAGAATGACATATTTAAATGTTTAAATATAAAAATATATCAACATATAGTGTCACAAGGGCCAAAAATTGAAGAACATATTAAAATTTTTCAAAAATAAGACAATAGCAAGCATGAAAAAGACACTCAAGGAAGTGACAATGTGAATAATTGAAGTATAAGTAGGTAACATAAGTATATCATACTAGTCCTTACATATATGTGTTAGAAAAAAATGTCATGTAGCATAGCATATCAAAGACACTATGAAAGACATAAACATGAATATAGGCATGTGTAAGTGTTATTATATGATTTCATCATGATAATGTAGAAATTATCATAAAGTAATGTAACATGTATCAATTGTGAACAAAAAGGCAAATGCCCCCAACATAGTGTATCACACAAGAAGAGGAAAGATCAAACATATGTATGTACATGTATATATATCATGTATATAGTGTATGTTTGTATCACACATAAATATGTGTGAAACGTATATGTATATTTAAAATAAATCATATGTTATCTACTAACATAAAGTAAATAACATAGATGCCAAGGAGCTAGTAAACATGTGAAGTCTTAATATATTTATATTTTTGAATTTACTTGAATATTTTTGTATTTTATTTGAAATATTTGATTTTTTGGGTTTTTTTAGAAATATTGGAAAGAAAAAAGGTATAACTTATGATCCCATCCAAGGTATGTTCATAGGGAGCTCCAAACTTAGAATATGGTACATCAGACTAGTGATATTGACTAGTGGTAGGCATAAGTTGTCATATATGGAATTAAAAAATCTATTTTACTCTATGTATCATATCACTCCATGGTCATGAATAGGTATTTCAAGGTGTAGTGCTTTGTGGAACCCATTATCTAGTATTATATGGTTTTTTTGGTGTAGCTATAACTAAAACATGTTTATTTTCTCTTAGAGAGTTTGATAATATACAAGTTATCAATGATCTCAAGAGGAGGACCATTATCTACAAGGAATGGTAAACGAATAATATTTCTTAAAATAAATATGACATATGTGTGCATAGTATAATTATAAAGTGTATCATGTTATTTTGGTAAATTTTTACTTTATATCTTTGCTTCAAAGAATTTTCCTTTGTTGCTAGTAACCATGGTTTTCCAAGTTTAGCATTGTTTCTAGTAACCCTCAAGATCCTCTACCTTTGCCTAACGACATGTTTGTTGTTGATACTTAATGGACTCCTTATTGTGTATGGCTTTATCTCTCTTTTTTTGATTGATGTGCACTTGAGTTAGTTTAATTTTGGTTTGTTTTGCCAAGTGGTGGCCTTTTCTAGACTTTGTTCTTCATGAGCTTCTTTAGCTCAGTTTTATTATTTTGGAGCGTGACTTTTCCACCCATATTTTTTATATGATTATAGATGTATTATATCTTGTTATATTAATGAAAGTGCACTTTTCAATTAAAAAAAATGACTAATATGCAGTATAATAGAACATGATTCAGATCCAAGTGTGACATTCCGTTGAATTTATCTAACACAAAAAATTACATATAGTAATTGTATTCATGTGTTCCATGCCATATCCCAAAGATGTAAATATTTATAGGTACATATATTGAATTCACAAATTGGGTCAATGATGATATTTTGACATTGTTTTCCATATATTCAAGATTCAATGAGTTGATGCTTTGAGGAATGATTTGTAATTACTTCATATTAAGGCATCCATGTAACCTTATCCTTTCAATGTATGTTTTTATTTTTTTAAATGTTCCCTTTGTACCCATTCTTATTCTAAGTTTTTATTTTCTTTTTTCATTTGTGCATTTTCCTTTGACATGTTTCCAATTGTAGGTTTTTTTCAATTTTACACTAACCAAATTAATATGCATCTTTGAATGATTTTTATTAGTATTTCCAATATATCCCAATCCTTAATGATCATTATGATTAGATGTGGAGATACCACAAGTGATGCCTTATGCATGTTTTCACAATCCTTGACCATGATAACCAAAGTGTTATATATATCATTGTCCAAAACCATATTATTTTGAAAGCCAAGTATCATTATTGAGAGGTAGATGTAGATCCTATTCTTTTTCTAATTGTCTCATTTTTAATTTTTTTTCTCAGAATTATCCTTTGGTACCATATTTGATGTTTTGACATTTGTGATTTAGGAGAGGGACTCATAATGTGAGTGGGTTGCTTGATTGATGTATATATTATATTATCACCACTATCTTTGAGACTTTGTATTTTATTCTTCAATGAAAAACAATAATATGTATGATTCCCATGCATTATGTGATATGCACAATAGTATTTAGATTTCCTTATAGGAATTAAAGGAGGCAGTTGAATCACTTTGTTTCAAAGCATTTCTCTTAGGATTTTAATTAGACTCTTATTAGCCTTTTGTTCACTTTTTGAAACACTAGTTGTAGATGAATTATCTTTTAGATTTTTATTTTGATATGAAACCTTGTTGGGTATAACATTGTTAAATGAATATGCAAACACAAGATTTACACTAGCACATTTTGTATTTTTTGCATAGGTGATCTTATTTTCCAATAGTGTGATCTTTGAACTAAAATATTGATTTTACTTTTTTACCTCTTTTATTAACTTGTTAACATTAATGATTTTATCTTTAAGGGATTTTCAATCACAAATTTTATGTATTTCAGATTGAATAGGCATACACATAGCTTATAAAGGATATTTAAGATTTGGAGTGGTTTGACGAAAGATATATTAATTACCTTCATTTGAAATCATAGGGTTGGATACCTTACCCCTTAGAGCATTGATAACATGGACCTGGTTAGATGGATGGTAGTTATCACCCTCTTTATGGTTAGGAGGAGGAATAGGTTCATTTTTATCCACTTTAAATATTCTAAATATGGATATGAAAATAGGATAAGAGAGACATACAAATGCTATGGGACAATCCCACATAATAGGAAATATCAAAACTAATAATTATTGCATTTTGAAACCCTAAAATTTTGAAAACCCTAAGGCAAGCTATTATTTTGCACAAAGAGACACATAGGTTAGATTCACCAAATTTTTAACCCTTTTTAAATGTTTTGGATGAGGATAGGGTTAAAGGGTTAGAATATCCTATACCTAATGATGAATGAAACTATTATATAGTAGGTCAACTAATTAAAAACTCAAATAAATGAATATTATGAATTAAAATAGTGAGTTATATTAATTATATAAATTACATTCCAAATAATAGTTTGATTTAATAAACAATAGGAAGATATAATATTTAGAATATATGAAAATGTGTAAGAAAATATGAGATATATAGAGGTTAAAATAGGAAAAAACAAGATCAAGATCCAGTCATCAGATTCTAGAAATATTATTTGTATAGGCCTAAACACTTGTGTCAACCTTAGGAAACTTACATTAACATAGGTCTCCTAAAATCAATGGAACTATCAGGTATATAATATTCAATGTATTATATAGTGACCACCTAAACATTTATAAGTTTTTTTGTCACCTTTATATTGATGTATTTTATTCATGTGTACAGACTATGAATGATTGTTCTTAGATCAAACAATAGATCCTAATCTTAGGTCTTTGTACCTTTCCAAAATGGGTTAGTGTGATCACATTTTGAGTTGATCTCAAAGACCCCTCTGTCAATGAGCATTTCCTACATGTCCAATACTCCAAGGAAGGCCTCATACATATGTATTTCTCCCCTAAGTGTTGGCTTGTGTGTGCAAGAGGGTGAAATATTTTATATTCAATGGCATTTAGTGATCTAACTTGTAACTTGACAAATATTACTCATTGGTTATTATTTGAGTGTTTTAGACCTGTAACATGACTGCTCATATAACTGATATGGAAATAGGGAAGAATGTGGTATTATAAATTAGTTGTGTAATCGATAAAATGAGTTGAATAGGTGTTTTCTTGGTATTTTTTAAATCTATAATGAGTAGGGTTGGATTTGTATTTACACCACACCTTTTAGAAATATCTCATGGAAGGGTTAAATAAAACAAATTGGCCAACCCATAGTATTTGAAATATTTGATAATTATATGACTTTTAAAGACTAGACAATTGATAAATATTGGACACTTACATAAATTCAGGTGTTCCTATTTAGGATGCAAGCATCTGGTAGGCTCAAAATTTGTTGAGGATCTAAAACTAACAGTGAAGGATATATATAAGGTTTTAGGCTTTCTATATAGTGAAGGATATTTGAGTCATCATAAATGAGGTTTGGGCCATAATATAAATAATTAGGCACAATGATATGGTGAATGCGATCTTTTTGGTAGTGTAGATACTCTTTTTTTTCCACTTCCATGTTTAAACACGCGTTGGATCAATTTCTAGAAAATAATGCAAATTAAGCCTAAAAATCACTATTCATCCTAAATTCATCTACACATTAGACATAAATGTCCTAAATCACATCAATCCATCCTTATTAATTTTAATTCATTATACACTATAATAACCACTCTCTGATTTATCCCCAGTCAAATGGTGACCTAGAAAATCATCAATTTTAACCAAATGTGAAGGAAAACCATCTCAAAATTTAGAAATGGCAATTAACTTAATCAGAATTGCTCAAATGATTAAATCTAATTAAATTTTTATTTAAAACATTCATGGCTAATTAGTGAATTTATAAAAATATAAATTCACCCAAAATATGACATCATGTATGGCATAGGCTAAAAGTGATCAAGCACTCCAAATTCAATGCAAACAAATATCAATTTATGTTAGCCAAGCCTCATAATTGTAAAATTAATTACCTCATTAATAGCCTTGGGCTTCCAAAATTGAATGGATTTGTGGTCAAACATATTTATATTAAGATGGATAGTCACAAATTAGTCTCCTCATTTATAAAAACCTATAAATAGGAGGGTCCTCACATACTTCCAACAACCTTCTCAAGCCAAACTTACTATGCAAAAATCTATAGAGGAAGCTTCACAATCAACACATGCCATAATCAATTTCCAAATTGAACAATGGGAAATGATGCATGCACACCATTGATAAAAAATCATTGTCCATAAGCCAAGCACATTACACTTTTAAGACAACTAGTAAATCAAATTATCAAGGAAGGTAAAAGAGTTTGTTTTTGCCTTCTTATTGTCTTTTATTTGCTTGTTATTTTCTCCCCAAAGTATCTAGGTTTAGAATACTAGTCTTATATTTTTTTTTCATTAATTTATCTTACTAATTTTTAGACAAATATTTCCCTCATATTCCTTGATTACAGGTAGCAGGGAGGTCTAAAACTGAAGGGTAGATCCCCGATAGGTATTTTTCAAGTTTATAAGACAAAGATTCTAAATAAATTATATTTTAGTATCTACAACTTGTGGATTGAGACATGATATTTTTACTTCAAATTTTTTATGTGATGATACCATAGACCTTGATACCTTTTCTTTCCCTCTTCTTAGTGATGGTTTTTCTATTGATGATTGCACAATTATTTTAAATTTGAGGCAGAAGTTATAACACCATGGAGAGGTAAGACATAAAATGTCATTATCCATTATCTTGCTTCTTAGGGTAGGGTTAGCTAAAATACCCCTCCTCGATCCTCTAATATTCTCCCTCATCCTTTTAGGATTTAGATTTAGACACCTAAGTTTTATTATGTTGTGGACCAGTTTCAAAATACTTAATCCAAGATATCCATCCTATAATTTATTAAACAATCAACTACTTTCAAAGACATGTTGTGTGATACTTTGTGTCATGATACTTTTCCATATAATACTAAGCCTGCCTATTTGGCTTCTCTTGTTAAAATGATACAAAATAAAGAGCACATTATATCCTTTGAATTATAATATTTACCCTCTAAATACATTATTGATCATAACCTCCCACTATATATTCAAGGTAAAATCCATCATTTGGGATTCAAAAGAGTCCTCGTGGACAAAAAATATAGATTAAACATATGTAGTGATGACTTCCTTAATGCACTTGGAATTAATCACAAGACTCTAAAAATATCAAATGTTATCATTAAAGGATTCAATCACGCACAAATCCCCTTGGGAACAATTGTATTGATCACAATTGTTGGGCCTAAGACATTTTCTATGAAATTCCAAATAATTTATAATGATGTTACAATATTTTACTTGGCCAATCATGGATTCAAGATATGAATTTTTTCCCCTATATATCACATAATTGCTTAAATTTGTTAGGGTAGATTTTCTTTCACTATGTGGTTTTACCTAAATGGTCTAGTTAGCTTGCTTAGATGTCACTTATATGTTTAATAAAGGTCATTAGGGAAGATAATCCCACATTCATAAGGATATGAGGACATGTCTATGTTCCACCTATATATGTATCTTTCTTAAAGCTATTTGGTTAACTAATTAACCTAGAATGTTATTGCATTTGAAAGCTTTTGTATATTGTGGAGTTACTTCCTCTCATGTGTTTATGATTTCACTACTACATACAGATTCACCTTCATGCATTTGATCTTATTCAATTACCAATCCTTCAGTGTGACCCACTCTGATACAGTATCAGATCAGTGTTGGTATATGAATTCTATGGATTTTGTTGTGATATTAGTTGCATTATATCTCCTTCTTAGTGCTCTTTGTGATGTCAATTATTTTCAAGGGTTTGGTGGGATTTCATGAAAATTCATGCAAACTAAATTGTTGAAGTCTTTAGATAAAAAAGATAGTGGTATTAGATTCATAAGATGTCAAAACCCTAGTAACGACTATAAACATGACTTAGTTTTATGACATGATATTTTTGGACCATTTTGGAGGGTTTGAACGCAATTTTTGGATTTTTTGCGTATTTGTACCATTTATTACTCAAAGAAGAAAAAAATTTCTAGGTTTTATTGGGTTTTTAAAAGAACTTAGTGTGTGTTTATTACTTTTAGAGGAAACCATATGATTTTTTCTAGATTTGAGGTTGTGTGTGTAGGTTTGCCATTTTAGTGTTTTGGCGTGTTATGTAGGTTTGGTGTTTTAGCATTATGAACATCAGACAACACTTTTTGGGTGTGACCTATTGGTTCCTCCCCATAATATTTCTTTAGTGGATCATGGTTATTGTAATGCATTAGCTTCTACCCATGACCTACAAATTTATGTGACCCCAATCGACCTACCACTCCCTAGTTCTATTAGTTTTATGATTATTTGCCTTATTTTTATGCACAGTGATGTGGGCCAACTTAGATTTTCCTAGTTCTATGACTCTTGGATTATGGTTGACCTATTTTTGCTTGGTTTTTGGACATGGTGACCTCTATGAATATTTTAGCTTGTTTAGATTGCATTTCTTCTTTTCTTTTGCAGGCTTGTGTTGCTTCTATATATGTGTTGATTGTATATGCACTTAAATGTTTTGATTATATATGCACTAAAATATAAAGTTTAAACCTATGTAATATTAGGGAAAATTTGGTCACTATTGCATAGATTATTCATTTGGACACATTTTCAACTAATTCTAAGATCCATCACATTGAATGTGCATGGTTACTTGTGGTCATGTTGACTCACCTATCTCTAATTGGGAGATACCAAATGTATATGGAATGCTTACTCATAGAATAAGACTTTAATCTATTTCTATATGGATAGATTCATGTCCCCACTGACCCTTGTCAATAGAATGACTAGGCTAACTCTTGTGACTATGTTTATGGTCACTTATTGACACACATTTCATGGTATCTACACCACCATATAGAGCACACAGAGTCTCCCTCCACTATTTGGAACACTATTCAATATTTTTTATATATCTTTCTAAGATTTATATCACTTCTCCTCCTACTTGTATTTCTTATGATGACACATTCTTGATGGATAGTGTTCTTCCTACTATTGAGCCACTAATATATGATGAGATTCTACTAGACCTTAGTTGTCATATTATATAATCCACATTTATTCCTATACATGATGTTTCTCTTATAGAGCCATCACATATTTTCAATTTAGAGGAATATACTAGTGAGAGTACACCTATTAAGAGCATCAACAACTCATCTCTTCCTATGGATATTCATTTTATGGATTAATGTGCTTCATCTATAGTCTAATCTTCAGTTTTAAGAGTTATTGATCCCTGTTCCACACTTTACATGGAAATTATTTCAGTGAATGTTCCATGTCATTATTCTAATAGGTTCAATTTAGTGGCATTACATTCAATTCTTGAGCATGATCTTACTAGACCTATGTTTCACATTAGTTTTGAACCATACTCAGAGATATTTGTATTATTTTTTTCATCTTCTATTTTGGAATGGGCAGAATTTTAATACACTCTTTATTTTTTCTTCTAGAAAAGGGAAGAAACATTGTTTGATGTAGATGGAGCTTTTTTAGTGTTTAAGCAAAGGATCTCATCATCAACCTAGGCCATTTTATGATCTCTACTATAGACATCTTTAACATCTTATGTGGGGGATTGGTTATTTATTTTCTATCTACTTGGGTAGCTCATTAGGATTTTGTGTTAGGACTTAATTCTACTACCCACCTAAGCTATGCTTAAGGGGGGTGTTAGTGTAGATTTTTTTCACTATGTGATTTTACTTACATAGCCTAGTTAACTTTCTTAGGTGTCACGTATGTGTTTAATAAATGTCATTAGAGAAGATAATGCCATATTCATAAGGATGTAAGGACATGTTTATCTTCCCCCTATATATGTACCTTTTTAATGTTATTTGGCTAACCATTCAACCTAGAATGTTATTGCATTTGAATGTTTTTATATATTGTGAGTTTTCTTCCTCTCATGTGTTCATGATTTCACTACTCCATACAAATTCACCTTTATGCATTCGACCCTATCTAGTTATCGATATTCAAGCGTGGCCCACTTAGAAAAAAAATTAAATGAGGGTTACATTTATAATTTTCCTAAAAATGATGTCCCTTTATGAAACTATAGAGTTATGAAACACGTTGAATTTATTATCTCACACTTTAACATATTTTTGTCACTTAGATATTCACCCTTTAAGGAGATTCAAAGGATCTCCTCATCTAGCACATTGGAATCACCTCTAGGCTTGTGGGCAGCCCAAATAATGAGGTGATTTTCTAAATAGGGCTAACTCCTTTCATGCACCACTTGACTACTACTACTACTACTACTACTACTACTAACTTTGGGGGTGAAAAAGGTGAGATAAATTGATAACAAAGATAAAATAATAGAGGTGATACATTATATATATATTGATGGCATCCAACCATATACATATGACACTTAATACCAAGCAACAAACTAAAAAATACACTTTCCCAAATCTATGTCTCCTTGCATCAATATTACATTATGGGGTCATGGATGATATACAAGGCTAGGAGTACAAGACAAAAGGTCTTCAATTACACTAATGAATATTATAATCACTTAAACCTTGGGTATCTCTTGGAACACTTCACATGCCCTGCAAGAAGAGGCTACAAATAGGTGAAAGAATGAAGTACAATGTTAAGGAATCCATAGTTTTCACTAAGCAAATTCAACATTCAAGTAAAGCACACTATGAAAAATCATGAGAGAGGTAAAAAATTAGTCATTGTATTGATGAAAAGGTATAAAAATGAGTAGGTATTTTCCATACTCAGGTGGATCATAGATTACAATGCCAAAATGGCCAACTCTTATAGAGTTTGAGAGAGAGAGAGAGAAAAAGAGAAGTCCAAGGGTCACAAGGATACTTTTCAAGATGATACAAGGATTTAATTGTGAATTTTATAATGATATTATATGAACAATTCAAGGTCTATAAGTCCAAGTGTCCATATAAATCATCAAATTTATGCAAAGTGGCACAAAACTCCTTCTTGTGCACAGAAAAATTGCTTTCATGATTGGGACTATTTGAACATATTTTAACTAATGAGGATTATTATAAATAATTTTAATGGAATTGAAGGATATTATTAATGCCTATACATTCATTTTTTTCATTCCTAGTCTTTTGTAATCACTTGAAAAGGAACCATCATCATTTGTTGTCCTGAAAAGTGCCCTTCCATGCACCCTGCACACTTGGACTCAAAATTGGCATCATTTTCCCATTAAAATCCATGAAAATAAGTTTATTACACCTTTAAATACCCTCAATTTCCTTTGAATAATTAGAGGCACCTTAAAATCACTTTAATTGAAGATTTCTTCCTTTCTCTCTAGCTTGCCCAATATGCCAGATTTGACTGGATAAAATTAATGTCTTGGATAGGGAAACTATAGGTTTATTAATGAAATTAAATGAATATTTTGAGTTATATTAAGTTTAACTATTCCACTCAAACTTTTTTCATATCATAATTCCTCATCTATCCTTAAGACATAAAATAGTGAGAAAAAGCCTATTTATGCCTCCAACCGTGCAAGTCCATACAATAAAAAATGTTTGGAGCAGCATGGGGATGTACTATACAAGTTTAAATATCTATATTTTTTCCAAATATATCTTTATATTAGCTTTCTAACTCAATTTTCCAAGGTTGGTCCTTAGCAAGGGTTTAGTAGGGTTTTAGGCCTATTTTTGGTCTTAACGATTGTTCATAAAGTTGGGACATCCAAATTGAGAAACATTTTCACAAATATATCCTATGAGACCCCTTATAACACCCCATAACTCCTTTTCCTCCCATGTATAGCCTCATGAGATATTTGAGCAATTGAAAATGGCCTCTCGAGCTTGTTTTCACCATTTCATACCAGTTTGAGTTGGTTTTGGACCAAAAATGGATCCCATTATGATTTACTTGACTCAAAAAAAATTTAACACATTATAATTTACCTCATAAAAATTATCCAATGGATTTTAATGCTCACCTCATGCTATAAGTGTGATAAGCCCTCAATTTGGGCATAAGGCTAATGTTTACCTAGTGGGGTTGATTGTACTCCTGGACTCAAAATGATATATGATGGTTTATTTTGCCTCAAAAAGGTTAAAAAACCCTTGATATAATCCCATTAATTTTTTCCAATAATTTTAAAATCTCATCTCATACCATAGTTGAAAATGACCCTCCATTTGGCCTTTATGCTTAGTCATGCCTAGTGGGCTTATTTGCAACCTTTGTAGTTTGGTCTAACCTAGGTTATCTCATTATTTAAAGGTCTTCCATACTATTTTTTATGTAAAAAAACTCCACAAACATTCCAAATAGGTCCCCTTAGCTCCTATTTCACCTTTCATGCCTCATTCACACAAACTATCATTTTGTGTTCAAAGGGAAGTACCCCCTATCTGAGACAAAACATGGGGTAAGTCCCCTATTTTTTAGGAAAAAACTTCATTTAATGAGCCTATATAGGTTTTAATTACCATCTCCAAAAATTTTAATCTCATGGTTACATGCATAGACCCTCAAAACTCCTCAATCTTTAAGGCAGATTGTTAGGGAAAGGCTGTATGTAGGGGTTTTGAAAAATGAATAAGTTTTGCATCTTTAGAGATCTATCCCTATTTTATATTCAATGTAAAAGGTTCATGTTCATGTTCTTTTCCATTATATATTTAATCCAAATGTCGTTCTATCCATTTAAACTTTTAAGCACCTCTTCATATCCTTAAACCTCTCAATACTGAGTTTTCTCATTGACTATGTTTTGAGTTTTGGACCCCACTATAGGTGAACTTTGATTGGTATAGATCTATTGAAGATTTTTATGCTTATGTATAAATTTATTTATTTCTTGGTTCACCATATCACTCATTACAATCATTATACATGCACCCTAACTCAATAGACTGTGTCTCTTTGATTGAGAATTGAGAAACCCCTATAGGTGTTTATATCTTCAGTTGAGATTATCATAATGTGAAATTACCTTTTTCATACCACATTTGGTTAAAAAATACATAATTTATCCTACACTCAACCTAAGGGTCTATAAAACTCCACCTGAACGTCAAACTTGAAGCATTATCTTGACTAAGATAACTCTTTTTACCTTGCTTGTAGGTGTTCATGACCTAAATGGACTTTGGTTGTGATGCCTTAAGGATATTTAAGGTTCTCAATACCTTTGGACAGTGGTATCCATTCATTTTTTCCAATATCATATCTTAATGGCATCTCCTTTCTACTTATTGTGTATTGACTGAGATAACATAGTCAACTATGTTTTATTTTGTGTGGACCCTACTATAGGTTTGTTTCACTTCCTTGGAAGAGTCATATGGGATCCTTAACCTCCCATGAAGGTCACAAAAGTACTTTCTTATGTTTAGATTCTTATTTAAAGTGTTGAAACACTCTCAATCACACATTTATAGTTCACTGTCAACCTACCCTATTGTAGGTTGACATTTTGACATTGTATGGATAAGGAGTGAGCAAAGTGAGCCAAATTTGATGAGTTACCCTCCTCTCACCCTGCTCCTAGGTTGATAAAACACCTTCAAGTATTTTAAAACTTTAAAACATGATGATAAAGTGCAAACTGTAACTTGAGTGAAATAAGGATTCATCCTCTCTCTCAGGCCTGGAGATGTTACTGAGGTGTTTTAGTGAGTTTGAGGGCATCTTTGAGGCTTGTCACTTCAATCTTCCACTTAGTATCTTTCCCTCAAAATTTTCTTGGCCCTATTATACACGAACAAAAATATGTTTGACCATTTTAGGTGTCTTGAGACCCTTACCCTCATGTTTTAGGATGATCTCAAAAAATCCCCAAACTTTTGTTTCACCAATTTAGGGAAAATATGCATGTAACAGTTCACTGCCCTTTTGAATTGTCTCACACTATTGCTTAGCCCTTAAACTAACTAAAACATGTTTATAATTCTTATTTATCTTTTTAACACTTGAGAAAGGGTGTCATATTTTCTTCAAAACCTTCAATGAATACCTCATCCCTTGTCTAGACGACTTATAGGTGGACATTTGATGCACAAAAAATGAAAAGAAAGGGTTATGCAGGGTATAGATTTGATGAACATTGTATTAAATATATTTATTTGTGATTAAAACCACTTATAAAATGTATTATTTATATTTAAAAAAATATTGACACCACTGCCAATGTCCTTATCATGGCATGACATCACCCAAGAAACCCATGTGTATGTGCATGGGTTGAGTTATGCAGACAAGGTGTGGATTTAGGTAAGGAGCATGCTAAGGAAAATATTAAAGACTAATAAATTTGGATTGTAAACCTTTATTCCATGAAATTCATCAAGGACACCCTGAAACAAGCTTTAACATACTTCTTCCAACCTAAAAGTCACTTGTGTACACTTGGGATAGGGTAATGAAGAACATTAAGTGACTACTTGGGAGTCATGGAGCTTGAAAATTATGAGAATTACTTAGAGAATGAATATTAAGGGTGAATTAAAAGTAAATATAATATTTAAAACATAAATATTACACCAAAACAACCCCCGTAGAACTATTTACAAAACATGACAATCTGAAAGTGATGGAAAACTACCCATAACTCAAAAAATTACATCCTCTTAAAAATTGAGTTGGATAGAATATAAAAACCACTTTAAAAATAAAATCAATTGTATGAATCATTATAGTTTTAATCCAATGATCTCAAGAATCAATCTCAGTAATTGGTTCATACCGACTTGTCCAAAATGAAAGAAAACCTAAAGAGTGCACGAATGAGCAGACAGTTTTGCACAGTCCACTTTGAATGGATGGTTCATGAAGCACAATAAACCATATTATAAATTATTATATTTATTTTAAGTTATTTTATTTTATAATATTCCCCCATGATCATTCTTCTTGAAACCCCTTGTGTTAGCTATATCGAGTAAAAACCTGCAAGTCACTTCTCTATGCTAGGAAGGGTGAAAAAGAGATAGAATGGTTTTAGCTTAAAATTTTCATTTTAAGATCAAAAAAATCATGGAGATGATATTTAGGAATACCAAGATATTTTCCATGTCCTCTTCACACGTGGCACACTTCCCAAGGATCCATACATGTGTCATTTTCTTCCTCTTCTTTAGGAAAACTGACTTTCTTCTGACTAACCTACAAATTTTTAGTTTTTTCAATTACTTAAGACTTTTTTGGACACATGGGGCATGAAATCACCCATTTACACTTGGAATTTCCCCAATAAACCTATACAAAGCATTAAATGCACCATTTAGAAACTTGAAATGACCCCAAATGACATGATATACTAATGAAATGAGTGACCAAGGTTAATATAACATTAAGAGGCATGAAATGACCTATAAAACACCTTATGACAATATATTATACCAAATTATAGGTCTAAAAATTAATTTTTTAACTAGGGGTGCCCTATTTTGACCTAAAAGTCAAAATTGGTCAACACATACCTCATCTGAAGATCACAACACCTCACCAACCCATTCCCGTGGAACAAATTCAAACATATGATGTGGGAAAAAATAGTGGTTCCAATGAGGTTATTCATTCTCATTATGATGAAGATGAAGATGATTACAAAGTTGATGGCAAATATGAACATTTATACAAAATTAGCTTTACACCATATGGTCCTAGGGAATATTTCAATGACATGATTATATTTGGTATTGGCTAATTATATTGTAGGCCCAAAATTATGGATGACCTTTTCCTTCTCATTTACTTTATAGTAAAAAACTTATCACAAATAAAGGGAATTAACCTATGACATATACTTTATTAAATACTAGTCACCCAACACAAGCTAGTGGTCCCCCACCAATTCAATTCAAAAAGACAACCACTAGATTCAAATATGTTAACTAAAAGGATGCAAAAATAATTAATTAAGATATAAGTAGATAAAATCCAAATAAGTACCATCTCAAATGGATCACACAAACCTTAATTCTTTCAAACAAGATTGTGCTTTGACATACCAATCCTTCAATCCTTAGACCTCACCATTTGGTACATGCCATCATAATGAAGTGCATAACATTACATCTTATGAAAACTACAAGCAGCAAGAGTAAACACCTTCCATTATGTTTTATTACCAAGAGATACATAATGATAAATCAAATAATGGTTATTTATAAATCCATGGTTTTATTTCCTATCATCATTCAAACACATTCCCAATATGATTGACAATGGTTCTAGAGAAAATCTTATTACCATGTCATTTATATCTATTCAAGGTAACAATGAATGAGATTTACTTGGTACAAATCTTATACTTTCTAGTTATGATGGAATTTTAAGCACACCATTATTTGGTCTTAAAATCCAAGTTACATTTAATCCTCAAACCCTTTTAGTTTGGTTTTATGTCATTCCAAGTACAATATCTATGATATATTTCTTGGATGACCATGGATTAATAAAATGAAAGTAATACTTGTTGACCTTTCAGGTCACCCCAACCTATGTAGAGATCATAGGATCTTATGTAGAATATTTTAATTCTTATGTAGTATCAAGTCCCTTAGAAGTAAGTTTATGCATGGATGTCCCCCATAAGTAACTAATGTTGGTAGTTGGCACAGATTCACATCTTGGTCGAGTATATATGCACACCTATGCACAAGCCTTGTTGTATGCCCTACATAAATATTTATACACTCTTATGCAAAATGTATAACTATAGGTGTGTGCATAGGTCATGTACATAAGGTTCCAGGGCTTTAAAAAGTGGCAATCAAGAAGTGCAAAGAACATATATTTTGATTTCAAGTGTGCTTTGAGATTTTATTTCATTCTATATGCTCCTCTTTAGGAAGATATTTGCACCAAAGTTTTAGGGACCTGAGATCAATCATGATAGTTAGCATCTACAATCCCATCATTCATAGCCTATGAAAACTACTCTATGAAGATCAGCACTCATCCTACTGTGCAGCATTTAGTGTGCACTCTTTGTGTGGGACATAACTAGTTATTAAAGTGTGCACAAGTCAAGTTGTGAAGTGATCATGAACATAAATGAATGAATTAAAGAAATCAGAGGTCAACCAAGTTATAGAGGCTAAATAGAGGCTCATGCCCTCTTCTCATGCAATCTCTATGCATGCAAGCATGCCACTTGTGAAAAACCCATCAAGGTCTTGAATGCTTATTATCTAGTATGTAGATGGTTCCTAAGAGCAAAGTGTAGACACCGCAAACGTGTCTGCACCTTGGTCCTCCCCCCTTGGCCTTAAACCCCTATCCTAACCCTTGACCTTGGCCCCCTTTCCACCCTACCCTTGCCACCTTGGATCCTCCCTTGAATCCCTCCACCTTCCCCCTAGCATTTATTAGGCCAAATCTCTTCATTATCTTCCCCCCACGCCCATTTTGGCATCCTCGTGACCGTTCTTCCTACACCCCCTCGCTCGGCGGCGTGCAAGAATGGGCAGAGGCTATTTTTAGCCTCTGTCCCCATTCTGCGACCGCCGACGTCGGCGACCCTTCGGCCGACGTCGATGAAACTGCCGGCGTCGGCATCCTTCATTACCCCTTTCTGCATCCGTTGCAGCCCCCTGGACCCTTGAGCTCGCAAACAGATCTCTCTTGGTGTTTTGGCATTCGTCTTGTCTCCATTTGGACCTCGTGCAACAATAGCAACAGGTGCAAAGGTTCTTCATCAGAGTTCTCTTCTTGCAAAATCCTCTGTGGCTTCAACAACAGCTTCTTCAACTCTTCATCCAGCAAGCAAAAAAGGTAAGCAAGTCTGTTAATTGATTCTGTTCTTTAAGTTTTCAGTTATCTGCTATTCCTATTCCCTCCATCCTTCCCCCTGAGAGGCTGAAAAGCCTTCTCAGGACCTATACTCTGTCCATCCTCCTCTCACATTGTCCCACTCTTCATACCAATTCCAGACAACTCCCTCATCCCCCTTTTGCCAACAAAGACCCTGTACAGGGCAAGATCACTCCACAGTCCATTCAGACCCGTCCCCAAACTCTGTCTCGACCCTCTTAGCATCCCAGACCTGTCCACAGTCCAGAACACATCCCAGACCCGACCACAGGGCATTACCCCGACCGACGCCGCTCACTTCCCCAACCGACGTCGGCAAGATAACCGACGTCGGCAGACCTCATAACCGACGCCGGCATCATTTCCGACCTCGGCGACTGTCATCAGCCCGACTACTCCTTTCAGGTAATCATTGGTGTTTTCTTTCATTTCTAATTTGTTTATCACTTCTATATTCTGGCATTTCATATTTTCTTAGTCTTTATCTGTCTGTTATCTGTGGGTTGACCTCCCTCAAGGAAGTTCTCATACTTCTGGGAACAAGCTCTTGCTTGGCAACCCACCGCCTATCCATCTAACGCCTTTTTGTCCAAATTTTCTTCTTTGCAGGTGTCATTCCTCCACAGCCAAAGAGGAGCGCTCACAAGCGTCTGGATTTACGGTGCGCAATCTTTAGTCCAGGTACTTCCCATGCCTTGTCCATTACTTTTTTAGTTTCTTCTTTCTCTTAGATCTAAAAGTGAATTTTGAGTAGAAACATAAATGGCACGCCCGGTGGGACCCTAGGTTCCTCCTGGGTTCCTTTTTCTTCATTCATTTAGGAGCATTAATTTCTTACCTTTTCTCCTCTTTCTCTTCTTCTCAATGACACTATAAGCAAGAACTAAAACGAATCTTTCTTCCTTGCATTCTAGACTAGTCTAAACATCATACTCTTGACCCTTTCTCAAAACTTGTCTTCATCACAACATCACATTTCGACTTGGGCATTAAAACGTATTGCACTTTCATTTCTGCTTGTGCTCGCATTAGTCCACATCTAGTAACTTAGACGCATATTGAATGAACCGTAGACACTTGATGTTACACTACCAGACCACATGCACTAAACGAACATAAAACTTACCTGAGACAAGGCCCGACTGGGATTTCATCCCCCAGCGGATACCTTACCCGTCCTGGTGACCCTACTTGGATTTCATCACCAAGGGGGAAGCCCACTCCGTTCTCTGGCGGAGTCTAAACTCTAGGCGAGGTATATCTTGGCTAAGCGAGACCAGCTAACCACTGGAATCGTGAAGTGAGGGGAGCTTGCTCCTTAGCACCAGGCCACGTACCAGACCCTAACACAGATCTTTGAGCACCTAAAACAAGACCTGAAACCATCTTTAGACTGCCTTCTTCTAGGACCCATTTTTCAGCCAATCTCCCCAAACATTCATCTAAGGCATAAGCCACAATTTTTAAGGTTAATTCCTAGGATTTATCGCTTAGGCTTGTCTGTCTCTCTCTGTTTTCCTCTTCTCATCTATTTGTTTGAGTGTGTGAGGACGCTTTCTTCTTTGTTTTTCCAAGAATCATCAAACCTTTTGGTTCTCTAGAAGACACAGTCGCCGACATCGGTTCTGCCACCGACGTCGGCCTTCTCTATTACCGGCATCGGTTATCTGACCGACGTCAGCCATCTTTATAACCGACATCGGTTTTTAAACCGACGTCGGTCTCTGTCACTATCCTTTTTTTTCAAAAACCAGCAGCCTAAAACCTGTCCTTTCTCTGCCAAAAACTCCATTCTGGTTTTCTGAGACTACAAAAACACAGTTTCTGGAACCAAGACTCTCTTCTTAACCACTTTAGCCAACAGCCGCTTCCGTCTATCCTGTCTCTAACCAGTCCTATCATGGAGTTCCACTCGGAGACTAAAAGAACTCCTACAGGACCGACCCCGACCCCGACCCTGACTCAAATTCCCATCATCCCTGAAGGGGACCAAGATTTTGAGAGATTCTTGGACCTCAATACCGCAGCCCTCCAAAACTATCTCGTGAGAAACCCAACGCGAGACCTTTCAGGTGACGTGGCGACGACATCCACACCATTCGCCACCCAACCCTTTATGACTCAGCCTTTCGCCTCAACTATTAACCCAACCATGGCCAATACGCAAAGTTTGGCCTCCCCGTCTATTTTTAGACCGACCTCCATCGGGGTTCCATTACCCCCTCAACTACCTGCAATTCAACCAAGTTCTACATCGTATCAGAACTTGATTGCCTCGACCCCTCACACTCTTGCGCCCACAAATGTAGGAGTGCCAACCTATCTTGCTACCAGTGCCGCCATTCAACCACCTTTGGCGGTGCCCAGTCAACCTATACCTTCGACCTTCGTAACGCAACCACCTCTAGCCTCCACTTCCGCCCCTGCAACTAGTCATCCGTACATTGTACAACCGACTATGTCGCACGCCTCCTCTAACCTCTTCCAAGCGCCTTACAACTTAGGGGGCGCTCAACCCGCCAATCCGTCAGCAGATCTTATCAAGATGCTGATGGATAAAATGTCCAGTCTCGAAGCCTCCATTTCCGGTTCAAGCAATACTTTGTCATATGAACAAATTTGTAATGAGCCCATCCATCCTTCCGTCCCTATTCGACCATATCCTAACCATTGGGAGCTTCCTAAATTCACTCGCTTTCAGAGTAAGGAAGACCCACAACAACATCTACGGGCATTTAGACATGCCTGTTATCTTATCGCCCACGACGATGCGTTACTTCTACGCACGTTCCCTATGTCCCTTTCTGGTCCTGCCCTTGACTGGTATAGTTCTCTTGCCAGACACTCTATCTTTTCATTCATCCAACTCGCCCAACTATTTCTTGACCATTTCTCAATCAACATCACCAAACAAGTCTCAATCACAGACCTTTACTCCATCAGGCAATTTGACGACAAATCAATTGTCGACTTTGTCACTCGTTGGAGAGGTCTGATTAACCAGCTCTCCTTCTCTTTACCTCAACCCGAGCTCATCGAGCTCTTCTCTCGAGCATGTGCCAGCCACATCTCTTCTACCTTGCAGATTCAGACATTTCGCATTTTTGACGAAGCTTTCATCATGGCTCGAAAGATTGAACTCCGTGCCCTTGAAGAAGATAAGGTCAAATTGCGTAATACCAACGCGAAATCTACTGACCATTCTTCTTCCAGACCTTCTTCTTCTGCCAACTCCAAGTCCAAAGGAGTGGCCAACACTGTGGTCGTTAGATCACCATCCTCAACACCAACGAATTACTCTCAACCTTCGACATCTTCCAGCATCACCAAACAATATCAACAACGGTACATTCAGCGTTCTTACACTCCACTTGGAGAACCATACGCTTTCGTTTTGGAAAAACTTCTCAAGCAGGGGGTCCTCAATCTCCCTCCAATCCGACCACCTCAATTTGACCCTTCAAAGGCCATCCCTACATGGTATAGGGAGGCCGACTTCTGTCCCTTTCATCGCGTCCAAGGCCATGACATCAACAACTGCCAAACTTTCAAAAACATCGTCCAAGACATGATCGACAAGGGGGATCTTATTTTAGATAACCCGAATGCCCCGCCTAACCAACATATTGACATCTTCAAACAACCATTTCCGAATCATCCGCCTACTCAAAACAACGTCCAGACTTCGACCAATGACCCTCAAGACCATGACATTTACACGATTAGCACTATCTTGCCTCTTGTTCTTGACCAACCTCTTCCATTAAAGGATGAGGAACCTCCTTCTCCTACTAGTCCTCCATCTACCTCTCTTGTATCGGAGGACGCTTTGACCACATCAACGCCATTAAGCCCACCTTCATCCGAAGACCCTACCTTACCTACTCCTCAACTACAAGTAGAAGGCACGATCATCCATGCCCTCTGCCCACTTGAGGAGCCAGACTCTCTTATTTCTTCTCCACCAAGAGAAGAACTAGTCTCTCCACCCGTTTCAATCGAGGAAGACCCAGTCGCGGTTTCCTCTTGTCCTTTGCCTGAGATTGTTACATCTCACTCACCTTCGTCCACATCCAAACCCAAACCCACATCTAACCTCGCCTCGCACAATGGTGGCCCTCGACCCAAACACACAAAAGCTACTAGACCATACCGAAGAACTCCTCCCCCACCTTCGTCATTACCTTCAATCTTGGGCCCACATCCGTCCACTTTAATAGGAGTGCTTCCCACTCCCATCCTTCACAGAGGCACATCGCCTCCATTACTTCCTCATCCCATCAGACATACATCTCATCCGAACTCTCGACCTATGCCTCTTTCACCTCCCAAACCAACGTCACCAACCCTCACTGCAATAAAGCATCCAGACCCGTTAGCAGGTTCATATGTCTTGCTCTTACGGCACTTGTTGCAGTCGTCTCGTATCGACCTCCCGCCTCTTCGCCAATATCAATCTCTCAGACCTAAACCACCATGGTTCGATGACACTCGCATTTGTGCGTATCATCGCACGCCTGGGCACGACACGGAGCATTGTCATGCCCTCAAGGTCGCCATTCGCCAATGTCTTGGGAATGACACCCTTCTTCTCGACCACGTCATCAACAAACCCTCAACACCACCCCACTCATCAACTCTCGGATTAAGACCATCTTGGTTCGATAACTCCACATTCTGCCATTATCATCACACTCTGGGACATGACACTGAGCGTTGTTGTGCTCTTAAAGCTGTCATTCGTTAGCACCGGAAAAAGGATTCCCTTCTCATCAAGGGTCCTCTTGACCACCTTTTCGACAAAACATCAACCTCGACTCATGCCTCTCCAACCTCATCACCTAAATCGGGATCTCCATGCCAGACTGTGGTCCCTTTGCCGCCTTTGACCCCCTTATTCGACATTAACACCGTCCATCTGACCACTAAACCTCAACCGACCTTAACCAACCTTTCAAACATTCTCCCTACCCGCTGGGGGAATTCATCCTTTATTCAAACCTCGACCAACTGTTCAACCCAGTCTCTACCACATATCAATCACTCATTTTATCTTAAAACTCGACCAAGTATCCACCGACCCAACCCCCGACCAATTATTCGACTAGTCTCAACCAAACTTCAACCAAATATCAATCACCCTGACCTCTCGACCAAGCATTCAACCTTTCTCAACCAATCAACAACCATATCAGTCAACTTCACATCCATCAATCAACACCTGACCAATCTGGAAAGAGGCAAATGGGGCAGGTTTGCTCCCAATTGACTCGCACCTTAACATACTAACATGGCCCAGGGTCTTATTAGACCTTAAACCCCTTTTTTTCTGCCTTGCGTCTTCGACCATTCTTCTGCTAGTCGAGTACTCGTCTACTTGACACGTAACTTGAGCTCGTCCCTTGAGCAATCCTCGTCCTCTTAATCCTCATCCCTTTCAACCCTATTTCCCTTTAACAAGTCCTCTACAACCCTTTTATGATGCATGGATGCTTTGTCCTAATAAAAGGGGCGTCCTTGAACTTTTACAGCCTTGTCCATGACTCTAATCAAAAAATCAAAAAAAAAATATATCAAGATGTCAAAACATATCCATGGTCACAAAATCAAGTCAAAATCAAAAAGACAGACTGCTCCCTCGAAGGACAGCTGTACTATCATTGCTGTATTACTAGACTAATCCCTCGAAGGACAGCTAGGCCAACTTATCAAACATTATTAAGCAAAAATATAGACCACTCCCTCGAAGGATGGCTATGACTAAATCTTGCTACAAACAGCAACCTTTCTTAGAAGCTTCCCGCATTGATCAGCTTCGCAACATGACCACCAAGCAAAAGACATCTCTATGTAGGCTTCTCGCATCGATCAGCCTGCGCAAAAAAAAAAAAAAAAAAATGAGTCATGGACTTGGCTTGTAGTTGTCTCAGGGTCTCCTATAAAAGGGGCAAGGTTATTCCTGCTCTTAAATTGGGTTACCCTATCCTCCTATCACCTGCTCAAGGGACTTCGAGCTCACTTTAATGTCAAAGTGATTCGATTACCGTTCTAACTCAACACTGGTCAACGACATAATGCATGAACGGGGCTTTTGTTCTAATAAACCCCTATCTATGCTTCCTTTCTGGTCCTTGTCAATGAAAGAGCGATTTGCCTTTCATCTTTTCTCTTCACTTTAGTCACATTTAACCGCATCAATCATCGACTCATCTCAAACCCACCCATTCTCATCATTTTCAGCTGACATCATCCTAAACCATTTCACATAGTTTCTATGGACACCAATACACATGGAAACTACCGACTAGACCCAATTTATGTTAAGCATAAACCAATACTTGCTGAAGCATAAATAGACTTCTATTCATTCTTAGCACACATCCATCGCGACTATGAAAACTTGCTAGGGATGAAAGACTCTTGACCAATTCTACAGAATACACCATCTGTAGCATCATTTTATCCTCATCTTACCCTCGTCATTTCAACACATGACCAATCTCATCATCGACCAATCTTCTCAATTTGTCTGAACTACATTGGTCTGAGGCCCTATGACCAGGGCTATGTAGGCAGCACTCAGATAACACATCCTCTGAGGTTAGCTCGACCACCCCCGTTTGTTCGTCTCTTTGATGAACAAACCTTCTCTTCTGCGACCTTGACCTTGACCAAGACCAAGACCAATCATTCTCTTTGACCAAGACCAATCATTTTCTTTGTCCAAGACCAATCATCAACTTTGACCAAGACCAATCAATCCCTCTGACCCTCCCTCCCTTTTAGGGAGAACTACATCGGCCTGAGGCCCCTACGACAGGGGCTATGTAGGCAGCACTCAGTTGACATGGGGTCTTCTGGGGTTAGCTCGGCCGCATCCTATCGTCCATCCATCCCCTTGACCAACGACCATCCTTCGACCTTCGACCACTTCCAAGACAATGTTGCCTTGGTTGTTTTTGCGTGTGTGCTACCTCACGGCTGGTTAGCAAAATTGTCCACAGACTATTTTTGACCCTTCGCAAGTATAGGATCGCGAGCCAGTTGATCCCTACTACTTGTGGCTTTTTCGTGTTTTTGGGAGCACTTCCTGAGCCCTGGATACCTGGAACACGACGACCATTTGGAGCTTCAGCTTAAATTGAGTGACCCGATCAGCAGACGACTAAATGCTGGGGCCCAGTTACTTCAATTTTGGCACTCCTTGACCTTCGACATGCGACAATTTGACCCGACCATCCCGTGACATGGTATATGCGCAATCACGACTTTTGCCACGTTTTCACTCACTTTTCATCTTTCTCATCCACCTTTTGTCAAATCGACACTCGATCTTCGGTTCCCTTCTCTCGACTATCGCTTTGAGGGGGGAACACCTCATCCCTTTTCTGGGGCAACCAACTCCTATTTTTGTCTTGCAGTTCGTCTAGAACAACCAACAAGACAAAAAGGGGCAAATGTAGACACCGCAAACGTGTCTGCACCTTGGTCCTCCCCCCTTGGCCTTAAACCCCTATCCTAACCCTTAACCTTGGCCCCCTTTCCACCCTACCCTTGCCACCTTGGATCCTCCCTTGAATCCCTCCACCTTCCCCCTAGCATTTATTAGGCCAAATCTCTTCATTATCTTCCCCCCACGCCCATTTTGGCATCCTCGTGACCGTTCTTCCTACACCCCCTCGCTCGGCGGCATGCAAGAATGGGCAGAGGCTATTTTTAGCCTCTGTCCCCATTCTACGACCGCCGACGTCGGCGACCCTTCGGCCGACGTCGGCGAAACTGCCGACGTCGGCATCCTTCATTACCCCTTTCTACATCCGTTGCAGCCCCCTGGACCCTTGAGCTCGCAAATAGATCTCTCTTGGTGTTTTGGCATTCGTCTTGTCTCTGTTTGGACCTCGTGCAACAACAGCAACAGGTGCAAAGGTTCTTCATCAGAGTTCTCTTCTTGTAGAATCCTCTGTGGCTTCAACAACAGCTTCTTCAACTCTTCATCCAGCAAGCAAAAAAGGTAAGCAAGTCTGTTAATTGATTCTGTTCTTTAAGTTTTCAGTTATCTGCTATTCCTATTCCCTCCATCCTTCCCCCTGAGAGGCTGAAAAGCCTTCTCAGGACCTGTACTCTGTCCATCCTCCTCTCACATTGTCCCACTCTTCATACCAATTCCAGACAACTCCCTCATCCCCCTTTTGCCAACAAAGACCCTGTACAGGGTAAGATCACTCCACAATCCATTCAGACCCGTCCCCAAACTCTGTCTCGACCCTCTTAGCATCCCGGACCTATCCACAGTCCAGAACACATCCCAGACCCGACCACAGGGCATTACCCCGACCGACGCCGGTCACTTCCCCAACCGACGTCGGCAGGATAACCGACGTCGGCAGACCTCATAACCGACGCCGGCAGCATTTCTGACCTCGACGACTGTCATCAGCCCGACTACTCCTTTCAGGTAATCATTGGTGTTTTCTTTCATTTCTAATTTGTTTATCACTTCTATATTCTGGCATTTCATATTTTTTTAGTCTTTATCTGTCTGTTATCTGTGGGTTGACCTCCCTCAAGGAAGTTCTCATACTTCTGGGAACAAGCTCTTGCTTGGCAACCCACCACCTATCCATCTAACGCCTTTTTGTCCAAGTTTTCTTCTTTGCAGGTGTCATTCCTCCACAGCCAAAGAGGAGCGCTCACAAGCGTCTGGATTTACGGTGCGCAATCTTTAGTCCAGGTACTTCCCATGCCTTGTCCATTACTTTTTTAGTTTCTTCTTTCTCTTAGATCTAAAAGCGAATTTTGAGTAGAAACACAAAGGTTATAAATTTCCTCTATGCATGTAAGATGACATGGTAAAAAATATAAAATGACTTGCACAACATCTACATCAACAAGTAGACCTAGATGGATCAACAGGTGGAATTCAAGCACAAAAAGTAGTTGCAAGAAACTGGGTGATAAATGAAGTTGCATCAAAAAAATTAAAATCAACAGTGGATGCCATATGGCAGTTTATGTCCGCACACCTCCCTTGAATACCTAAGCATCCTTCATTCTTATATGCATAGGTGGATCCATGATAATCCTTTTAACCACTTCTAGATTTAAATTGTCAAAAAAATTAAGAAACGTGGCTCTTAGTGACTTTTACATGGCAAATTGGTTTTCCTAATCAACCTAGAGCCTCGAGAACCAACCTTTGAATTCAAGTTTCTATATATCACCCCAAGTGGAAAATTTATTACATAAGAGCTTGCTCAACCCTATAAGATCCCTAATTTTTATTGTATGTAGATCCCTCTCCTTAGTATAACAAAGCTCTACCCATTCAAGTTTGTAATATTAGCTTAGGCCTTCAAATTAATGACAACTAGACTATCTTCCCTTCATGTTCTATGTTTTGTGTGCACTTAAAGTTTTCAATCTTTGTTGTTAGATGCCCATCCCTCTCATTACTATCCTCCCTTCACACATATATAAGGAATCAAAATCCTCTATAGGTCACACTCTGTGTATGTAAGGGTTGCGTAGGTATTATCTATAGACCATTTATCATCCATCAAAACATTGCATTGAGTTGCCTTACCTATGTACAAAACATTTATGCAGTGGGTACCCAATTTGAAGGCCATGTGTTATGGCCCATTAGTTTTTTTATGTCTCAAGTGGGTGAGGTGCTCACTCTAATCTAGGTGTATCACCACAATTCCCTTTCAGCAAATCTCTTACCTTCTCCCTCATTTTTCACTCAAAATATCTTAGGTTTATAACTAGTGGTATATTTCCTTTTTACTATTTGTAGGTTTATGCACTAGTCCTAAACTAGGTGCACTTAGATTAGAATTAAGTCAAACCTAGAGGTTTGTCCCAAGGAGCACAAGTTTCCCACACCTTGGGGGCATCCCCATCATTGTGACAAGATAATGGATGTTCTACACATACAAGTGAGTTAAATACTACCTCCTTCCCCTCATCAAACACTTGTATGCCCTACACCAAGCACTCACACTCTACACCCATCAATAAATATTCCTATGCAAGGGACCATCTATGGGTGCATGTTTCAAATGGAAAAAAAATTTGGCTTGGTGGGACAAATACAAGGATTTAGTTAAGAGCTTGGTGTTGTTATTATTCAATAGTGTTGAGGATTCTTTACAAAACACCTAGTGACTCCAAGCATTTCTAGTTTATGAAAGAATAGTCTTTTGTTTATATGCCAAGATAGATGACATCATCTTCAAGATGTACCAACTTTCATTTCATTAAGATCCTTGCATCCTCTAGAAGAAGAAGAGTTAGAGTATCCTTGTCTCTAGTTAGGGGAATTAGTGATTCAAACCAAGCTTCCCTAAGAGCTGAGTATACCCCTCCTTTTGGTATATTTCCCTAACCTACAAGATTTTTTTTCCTTAGTCCCTTCATGGCCACATAGAGGAATCATTTATTTGTGTCCTTAAATGGGGGTATCCCTTTTGTTATATCATAATATGATGACATCATAGTTGTATCCCTTCAAATATTATCCTATTTTACTAGTGAGAACACAACCTCCCCTATAGAACACATTCAATATGTTGTGAATATATACTCAGTTCACCATGGCATAGAAGATAATGTAGTAGTTAGGTTACTTGCCTCTTCTTTGAAAAATAAGGGTCTCCAATGATACCAAGGTTTGATGTTAAATTCTATTCACAACTAGGATGAACTAGGAGAGTGACTATGCAAGCATTTTGAAGAAAAAAGTGACCACTTGTCCTTGATAGAGCAGCTTACTACCACTAAAATAGCCTCACATGAGCTAATGGTTGGTTTTAATTTCAAATTCTAGAGGGTCTAGAACAAAATACTAGATTTATGTAATCCATCTCAAAATACTACATTCTTGTATTATTTGAAGGATCTCAATAATTAAATAGCTATAATGGTCCAAGTTGTGGGAGGAATTATGCTTCCCAATGCATATGAAGTTGTTGTGCATGTATAGAATTATTTGATTCAAGCTGGAAAGGTTATGCCTAGACCCTTTATGCCCTTGTTTCTTGACTTCCATCTATGAATCAACCTACCTTGCCTTTTATTCTAACCCTAATACCCATCCCTCTTACAAATAGCTATCCTACTCCATCAGTTGTACCTTTGAGTGAGCTACATGAAGTCAAATCATTATTGTAGAGCTTTAGAAATGAGCTAGTGATGCTCAAAAGATAGAAAGCATAGTATTTTAGGCCTTATCATCCTTTTAACTAGTTATATCAATTGAATAGGCATCCCTATCAAGGTGGCACACAAATTTATAACTAACTTCTATATAATAGGCCACCCTAAATTTAAAATTCCAAAGTTATCACTTCAAGAGCCCTCGTGCCCATGTAGAACAACATGGCATAGGACTATAAATGGTGCATTCCATGTGATTACCCACATAATCAAGCTATTTATGCAAATGAAACCTTGAATCAAGCACTCATGGTATAAAATGTGTCATAGTCTCAAGTGCAATTGATTATCATAATTTTTCAAAGGGAGGAAACTCTATTACAAATGCAAGAGTAAAATGAATCCACCCTTGTAAACTAGAAGGAAGAAAACTTCACTTACATAAATCAAATTAAAATGCCAAATGTGGGAAGCAACCAAATTGATCTTAACATAATTTTTAGAAAGAGAGCAATGATGGAGGAACCATCCTCTTTAGCACCTTCAACTTCTATGCCTCAGGGTCAACACACAAATATCTAAGTTAAAATAACTACATAACCTTTAATGTGCATAGAGTAGGTTGTGCAGAGAGAGAGTTAGCCTTAGAGTAGTACCCAGGTGTGATAAGAGGCTACTATTCATAAATCATATATAAAGGGACCCTAGATTCCATTTAATATAGTTGATCAAATAAAGAAGGCAAGCCTAAATGTAACAATGTGGGATGTTTTTTCTATTCATTCTAAAAGGAATTTACTACAAGATGCTCTAAATAATTTCCAAGTGTGCGAGTCATTGGATACTATGCATGGTGTCTCTATAATCATGTGTCAAGAAAAGGAGGAGGGAGTGCACATAAGGATAACTCCACCTCTATTCTACATTTCTATTATCATCGATAAGCATCTAGTACATAATTATAAGATAAACTCACGTGTCAACAACTTGGTGATGCCAAAGAAGATAGCAAATATATTAGGTATAGCATACTTTCATGTTTCTAAAGGCACCATCCAATTAGATGGAATAACATTTAAGACTATGGGGATCATTAAGAAACTAAACCTCACTTTGCATGCATGTTTGAGCCTTTCCATTACATAAGATATCGTAGTCATTGATCTTCCCCCTACATTTTTATATGCCTTTCTCAGGATTTCATAGCCAATATGGGTGGATACCTCTTATCAAATTGGTCACACGTGCTACTCTGGAATAGATACGGGACCAAGGTGACCATCAAGGTTGAACCTATCTTCAAAATTCAAATATAACCAAACTCTCCTAGCCTAGTTAAAATAAACTATGCAATGTTCAATCGAAAGGAAAATACAATCCTCCATGAGGCTGCCACACCCCTTAAAGAGGCTCTGGATGACTTACTTGATGAATGGGAACATAATATTTATTAGTGTGACCCATATGGCAATTCAGAAGAGATGCGAGTAGGGACCTAATGCATTCTCGAAGAGAACCCCATATTTTTAGATCTCATAAAGGTATAGGAGGATACCAAATGCATATGGTAGTTATATTTTGATGGTTTTTGTAGTAAAAAAGGTGTTGAAATTAGAGTTGTGTTAGTCTCCCATTAAAAGGAGAGATATTTCCATGCATTTTGGTTACATTTTAGTTGCACAAATAATGTTTCCAAGTATGAGGCATTATTTCAGGGTCTCTAATTGGCATAGAAGAAGAGGATCAAATTAGTATAAGCATTTGGACATAATGAATTGGTTGTGAACCAAGCCCAGGCATAAAATATGTCCAAGAATAGCTTTCTAAAAGCTTACAAGCACATATTATGGGATATGATTGAAGGATTCAATACCTTAAATATATGTTTCATACTAAAGGCATGAAATGATGATGCTAATAGAATCACAACCATAGGTGTATAGTATGACATTTTGAATGATGTAATGAAATATTTCAAATAGATTTTAAAGCTTGTGATTAGATTGGTAGTCCTAGATAATGTAAACAACTAGCAGGTGTTTGAGAGTGATGAACAAATCATCAACTTATTATAAGATGAAGAATAATTTAGCACCATGAACCAAGGGATGATTCAAGCCTAATATGAGGAGCATATCATTCAATTGAAAGGATACAAGCTACCTAAGGGATTTGTCATGCTGGAAAGCATCTTTAATTTTAATGACCAGTGCAAAGGTGAGAAGCAAAACATGATATTCAAGGAGGATATATTTA
The DNA here is from genome assembly GCA_037957365.1 of Torreya grandis. Lineage (NCBI taxonomy): Eukaryota > Viridiplantae > Streptophyta > Pinopsida > Cupressales > Taxaceae > Torreya > Torreya grandis. Next base: position 6,336,018 of record JARHVA010000236.1, read on the forward strand.
CACAGGTGACCATATTTGATGGTAAATTATTGAAAGTAGGTAAAATATGCTCCCCATCAAAAATTAAAATACTCATCAAGCTTAGCAGGAGATATGGATATATCTTCAAATAGAGCTATAAAGACCTCAGGGGTTTTGATTTAGGCTTAGCTCAACATACCATTAAGATCAACCCCAACACAAATCCAATCACATAGAAGAAAATGCTGTTTATTCCTAAACTCAAGCCTTTAATGAGGAAGGAACTCTCTAAACTCATTGAAGCCAATATAATTTTTCAAATCAAACACTCTTCATGGGTTTCCAACCTAGATCTAATGTGTAAGAAGAGTGGATAAATTTGACTATGCATAGACTTCAAGGATTTGAATAACACATCCCTCAAGGATCACTACCCCTCCTACGAATGGAGCAAATCCTATAAATAGTTGTAGCCATGGAGAGATTCTCATTTCTAGATGGTTATTCAGGCTATAACCAAATACTTATGTACGAGTGTGATCACTTTGAGACTGCATTCATGACTACGTGGGGCACTTTCACATATCAAAGGATGCCTTTAGTATTGGAAAATTCAAGAATGACCTTATAAAGAGCCATGGATATGAATTTAAGGGACTTATCAACAAAATAATCTTGGTCTACCTTTATGATATAATTTTTTTTATAAGCATGCACAAGATCACTTAGGTCATCTAGAGCAAGTATTTGAAAGCTACTAGGAATTTGGGATATCTCTACACCCCAAATAAGTACATATTTCATGTCCATTAAGGAAATTTACTCAAACACAACATCTCCAAAGATGGACTTGTAATTAATACAGAATGAATCAAGGCCATCTCATCCCTCCCTCTCCCAAGTCACAAAAAAAGTCTTCATAGGTTCTTGGAGAGAATAAATTTTGTCAAGAGTTTCATGCCAAACTTTTCTACTCTAACCAAGCTTCTCATAGCAGTGCTCAAGAAAGGCAATGCATTCAGTTGGACCCTAGAAGGCAAAGGCAGTCTTGAGGCCATAAAGTGTACTATTGCATAAGATCCCACCTTGATCAACCTAGATTATAGCAATAATTTCATCCTTTATGCATTTGGCAGAGTTGAAAGCATATTATCCATTGTTTTGTAGAAAAATAATGATCATATTGAGTAGCTTATTTATTTATTTAGTTAGCTACTTAAGTATTTTGAGATTCACTATAGATTTATGGAGAAACATGTCCTTGCAATCATAAGGGCACTCAAGAAGCTTAGACACATGATTTTTAATAACAGAGTCTATCTCATGGTCATGCACATAATTGTAATAAAGTTTATGCTTAGCAAAGACATCAACAAGAAGATAGATAGTTAGATCACAAAGGTGATGGAGTATGATGTAGATATCCAAGTCACCAAGCTAGTGTGAAAAAAACAATTGTGCAATTAACTGGAAGAGAATGTGAAAAATTAATACTACATAATTTTTGTGATACATGAAGACCAATCATAGGATCAAGGCACCCAGATAAGTTGGATTAAGAACATGAGGGCCATCCTTCAAAGTGGCATGTACCTGAGTGGCTTCAATAAAGGCTAGCATAGATGCTTTAGGTTATAAGCCATTATTTATTTACTCATTGATGGTGTGTTTTTCATAAGAGACATCGACAGAGTTCTCTTAAGGTGTGTAGAGTATGATCAGGTGAATAGGATTCTTAAGGAGTTCCATGATGGGCCATCCGGGGGCCATTATTCATCAAATACCACTACTATGAAAATCATGTAAGCTAGATATTATTCACCAACTCTATTCAAGGATGCACATGCATGGGTACAAAGTTTCAATAAGTGTGCCTACTTTGTAGGCAAGTAAAAATTGGTGGACCTACCCCTAATCCTAATACATATTGATGAACCCTTTATGTAATGGGGCCTAGACTTCATTGGCATGATAAATCTACCATCAATCATAGGGTATAAATGGATCCTTATGACCATGAATTACTTTACAAGGTGGACATAGTTAGTAGCACTCAAATAAGATAATGAGGTGTCAATTATAGACTTTTATGAGAGAATTATAACTAAATTTGGTGTCATTATCTCTGATAATGCAATGGATTTCCTTGGAGCCAAAATCAGTGGGTGGGTAGTCAAGTACATCCTTCATTTGAGAACTTCCTCAAATTAATACCTTTAGGGTAAAGTCCTAGCTGAATCAATGAATAAAAACATGATTTGTATCATTAAGAAAATGATGGAAGATAGTCAATGATCCTAACACACCAAGCTCAAGAAAACTCTCTGGGAAGATCAAACAATACTGAAAAGGGTGCTAGGGAATTCCCCTTTCATGTTGGTCTATGGGAGGGAATCAAAATCACTTGCATGTCTTGAGTTTCCTTTGTTAGAACTAGCCCATCAACTATAATTGCTTGAGAGTGGCCCCCTCATAGTAATATTAGCCAAACTGATGGAACTTGAAGAGATCAAGGCATAGGCCATGCACACTATGGAGCTTCAGTAGACATAGGAAAATAAGAGATTCAATATAAAATCTATTGATAGAATTTTCCAAGAGGGGGACTTAGTGCTCAAATGGAATGCATATAGAGTAAAAGTTGGGAATCATACTAAGTTTAATCCTATATAGAGTGTCCCATATACCATAGTTAATTGCAAGCAATCCAACACATTTTAGCTCATAAATCCAAATGGATAAGAGTTTCTCATCCCAATAAATGGGATTCATGTCAATCACTATCTCCATTAATCTTGTATATCTTGTAAATTAGTGCATTAATGTTTTAATTTCCCTAAAACTTGATCATGTATGTTGTTTAGACTAGTTTTACTTCCTCCAAGCACTTATGCAAAGTGTTCTACTTAGATTAGGTTTCCTTCCCTCTAAGCGTCATATGGCACAATTGCTTTTTTGTTTATTCTCTATGGAAGGCAAAGCTCTATTTATTTATTTAGGGATAGGCCAATCAGGTTTCATCTAGAATTCACCCCAAGGATATGAGAAGTGTTAGATGCTTCTATGAATCTGTTCTTAATGGATCACTTCAAAGGCTACTATATTCTTGCTTAGCAAGCAAGTGGCCCACATAGTTTACCAAAAGTGTTGACCATTCAGGTCACCGCAGCCTACACATATCTCATAAGATCCTACATATATGGTCTTCATACTTACACAATATCAAGTCCCTTAGAACTACACTCACACATGGATGTCCCCCATAAGTGCCCAAAGTTGGTAGTTAGTATATATTCACACCCTGGTTGAGTATTTATGCATGCTTATGTAAAATCCTTATTGTATGCCCTACATAAATAATTATACACTCTTGTGCAAAATATATAATTATAAGCACGTGTGTAGGTCATGTGCATAAGGTTTTAGGACTTCAAATAATGGTGAGTAAGAAGTGTGTAAAACATATTTTATAGTTTCAAGTGTGCTTTAACATATTTATTCCTTCTACGTGATCCTCTTTATGAAGATCTTTGCACCAAAGTGTTAGGGACCCAATATCAATCATGGAAATTAACATCTATGATCCTATTATCCACAGGTTGTGCACCCTCCTCTATGTAGATCAGTGTTCATCCTACTGTGTAGCCTTCAGTGTTCACTCTTCACATTGGATGCAACCAAGTATTAAAGTGTGTGTAGGTCAAGGTGTGAAGTGATTGCACACTTAAATTAATGAATTCAAGAGTGTAGATATCAATCAAGTTATAGATACTAAATAAAGGCTTGCACCCTCTTCTCATGCAATATCTCCATGCACAAATGTGCCACCAGTGTAGAACCCAACAAGGTCCTGAGCACATATTATCTATTGCATAGATGTTTCCTGAGAGGACAAGGTGTAGATTTCCTTTGTGTATACAAGATGACATGGTAAAAAATCTAAAAGTACCTACGTGGCTTCTACATCAACAAGTAGGCCTAGATAGATTGACAAGTGGAATTCAAGTACAAAAAGTAGTTGTGGGTAGTTGGGCAATGAATGAAGCCATGTCAAAACAAGTTAAAGGCAAAGGCGATTGTCATATGGTAGAGCATGGATGCATGTCTTCCTTTGATTTTATAATAATTAAAGTGACACATCTAACTTTGATAGTCTACAATATCACATTATATATGAAATCATTGGTTATCCATGCTATCTTACATCTTACAATTCATTGATATATTATTATTTTATTACCATACATTACTTCTTTTACTCTATTTTTCATATCTTTTTTTTTTCCTCCCTATATTTTTATTGCATTCTTCATTTATTATTTAGATTTGACACCTTGGCATTTAAATTTTATTTTTCCCCGATATTATTCTAACCACTCGGTTTTCATTGTTGGTTATGTTTCATTGGCCCTTCCTTTTTGATTGTTTATCCCATTTCTAAATGTTTGCACATATTTTTTTATGATGATAGCATATATATTGATATGTCTTGTCCTAATATACATTGAGTTCTAAGGGAAGTTGTAGGATGTTTGAAGTCTTCTTCTTTTTCTTTTTCTTTTTCTTTTTTTATACCCTTTGGCTTGCATATTTACATTTTCTCTTAATTTTTCCCATAGTGTTCTATTTTGACTAGATTGAACTTCACTTATTTTTCTTGTTTTTACCCCTTGGTTTTAGTTTTTGTTTTTGTTTTTTTTTTCACTTTGTTTTCTTCTTCTCAAGTACATCCCTTTTCTTCCTTATTGCTTCATCTAGAAAATCATAAAATTTAGAAACATTACAAAATGAAAAAAAATATTATTTATGTTGGTGAGATTTATATGAACATTATAATATGTCATGGAATAAGGTAATGATGCCACAGAAGTTACAAACATATCAAAATGATAATAATAAACAATATATAATATTTTACATGAGCAAAATGCATATATACCATGATATATATGTAAATATCCACTAATTATTAGTTAAGAAGTTAAATATATGTAAACAAATGGTTACCAAAAGTAAAGATGAGTGAAAATATGTAATATTTGGTTTTTAAAAGGTTCTAGACATTATTTATGAACTATATAGCACCTCATTTTTGTACACTTGGAAAATAAATATCATGGATGTACCTTCAACTTTTAGATCTTTCCCTTTGCCAAAAGGCTTGCATACATTATCTCTTTGTGCCTCATTTTTTATTTATTAGTCTAACTAATGTCATTATGATGACCCATTCTTTCTATCTTACCTAGAATTTTCTAAAATTACTTATCTTCCATCTCTATAAGTTTTAGTCCTACACCTATTTTCCAACTGCTCATACACTTGCATCTTAATTAGACTAATACACTGATGCAAGTGTCTAGTGATTTAAAGTAATCTAATTTTCAAATGAATTGTATACCTATGGTAAACCTAAGTACTCTAATATGATAGATTATCTAAAGGGATTAGTATAAATACAAAATCAATCTTCATTTATTCCTCACCTAGCACAAACCTAGTAACTTCTTACCTACTCACAAGGCAACTTGCCAAAGGCACTCAAGTGAGCAAAGATTCCCTATTTTCTCATATTTCCATATCAATCATAAGGACAACACATCTACATGTTTGAAGTACTAAACGATTATTCCATGAGACACATTTTCCAAGTTATAATCTAGGTCATTGTTGTACTTATTTATCACACATTCCATGATTCACCTAACATGTAAAGGAGAAATACATAAGTCTAAGGCCCTATTCAGAGTATTAGATATGTAGGAAACACTCATTGATAAAGGAGTCTTTGGGGAATCTCAACACCATGTGCCCACTAACCCATTTTTTCCACAGCCACTATGAAGATGAAGAGCTAGGGTTTTCTCATTTGATAAAGAATGACATTTTATAACCCTATCTGAATGTAATAGAGTAAAGGTGACACAGAACCCAAAAAAATCCAGGTGGTCACATATAGTTTTAGTAGATATTTCATATTAAACACTTGCATCTGATCAATATAGAAGTGTCAATACAACTATCCCAGGTTGATGCAAGTGTCTGCAACTATAAAGGTATAATTCCTAGAAGTAGATGATTGATACAGATTCTAGATCCATTCTACTTTTTTCTTGTTCTAGATATAAATATTTATTAGCATCAGAACCAAAAAATTATCTTGTTTTCATTATCATTTCAATATATAACATTTCTCTACTTTTTACTTTTAGTGTATCTCAGCATAATAAATTTATTATATGTTTTATTTGAGATTTAAAAATAACTGGCCTACTTTAGAGATAGTATACCACCTTTGTGCCCTAGGCTATCCCTACCCCTTTAACCCTAGATTTCTTAATCTATATTTTATGGTTAAACATTTAGTGAACCCAATTCATGTGAATGCAAAAAAAATGATTCTTAGGGTTTCAATTTGTTGTTTAAATTTTGGAAAACATTCATTTGTAAACAATGGAAAATAGTAATTAAAAAACTCAATTTCAAATGGAAGATAAAAAAGCATTGATTACTCATCTCAATAATAACAAAGGCTTAATGGATGCATTTTTATATGTTAAAAGAGATGAAATTAGTAATCATGATAAGGCTAAGGCTTCCTCACCTAGTGATGGTGAGTCCTTAGAGGGTACTACAATTGATTCCATGCCAATCAATCTCCCTACATCTAGTGGAGGCATGGATTATATCTTTTAACCTTTGTTTACTTAGACTATTATTTCTATATTGACAATGAGTTTATTGAATGCTTCAACTCAAATACCTATTTTAATGCCTATTACTACTCAAACCATGTTTACTTCCCCTTTGGTGACTACTCAGCTCACTAATCTAAATCCCATTGGGTTTACATTGCAAACTCTTCTTAAATTTATAAAGACCTTGAAGGACAAGGTTACAAATATTGAACAAAAGGCTTTAAATTCTCCTCATACTATTGATTCACAAGAGGTGTTGCATAATCCTCTTGCACCAGAGACATCTTTACACCCCTTTCCAATTATATTTGTTACACCTAAGCTCACATTTTATGATGGCAAAGGTTGTCTTGAATAACATATTCAATCTTTCTTTACAGCATGCCTTGATTATGCTCCCAATGATAAATTTTGGCCAAATTATTTCCTAGGAGCCTCAAAGACTATGATTTAAAGTGGTTCTATTATTTACCAACCCAATTAGTAAACACATTCAAACCTATTACATATCAATTTTTGGTACACTTATCTATTAACATTACCAAAAAGGTTTCATATGCCTAAATTGTAAAGATATAACAAGGAACCAATGAACCTATTAACAAGTATTTCTTGAGGTACAAGAAAATGTTGGCTAAAATGACCAATTCTTTGTATTGTGCTCTAACACACACACCCCATTTTAAAATTTAAAATAGAGACCCATTATTGTAAAACTTTTATTTTGGGAAGCATGAGCTTAAATATATATGACTAGGATATCATGTATTTATCATCTAGGGCCATTTCTATAAATTCCAACATTGCACAAATTCAAGTTGTAAAATTCCAAGCTTAAACTAATATCTTAAGTCATTTCAAAGCATGGGTTTTCATGAATTTTATATTTTTTATATCTATGTTATGATTTTTTGGATAACGAAACTAATCTTTCTATGTCCTAGTTTATATATTTTAGATCACAATATTAAAATCTAAGGATCATTAATTTCCTCCAATTGGGCCCATATTGTTAGACTCTGTGCATTTATGACATGCATCACTCTCCTATCATTCAGGTATTTGAAAGATTACAAATTTCTAAGCCTATGGAGCTAAGGGCATTTATAAGGTTTCTAAATTGTTAAAAGTTTAAGTCTTCCAATCTTCTAGGCCCTAGGAACTAGCCATATGGCATATTCATGTTAAAATGAAAACACAAAGAATTTATTTATTTATCAATAAAATTTAATAGTTATATGCTCCCATGTGCTAATGGTTATAATATTTTGAGCCTCTAAGGTTGTAATTGATCGACACATGACACATACATAGTAATTCAAGCCCACAAGAAGATTAAACGTTATCTAGTCTACAATCTAATAATTCTAAGCTCTTGAGTCTCTGAGCTTTTGAGATCATTCCACATGTCTCAATCATGATAACATATGTCCATGGAAAATTCTTCACTAAAAGGGATGTCAATCTAATGCTCTGAGCTTATGTGTTCCCTGTGCTCTGAGATTATACCACGTGGCTTAACCATGTAAACTCATTACTACAAGACTTGCCCAACATAAAAGACTTACAGGGCTAGGTTAATGAGGACCTAAAAAGTGGAACTATCTAAGGAAGGCATGGCCAAAACATAAAGGGGAAGGATAAACAACATGGTAAAGCAAAAATTTAGTGGATAACTAACAATTGTCTCAAAGGTAATGACTAGACATAAGGAATTAATGACCAATTTCCATTTGGCAAGTAAGGGAACCTACCAAAGTTGACTGGCACATTCAAATTTAAAAGGGCATTAAAATCAAAAGTTATTTATTTGTATTGAAGGTACACAATTACATTCAATACTTAGGCCTAAAAATGATATATACAAAATATGTGATAAGGAAAATTCACTTTGTTATTGTTATTTTGATTAAATAGGTGTGTGTTTTAGCATCCCCAGCAACAAGTGAGCCCTAATCTTATTCATCTAGTAAGCATAGAATGAACCCATATAGGACATCAAATGGAATTATAGAATCCAAAGGAGAATAATGACCTCTTCATTGAAATAGGTTAAGCCCTTAGTCCCCTCCCCATACTCATTTGTGGGATTAACAGAATACAAAGATATAGTATTCGAGAAGAGTGACCTAAACTTCAAATTTCCACATTATTCAATGCTCTGGGAAGAGGTGGAATCCATCCAGTGATATTCTATTGAATATTAACTCTCTCTATAGGCCAAGCAATATATAGATGATTTGCTACCAATCAAAGAGTAAGGTCTCCACCATGTGGCATCTAAACCTAAAGTAATGTCACATATTGACCTATTGAAAGTTTTATTTGTTAATAAAACCACTTTTAGGGATATCATGCATGTAAGGAAAGTCAATACTATCTTTACTTACATTTATGGTAGGGCGTTCAAAATATATCTTAGGATTCCCTCTCCTGAGACCACCTAAAATCAAGTTTTGACCAACGTTTGGCTTGAGCATAACACCATACATGGAAAATTAAATCAATGGCTTGAAAAGGTCCATAGGTTGAATCCAAAGGGTGCTATCTCCTTCAACTTAATTATTAAATTTATAAGTGGAGTTATAATATAATGGCACTTTTAAATAGATTATATGGTTTTTTAAGTATTATGTATATTCAGTTTGAATGGGTTCCACTATTGGATATACTCCCGACAACTAACCAATTGGTGGCATTCAAGGAGATTATAAGTGCACAAATAAAGTCACAGATACTCTACATTGATTAGAGGCCTAATGATTGAAATTTATACATGATGACTTGTTGGATGCATTAATTTCCACTACTTAAAATCTCTATGGTTAGGAATGGCAACCCTCAAATGAATATTTGGGAAATAGGGTCAGAAAGGATTTCTTTATCATGTTCATTCATAGGTACAAGAATTAAATTAGAAGGATATATAGTGAGGTTATCCTCATATATATCAAGCAATGCAAGGCACCGCAATGCTATACTATATTAAAATATAATGAGGAGCCTAAGCAAAATGGGAAATTACTAGTTATATCCAAATGTAAACATCATCCAAGTAGAAGGTACCAAGACTGCTCCTCCACTATTACCACATTATTTTATAGATCATATTATAGAACAAGAAATAGCATATCAATTATTTAATATTATTTATGAGTAATTAGGTCAAATATATTTGGCCTTCTAATTCAAGACTCTTTTCAGCATTTAACAACATCAATATGTGACTAGGTCAAATTTCATTCAAGCTAGTAAGGCTAGAACATAATATAACTTATGGTTTGCACCTTTTAGAGAATGAGACCCCAATAAAAAATTAAGGGGGTATCTCAAAAATATCTTGGAAAATAATAAAGTGCAATGTATCCTATAATTGCCATGCATATGATTAGGATCAGATTTTCCTAAATGCCTTGGATGATTCAGAAGTATGGATAAATATGAAATACAAATCAATATCTTTGATACTTTACCAAGCCTTAAAATACAACCCAAAGGTAATATAATAAGAGGCCCAAAAATCATGGAGTCAATAATGTCCTCCATCTCCACCACAAGGCTCTCAAACATAGGATCAACCTCCTTCCCTTTCAACATAGCCTACAGAGGAGTAACTAGATGAATCTAGTAGTCAGATGGAATCAAATCCTTAGCTTAGAAGGGATATTTTGAGAGGAATTATTAGTCCTCAAATCCATTCTACTTCAATTTCTTCACATGTATAGGTCTTCATCATAAAAACTACAAGGGAGAGGTCAGTTGTTTCCTTAGCTGGACAAAGAAAGAGTAGTTTTGTGATGACTCTTTTACCTCCCATTACTACAGTCACCCAAATAAACCTTTCTAAATTCCTAAAATTGGATTTTAATTCAATTCCAACTTCCCCTAACTCTTTGTAATCTCCTAAGTCCCCTTAAGTAAGCCTTGTACCTTCCATTCCTTCCACTTCATCACCTTTGGCTCCACATCCTACCACAGTTGTTCCCACAACCCTTCTACCATCTCATCCACCTTTCATTCCACTTATATTCACCTATCAAAGGAATCACAAGGACTCCCTTACTCATTCCCAAGATAAAAAACTAGAAGAGAGGCCATCACTTGTTCTCCCTATTATATAAGAAGCTATTGAGGAGGAGGAAAAGGGTGAAAAGCCTACAATGAAGCTTGAAGAAGAAGAAGAAAATGAACAAGTAATATCTTTGGTTGATTACCCCTTAGAGGAAAAAGACTAAAAAATGAGCATAGTAAAAGTAGATGATGAAGAAGCTAAGCTGGAAAACACCAAATCTTTGAGTCCAAGCAAGAATGAAGGGAGAGACACCTTAGTTGGCCTCACACAAGAGCAAAGTTAGAAAATTGATGAGGTAGTCTCTTCCATTATTTATTCATTACCTAATGTATAAATTCTAGATATAAGTTTATCTTCAGTTATGCCTAGGATTATATCATCTAGTTATATTAGTACTAGTGTTGATTCAAATATTATTTCTTATCCAAAACTAATAAGTACTCCTGAGGTAGTCCATTTTGAGAATTTGGTCACAATTTATATTTTCAATAAGCCCCTAACTCCCAAGAAAAAGTTAACCCAAATAGAACTTCCCATGCCCCAATAATTGGCCATGCCAAAAGCAATAATGACTATAGAGATAACCCTAAGTCTCACTAGATTCTTGGTAGAGGTAACACCTATGAAATAAACATCCCTGTGGAAATGGTTGGCCAGAAACTTCCCTAAATCCTTATTCAAAAAGTACCTCCCTGCCAAACACTGTGATTACATCCTAATGACCTCTCTAACTTCGACATCCTTAGATTTTGCTCAAGTAGAATAATTAAGAGAACTTATTGTTCCCCAATGGGTGGGTGAGATGAAAAATGTTAGAGATGAAAGATAAAAAAAAAATTAATTGAGCTACTCACACTCTCCACTTGGTTCAACAAGGAAAGTGGGACTATTTAGAGAGTGAGGAAGAGGAAGATGGTCAACGTGAGAACAAAAGGTGAGGTGGAGTTTAAACAAAGAGAAAACTTATTCTCTATAGCCAAGAAGCCTAAAACAAATCCCAATGACATTATTAAATATATTAAGGATTTCAACACTTTTGTGGATTCCACTAGGGTAAAAATAATAGAAATGTATCATAGTGCTGAGGACAACTTGAAAATATGGAAGCAAATGCAAATTACACAAGCTTTTTAGGGAGTGATTATTGATGTTCAAAGTGTAGTTACAAATCTATACAATATTTTTTACTACATCAGAGTGTCTAGGGTAAGTATTCAGGCCCACAGAGTAGACATTGTTACACTATGGAATAGGATGAAGGAGAAATAAATAAGATTGAATTTATGGGTTCAGTACTCCAAGATTAGTGCTTTTGATTAGCTAAATCTCATGACCATCATGGATGATTATTGGTGTTTAAACTATGTGATTTCCAAACGGGATGCCTCCATAAATTGACATAAATAAATGAAGAAGTTGTTGGGGCTTTTTATTAGTCATGAGAGTGAGGCACTATAAATTTTGGGAGATATGAGACTAACTAGGGTAATCACCCAAGCAGGGAAACTGGTCAATAAACCCAATTTTGAAAACCTTCTTCACTCAGCTACTAAAAACTTTAAGCAAGAAGTGGAAGGGACTGTTTATAAAATCAAAATATAAGTATTGCAATTGGTTAGTTATACTAAATACAGATTAATGAGAGAAGATGCTTTATACCCGAATTCAAAATCTCAAAGTTAGAGCAAGAAAGGTTAATAGTTGAGGCAATCAAAATTTTAAAGCCTTCATTACTAAATTTTAAAATCATAGATAAAGAATTTGATTTAGCTTATGCACTAGGTAAAGAGATAAAATCTAAAGAAATAGTTTTTGGGTCAATTTCATGCATACAACTGATTGTCAGTGCCCCTAGCTTCATAAAGCTCTTAGTCCTTACCTCAGTTGAAACTAGAGTATCTCCATCGACTCTTCTAGTTAATGGCACTACATCAGCACTTTAATTTTAAAATGATTATGTAACTACATGTTTATCACCAAGGTGGGACTTGAGTTCCCAATCTATTTATTGTACATGTATATTTTATTTTTAGCTAGGAAGTCTATTTTGAGTATTATCATTGTACATACGTCTTTGCATGATTTTGAACAAAATGTTTTACTTTTTAGTTTTTAATTTTAGGTGAATCTTGAAGAGATGAGGTCTTCCCCATCTAAAGCTTATAAATACATGTAACCTGCCAGTCTCAAAGGGAGGAGAATTTTGGCTATTCAAATTAATAAGAAATTTAGAGAAGTAATGTTTGACTTGATCTCTATCTGCAATCTTGATTCTTCTCCAATTATGTGGATTACTTGAAACATTCCATCATTATAGTATCTTAGTGATTTTATTATGTATGAGGTATCTAATTTCAATATATTCATTCATTTTTAATTGTAGTTGATTTGAAAATCTTTTACATATTTATCATAATCATTTTGTAAATGTGCAATAGCAATTTGGCAATTAGGCAACCTTTGATTTATACATGTTTAATTATATTGTGTTATGATTCCTTTGACTCTTCATTGTATTTGATTATTGGTGTGCTAAAATAGCTTGCAATAACTATTGGTTTAGATTGCTTGTCCTATTTGAGTTCAAATACTAGTCTTGAAAGGCTTTATCCCTAGGTTTTCACAGGTTGTCTTTTTTGCCTTACTTTTCCCTCTTTTTGAAGTTTCTTTTGAAATCATGCCCATCTTAGTTATATTCATTATCCTTACACCCAATCCAAGTAAATTTAGGTTCACCCATACCCATTTCATCCATGGTAAATAATTTTTGTTGCCTACCATTATTCCACCAATATGTTGTTATAAAAATTGAATGCCCTATAACTCGTGCCTTGGAATGAATCTATTTAGTGATCTTAAAATGTTAAGAGGCAAATTCATAGGAATTTTTAGGGTGTATATAAAACCCACGTCAAAAAAAAAATCACATTAGAAGGAGGGCCTTCAACCTATGCCTCTATCCTAAGAAATAAGATCACTTAAGTTGAAATTGAGTCACCTAAATGACTAACAAGGTCAACCTCAGATAATAATCTATTGTAACCACCTTTGGAGGTCCATAAAAAGGCTAGGTCTAATAGAGGTGTTTCCAAAAAACCCAAGGCATAATCATCATTCCCAAGAAGATAGCCTCATCTTCCAATAGTTATAATAACCCCCCTCCAAAATCCACCTCCTAATCCTCCACCTCTATCCAATCCCCCACCTCAATCCTTGACTTAGTAACTAGATTAGCTATCAATGTTGTAGGAGTGGTGCATGATTTACCTAAAAACCCAAAGAAATATCTCCCTTCTTTATGTCCCTCGGGAGGAAGGATTGCAGAAGAAAAGTATAGGATTTCAAATCTACATTATGGATCCTAAATAAAACTCATGAGGGTTTGGATTGTAAACTATTTCCTTTCACTTTACAAGAAGTATCATATAGCTAGTTTCTAAATATTCTAAAAGGATCAATTATAACCTAAACAGAATATCAAGATACCTTCTTAACCCAATTTGACCAAGTTACCAATGCGAGTGTTATCTATCAATACTTTGGTATCATGAGATGAGATCCCAATGAGCCAATCTGAACATACAATGCTTGGTTTCAAAATATGTATAACAGATTAGACTCTGCTTATTAGCCTAATGAACCATTAGCCCTTGAAATTTAAAAAATGTCCTAGATTCCATGAATTTTATATTTTTGCGTAGGGATGTTGGCATTGATACTTTACCCTTAACTTATATGGAGGTAATTAATGTGGACAAACAACTATACCCTCAATTGTAATCATTACCTCCACTCAGTCTTCAACCTATCTACCCAACTTTTAGCCCAATCCCCAATGTAACCTAGAATGATGTGGTATAGAACTAGACCTCAATACATAATCAATTACTGTTAACCCATCTTACCTAGAATCAACATCCTAATTTCTTGAATAACTTTGCTTCTAACCATTAGAGCCAGATTCAGCCTTATATACTAGTTAATATCACTTACACATAGGACATTACTCCCAACTCAACTAAGATAGATATGGAATCCATCCATAGGATAGTATAAAAACTTAGTAATGAGTTCCTCATCATACATAAACATGTGGGCAATATAGGTGGACATAAATCTAATTAAAACAATCAAGGTTATGGGTTCCAAAGATATAATGGGGCTTTCAATAGGTCTAGAAAATTTTAAGAACATCAAGTTCCATCTAACAAGATGCCATATATCAGCATTATAGACATAGATCTTCCAAACTAGTGTTGATTCCATAAAAATACACAACATGGGGAACTAGATTATATCAAGTTATGCCTTGCTTTTGAAATCTTTCAGCAAGAAGCAGAAAGGCTATAAAATTATGCTATTAAGTAAGAACTATCTTCATCAAATTCCTCAAGCAACCCTGGCACATCTATGGTCTTTAGCACTTAAGGAAGGCTAAGCTGACAATGAGTTTGAGGATAACACCAATGAGGTTCATAAATTTTAGTAATATCTATAGGTCAAGAATAACTACAACCTAAAAAACAAGTAACCTATTACTTCTTCAACACCTCCTAATAATAGTGTTACTACTCCTCCTAATCCAAATGTTAAAAATAATCTGCCCCTACCATGGAGGGGTAATCCACCACCACTTAGGAGGCATAATCAACCTCATCTTAAGTAAAAACATTAGTCAAGAGTTTGGAACATCAGGTCAAGGGAGGATATAATATTGTTAAGGACATGAAAAATATTAAATCCAATATCAGTCTTCATGAGCTATCTCAGATCATTGAACAGAGGGAACTATTACTCAAGGCCCTAACATGGAGGACTTATGACAAATCCAAGACTACTCATGCAAATGTACTATTCATGCAAATGTAATGATATACAAATATAAATATGAGGTACTATCATTCTTATTAATAGTTTAAATGTTTAACAAAAATCTACACAAATACTTGGTTGATTTTGGGGCATCATCCAATGTGATGCCTATAGTTATTTTCTAAAAGTTAGGTTTGACTCTTGACAAGTCATAAACAATGGTATTATAGTTGAATAAATCATTAGTTCTATGTATCAAATAATTGACAAATGTGTGCATATAGTTGGAATTATATTCATGTGTATAGAAAAATATTGACATCGTGTTCATTAACATTATATAGGTATACAAATTACTATTAATCCAAAACTAGTTAAAAACTTTGAATGGGTATGGCCACAGATTTCTCCCACATGTGGCTACCCTAGAAAGGGATACCAAATCAAATCAAGGTAGATAGAGAGCCTAAAATGAAGTACTTGATTACTGAGTACAATACTAATAATTATCAAGTCAACTTTATATTGACAAACATACGTGTGTAAACCTTCACCATCAAACAACAATTACATGAATAATAATTTGAAGGCCCTTCTCAACTGTGGACATTACACTTCAATGGCGCTCATTCCAAACAAGGTTTTGGCATGGGTGTGGCCCTGGTAGACCTGGAAGGTAAATAGTGCCTATTTTATTATAGGTTATGATTATCCTACACCAAAAATAGGGTTGAGTATGAATCCCTTATTTTAGGCTTACAATTCTTATTAAATCAAAATGCCAAACAACTACTAGTGTTTAGTGACTCTAAACTAGTTGTAAACTAGATCAAAAATAAGTACTGGTGCAAGCTTACATACCTAAAAAATTGTAAACATCGAGCTTGGTATTTGATTAAATCCTTTGAAGCATTTGGTATAAATGTCATCCCAAGAGAAAATAATCAGACAATTGATTTGTGGCAGTGTTTGTTGTTAATCTAGCACCACTTCAAGAATCAAAAATATAGAAATTTTTAGTGGAACTGGTTCCATGAACTTATGTTCCTAAAAATGTTTAAAATTTCTAGGTGTTTGATGATGATTAGTAAATCATATAGTTCCTAAGCAACTCAAGAACTTTTGAGACATAAATAATAGATGAAGGGAAATCCAGCCTCAGCAGATTGAAGATATGGGTGAAGAGGGTGTTCTATAGCTGAAATAAAATCAAATCCCCTTGGGCATGGTTTCTTTGGAATGAGATTTTGACATCAATCCTCAGGCCTATAATTAGAAATAGATGAAAGTAACTGAGTCTAACTTCACCAAATAAAACTTGGAAACTAACCAAACTTCCCAACTGGTGAATATAGGTCTAATTTATAATGAAAATGAAAAGTACATGATGAAAGGGTTGTTTAAAGATTACAAGGATGTCATTTCTTAGACATATGATGACATAAAGATATTTGAAGCAAGAGTCATTACCCACACCGTCCCTTTAAGGCCATAACATAAGCAATTCAGGCAAAGATAGAGACCAATGAACCTAGTCCTGGAACCCCTTATAGAGACTGAAGTACAAAATCTCTTAGATGCCAAAATTATTTTATCAATCAGGCACTTGACCTAGATAGCTAACCTAGTACCAATCAGGAAAAAAAATAGATAAATTAGGTTGTGCAGTGATTTCAAGAACTTAAATAGAGCCTCAAACAAGGAAAATTATCCTTTACCTTCTTTGGATGAGGTAATACATATGGTAAATGGATTAGATATGATGTCCTTCTTGTATGGATTCTCAAACTACAACTAGGTACTAGTTAAATCAAAAGATAAGATGAAGACCACCTTCACCATCAAATGGGGAACCTTTGTGTATAAGAGGATGTCATTTAGCCTAATCAATGCAGGAGTCACTTTCTAAAGAGAGGTAGATTTCACCTTTTAGGGATTGATGGGGAAGTGCATCATCATCTACATGGATGATATTATAGTATTTTCCAAGAATAGGGCTGACCACATAGGCCATCTACAAAAAGTCCTAGACAAATGCAAAAGATATGGAGTTTCTTTGAACCTCAAAAAATGCATTTTCATACTTATTGAAGGAAAATTATTAGGATATATTATCAACAAATAAGGGATCTCCATCAACCCATACCACATCCAAGCCATCTCTAAACTAACTCTACCCAACAATAAGATAGAGTTGAAGTATTTCTTTGGAAAGATCAACTTCATGAGAAAGTTCATTTTTTATTTTGCATAAATTAACAAACCATTGAATGCTATTCTGAAATAGAATGCTAAGATTAAGTGGACAATATAGGCCAAGAAATATTCACAAGACATCAAAATGTCAATCACTAAATTCCCAATCCTGATTAGCCAAAATTTTAGTAAATATTTATATCTTTATTCATTCACCTTAGAACATATCATTGTTTTAGTATTGATGCAAAGGGTGGAAGATAGTAAGCATCCCATTGCCTTCATGAGTACCAACCTGAAGGATGTAGAACTAAAGTATTCCATAGTTGATAAGCAGATATATGCCTTGATCAAGGCCATAAAAAAATTTGGATATTATATTCTATGAAATAAGACATATGCCATTATCCCTAACCTAGTTTTCAAACTCATGCTTAGCCATAACTAGCTAAGAGAAATGAGAGGGAAGTGGATGGCCAAACTTCAGGAGTTTAACCTTGAAATTAGACTAGTTAAAATGGTACGAAGCTAAGGCCTCATCTAGTTGATGACTCAAATTGAACAATGCATCCACATCAATGAAATCAATGAGGCCCAAGTAACAAGAGAGGAATTGTACTCACATATCATCCATTACATGCTTACAGGTACATGCCTTTTGGAGTTGAACAAGGAGAAAAAGTGAGCCCTCAAGCTCAAATCAATTCATTTAATTATCAATAAAGGGGTCCTTTCCATAAATAACTATGAATGCATCTACCTAAGGTGCATTTTGAAAGAGAAATCTAAGGACACCATAGATAAGCTACATTAGAATATTGACAGTGGGAATCCCTCTGGAAATATTACAACTCATAAAATTATAAGGATGGGTTATTATTGGCCTACAATCTTCAAGGATTCCCATAACCACATCAAAATCTATCATGAGTGCTAGGTGTTTTCAAAGAGATAGGTGAATGTTTTTATAACTTTACAACTAGTCAATAAAGGACACCCTTTTACGTAATAGGGCATGAACTTTGTTGGGGTAATAAATCTAAACTCTTTAGCAAGACACAAGTTTATCCTCACAACTAATGATTATTGTACCAGGTGGATAGAGGCTATTTCTACTAAGAATTCACAAGTCATAGATGTCATCAATTCCTTGGATGGAAACATAGTCACTAGATTTACTTCACCCATTTCATTGGTCTGTGATAATGGTCCTGTATTCCAATCTACTAAATTCACAGAATTGGCCTACCACAGTCAAATCACCCTCAAGTTCTCTTCAAACCATTAACCATAAAAAATGAAGTGGCTAAGTCAACCAATAAGAATTTGATCAATGCCATAAAAAATTTTGCATAGAATAAACCAAGAGAATAACATCTCTTATTGAAATATGCACTATGGGTAGATAGAACTAAGCATAAATAATCTCTTAAGGCCTCACTTAAGGCCTCCCCTTTTCTACTGGTATATGGATGACAACTAGTCTTCCCCATCACTCTCAAATTACCAACATACCAATTCATACAAGAATATATAGGTGAATATGAGAGAATAACTTCTATACTACTCAAAATAGTCTAATTAGAAGACATAAGGACTAGAGCACTATACAGATTCAACAAACATATGGATATTTTCAAATGTTGGTTTGACAAAAGATCCAAAATTAAGACTTGTACGCTTTCAAACCTAGTTCTCCTCTAGGATAAATCATATGAGAAGAAAGGAAAACATGACAAGTTCACTCTATTGTGAATTAGACCATATCAGGTATCTGAAATACTTGTAAACAATGTCTTTCACTTGAAATCCCTGTAAGATAAGGACCTCAACTTTTTAATCAATGGGAAGTGTTTTAAACACTACTTCATGGTTATCTCAACTGAAAATACATCAAAATAAACTATAAATGGAGATTTAGAGTAGGAGCATATTAGATTTTCTATTTTTTAGATTATATTTCCTACTTTCTAGATTAGATTTCTTTCTTTCTAGATTAAATTTCCTACTTTCTAATCTATAAAGTAGGAAATATAATCTAAAAAATAGGAAATCTAATATGCAATTTCCTACTTTCTACACTCATTTTTTTAAGGGTAGTTTTATTGTTTTTGATAGCTTAGTTTCATGATTTTTAAATTAGTTTTCTAAGTTACAAAACCATCTCAAACATTTTTCTAAACTAAATCCAAAAATATATGCCAAAATAAAGGGGATGATACGTGAAGGAAACACAATTGGTGCTCATGGAAACTTATTCTAACAATACTATACTTTCTAGAGTTGAGGTATGTATTGTGACTAAATTTTGTTTTATTTAGATTGAATAGGCTTACTTAATTATCAATACTTGTTCTTATATACTCATGCAAATTTTAGAAAAATTTTCCATTTCCAAAAATACATTGTACTATCATATGCTAAAACTTGGACAGGAGATGATAAACATAAGGATGGATACACACTAACATGGACATAATGACCAATAAGTTTTTTTATTCATACACTCATCCAAAGGTGATTCACAAGCTTTCTCTATTTGTGTTTTCAAAAAAAATGATAGAGGATATGTGATTAAATTAAAATCTATTGGGGCTAAGCACACCTGGATAACATTAGAGCAAGGCTTTGGGTGGAACCAGAGTTATCTTTGTTGTGGCTATGGATTCCTGTCTGACAGCAGAGTAATGCCTAGACTTTATTTTTCATTGGTTACAAATTCAAAAGTCAAAATGAAACCTATAGTGTTTATTCAGGTCTTCATCAAAATATTCACAACCAAGAAAAATTATTTTCACTAGATCACACACTAATCCAAGGAATGAAAAGGTTAGTATGTTGCATTAGGAAGTAAGAGTTTGTTCCAAAAGTTTGATCTCCTTATTCTTTCTTTGTTAAGACTGAAATTTTTTCATAATTTATTTCTAAAATTTGGGTTCTCAAAATATTTAGGAGTATTTTTTCCTATGAGTCACCATTTTTTGTGACCTAACACACACTCCATTTTAAAATTTTAAAATAGGGACCCATTATTGTAAAACCTTTATTTGGGAAGACATGAGCCTAAATATCTATGACTAGGATATCACGCATTTGTCATCAAGGCTATTTTTAAAAAATCCAACATTACACAAGTTTAAATTGTAAAAATTCAAGCTCAAACTAATATCCTAAGTCATTTCAAACCTTGAATTTTATTTTTTATATCGATATTCTGATTTGTGAGCTAATGGAACTAATCTTTCTATGTCCTAGTTTACATATTTTGGATTGTGGGATTAAAAATCAAGGATCATTAATTTTCCCCAATCAGGCCCACATTGTTAGATTTCATGTAGTTGCGACACATGTTGCTCTTGCATCATTTGGGGCTTTGGATGATTACAAAATTTCTAAGCCTATAGAGCTATGGATGTTTACAGGGTTTTTGAATTGTTAAAAGTTTAAGTCTTCCAATCTCTTAGGCTCTTGGAACTCACCATGTGGCATATTCACATTAAAATAGAAACAACGAGACTTTATTTATTTATCAATAAAATTTAATACTTCTACACTCCCATGTGCCAATGGTTCCAAGATTCCAAACCTTTGATGTTGCAATTGATCAACACTTGGCACATTCACGATAATCCATGCCCATGGGAATGTTAAGTGTTCTTGCTCTGCAATCCAATGATTTCAAGATCTTGAGTCTCTAGAGTTACCAGATCATTCCAGTGTCTCAATCATGATAACTCTTAGCCATAAAAAATATGTGTTAAAAGGGATGTAAATTTAATTCTCTAAGATTTTGTGCTTTGATATCAGGTAATGTGCCTTGATCATGTTAACTCACTACTACAACCCTGTCCCAACACATTTAAGAGATTTAAAGGACTAGGTTAAAGAGGACATGAAAAGTGGCACTATTCAGGGAAGGCATCACCAAAACATAAAGGATAAGGATAAACAACATGGTAAAGAAGTAATTTAGTGGATAATTGATAACTATCTCAAAGTTAATGACTAGACACAAGGAATTAACAAATGATTGTCATTTGTAAAGTAATGGCACCCACCAAATCTGATTGGCACATTTAAATTGAAATGGCCATTAAAATCAAAATTTCATTATATAAATTGAAGGTGCATGTTTAAATTCAATACTCAAGCCTACAAATGATATTTACAAATCTGTAATAATGAAAATTCACTTTGTTATTGCTCTTTTGATTAAACAAGTATGTTTTTTAGCATCCCCAATAGCAAGCGAGCCCTAATATTCTTCAACCAATAAGCACAAAATGAACCAATCCAGGACATCAAATGGAATTACATAATCCAAAAGATAATAATTGCCTCTTCATCAAAATAAGGTAAGCCCTCGGTCCCCTCCCCATACTCATTTACAGGATTGACAGAATAAAAATATATAGTATTCAAGAAGAAAGCCCTGAACTTCAAATTTCCACATTACTCAGTGAGCTATGAAGAGATGGAATCCATCAAGTCATATTCTACCAAATATGAAATCTCTCCAGAGGCCAAACAATATATAGATGATTACTCCCAATCAAAGAGCAAGGTCTCCACCAAGTGGTGTCTAAACCTGACGTAATGTCATGTATTGACCTCATGAAAGTTTTATTTATTAATGGAACCACTATTGGAGATACCATGCATGTAATTAAATTCAATACTTACTCTTCTTACATTTTGGTTAAGGCATTCAAAAAATATCTTAGGTGTCCTTGTCCTGACACTGCCTACAATCAAGTTTCGGCCAATGTTTACCTTGAGCATAACATTGTAGATGGAAAGTTTAAGTAATGGCTTGCAAAGGGCTAGAGGTTGAATCCAAAGGGGGTTATCTCCACTAATTGCATCATTAAATTTAGACCTAGATTTTCAATAGTAATGGCACTTTTAAATGAGTTATATGGTTTCTTGAGTATTGTGTATGTTTAGGTTGAAAGGGTTCTATTATTGGATATACTCCTAATAACTAACAAGTTGGTGGCACTAGGGGAATTATAAGTGCAAGACTAAATTAATATACACTTTAACTTTAATGGAGGCCTAAATATAACCATTTATATATGATGTCTTACTTGTTGGATGCAATAATGGCCACTATTTACAAGCCCTATGGTTAGGAATGGCAATCCTTAGATGAATATTTGGGAAATAGAGTTAGAGAGGATTTTTCTTTCATGTTCATTCATAGGTTTAAGAATGAAATTATAAGGTATGAAATGAGGTTTATATTCATATATATCAAGAAATGCAGGTCACCCTGATGCCCAGACTATCAAAAGATATGACATGGAGCCTAAGAAAAATGGGACATTACTAGTTATATCCAGATGTAACCATCATCAAAGTAAAAAGTACTAGGACTACTCCTCTACTATTGCCACGTCATGTGCTAGACTATATTTCAAAATAGGAAATAGCATATCAAGTCTTTAAAATTATTGATGAGGAATTAGGTCAAAGATATTTGGCCTACTACTTCAAGACTCCTTTCAGCATTGGACAACATCAATATGTGACCAGGTCACATTTCATTCAAGTTGGTAAGGCTAGAACATAGTATAACTAATAGTTTGCACCTTTTAGATAATGGGAAACAAGGAATAAATAATGGTGTATCTCAAAACTATCTTAGAAAAAAATAAGTGCATGTCTCCAGGCATATGATCATGATCATATTTTTCTAAATGCCTTAGATGATTTGGAAGTATGGATAAAGATGAAATACAAATCAATATCTATGATACTTGCCCAAGCCTTAAAATATAACCCAGAGGAAATATAATAAGAGGTCAAAAATGCATGGATTTAGTAATGGCCTCCATTTCCACCACAGGGCTCTCAGCCACATGATCAACCTCCTTCCCCTTCAATAGAGCCTATAAAGGAACAACCAGATGAATTCGGTAGTCAGAGGAAATTAAATTATCAGCTTAGGAGGAATATTTTAAGAGGACTTCCTGGTCCTCAAGTCCCTTCTACTTTAATAGCTTCACATATATAGGTCTTGAACACAATAGCCACAAGGGAGAGGTCAGTCATTTCATCAAATGAAAAAAAGAAGAGTAGTTTTTTTATGACTCCTTTGCCTCCCCTTACTATAGTCACCCAAGTAAGCCTTCCTAAATTCATATAAATGGCATTTACTTCAATTCAAACTACCCTTGACTCTTAATAATCTCTTAAGTCCTCTCAGGCAAGCTTTATGCCTTCCACTCGTCCCATTTCATCACCTTCAACTCTACTTCCTACCATAGTTGTTCCTATAACCCATCTACCATCTCATCCACCTTCCACTCCACCCATTTTCACTTATCAAATGAAACACAAGGACTCCCTACATCCTCCCAAGATTAAAAAAACTAGAAGAGAGGCCATCACTTGGTCTCCCTATTATAGAAGAAGCTATTAAGGAGGAGGAAAAGGGTGCAAAGGCTAAAATGGAGCTTGAAGAAGAAGAAGAAGAAGAAGAAGAAGAACCTGAACAAGTAATATTTTTGGTTGATTATCCTTTAGAGGAATTAGATTAAGAAATAGACGTAACACAACCAGATGATGAAGAAGTTGCGCTGAAAAAAGCCAAAGCTTTAAGTCTGGGCGAGCATGAAGGGGGAGACACTTTAGATGGCTTCACACAAGAGCAAAGTCATAAAATTGATGAGGTAGCATCTTCCATTATTTATTCATTATCTAATGTATAAATTATAGTTATATGTTTACCTTTGGTTATGCCTAAGATTATATCCAGTTCTATTAGTACTAGTGTTTATTCATATATTCTTTCTTCTCCAAAACTAATAAGGACTCCTAGGGCAGTCTATTTTGAGAATTTAGTCATATTTCCTATTTTAAATAATCCCCCAACCCCCAATAAAATGTTAACCCAAATAAATCTTCCCATACCCTAGCCGTTGGCCATGTCAAAATCAACAATGACTATGGAGATAACCCCGAGTCTAACTAGACTCTTGTCAGAGGTAACACCTATGAAAGAAACATCCTCATGGAAAATGGTTGGCCCAAAAATTCCTTAAATCCCTATTCAAATAAGTGTCTCCTTTCTAACCACTATGATTACATCCCTTCCAATGACCTCTCCACCTTCTACATCCTCAAATCTTGCTCAAGCAAAATAAATAGGAGAACTTATTATTCTCCAATGGGTAAGGTAAATGTAGAATGTTAGAGATGAAAAACAAAATTTGGTTTTAACTAAGCAAGCCACATTTTCCACTTAGTTTGACAAGGAAAGTGGGACTATTCAGAGAGTGAGGAAGAGGAATATGATCAACATGAGAATAAAAGGCAAGATGGAATTTGAACAATGAGAAAACTTGTTCTCTTTAGCCAAGAATCCCAAAAGAAATCCCAATGACCCTACTGAATATATTGAGGATTTCATCACTTTTTTGGATTTCACTAGGGCAACAATGAAGGAAATGCATCATAGTATTGAGGAGACCTTGAAAATATGAAAGGAAATATAGACTACACATGCTCCTTAGGAAGTAATTATTGATGTTTAGAGTATAGTTACAAAGATGTACAATATTTTGTACAACATCAGAGTGTCCATGGTAGGTAGTCATGCCCACAAAGAAGACATTGTTATATGATGGAATAGGATGAAGGATAAAGAAAGAAGATTGAATTTTTTGGTTCAGTGCTCCAGGATTAGTGATTTTGATCATTAGAATCTCACATCCAGCATGGATGCTTCTTGGTGTTTAAACTATGTGATTTCCAAGAGGGATGCCTCCCTAAATTGGAATTAAAAATGAAAAAAAAATTGGGGACTTTTATTATTCATGAAAGTGAGGCACTATGAATTTTGGGAGATATGAGAGTAACCAGGGTAATCACCCAAGTAGGAGAATTGGTCAACAAAACCAATTTTGAGAACCTTCTCCACTCGGTTACTAAAAACTTCAAGCAAGAAGTAAAAGGGATTGTTTTTAAAACCAACAAATAAGTATTTTAGTTGGTTAGTTTTTCTAAAGACATGGTAACGAAAGTAGAGACTTTAGTAGCCGAATTCAAGAGCTCAGAGGCTAAGTAAGAAAGATTAATGGTTGAGGAAGTCATTATTTTGAAGCCTTCATTACTAAATTTTTAAATCATAGATAAATAATTTGATGTAGCTTATGCACTAGGTGAATATCTAAAATCTAAATAAATAGCTTCTAGGTCAATCCCACACACACAATTGGTTATCAATGCCCCCCAACTTCACAAAGCTCTTAGTCCTTGCCTTAGTTGTAACTGTAGCATCTCCATCGACTCTTATAGTTAACGACACTACATCAGCACTTTAATTTTAGAATGATTATGTATCTGCATGGTTATCACCAAGATAGGCCTTTAGTTCCTAAACTATTTATTGTACATGCATATTATATTTTTAACTAAGAAGTCTATTCTAAGTATTATCATTGTAGATGCATCTTTGCATGATTTTGAACAAAAGATTCTATTTTTGAACATATAATTTTAGGCAAAGCTTGAAGAGATGAGGCCTTCCCCATTCCAAGATTATAAATACATGTAACCTCTCGGTCTCAAAGGGAGGAGAATTTTGGCTATTCAGATTAATAGGAAATTCAGAGAAGTTCTACTTGTCTTGATTTCTATGTGAAAATCTTTATTCTTCTCCAATTATGTGGTTTGTTTGAGATGTTTCACCATTATGGTATCTTTTTGATTTGATTTTATATGAGGTATTTATTTTAAATACAGTCATTCATTTTTAGATAGAGCTGATTTGAATATCTTTTGCATGCTTATCATAATCCTCTTGTAGATGTGGAATAGAAATGTGGAAATTAGGCAACATTTGATTTCTACATGTTTAAGTATGTTGTGTTATGATTCCTTTGACTCTTCACTTTATTTTATTGTTGGTGTGCTATAACATCTTGTAACAAATATTAGTTTAGATTCATTATCCTATTTGAGTTCAAATACTAGTCTTGAAAGGCTTTATCCCTGAGTTTTCATGGGCTCTCTTTCCTATCTTACTTTTCTCTATTTTTAAATTTTCTTTTGAAATCTTGCCCACCTTAGAATTATCATCTTTCTACCTAATCCAAGTATACCTAGGTTCACCCATATCCAATTCTTCTGTGGTAAATTATCTATATCACCTACTGTTATTCGACCAACAGGTTATTATAAAATTGAATACCCTACAACTCATGCCTTTGAGAGAGTTTGTTCACTGATCCTAAAATTTTAAAGGCAACCTTGTAATAATTTTTGGGGTGTGTATTAAATCCACATCAACAATAACTTCAAAATAATTTCAAGAAAAATTTTCTTGCTCCTTTGTATAAGTCCATTGTATTCTAAAAGTGTAAATCTTTTGATGACTTATGCAACGTTGTTCAGGATTGTGAAATTAATTTTTATTTCATTAAACAAACTTTAGTATATAGCAAACACATTTATTACATCTACATCCAATACCAATTTTACTATCAAACCAAGTTATAAGGTCAAACCTCCTAAGCCTAAAAATTAAACAACCACCACGGTTAATGTAGTGTCACAAAAACCTAATCGACTTGAATTATTTAATGCACCACAAAGATAGTTTACATGATTACTTGAGTATCCTGCTTCATTTCTCCCATAGCTTGTAGAGTTTTATCTTATATCTCTCCCTCACCTTATAGATGTTGATATGAGTAGACCTATACCCAAAGGGTATGATGTGAATGCTTATTGTGACTATCACCAACGCTCTATGAATTCTACAAATAGATGTTGTGCCTTGAAGCATAAGATCCAAGACCTCATCAATGACCAAAATATTACATTTGATGATCCTCCAAAAGAATCAGGCTCACAACCTAGTGATCACCAGAAATAGAAAATATTTAACAATCCTTTGCAAGACCATTCTAAGAAAGATTTAAAAGTACAAATGGCATATAATGCACATCTTCCATATTATTATGATCACCTATTGGATGGGATTATTGGTACCTATACATGACATATACATTTTATGGTGAAAATGTCTTATATTATTTTTTATGACAATAATATTTGGGATGGTGACTCAGATCTTCATTCCTTATTCATTTGATCATATCTTGATCACCAGCCTATACGCAATGTTATTATTGACAATGATTCAAGAAATAATGTTTGTACTATGACATTACTTACACATTTAGGTTATACAAATCATGATTTACATCCTTTGACCAAATCAATTAGAGCATTTGATGGGACCTCACAACAAGTTCATGGTGAGATTGACTTACCTTTATAGGTGGGTCCCACACATGTGGTTATTACCTTCTTAATTATACCTTCCATGGGTGTCTGCTATATGTTATTTGGATGACCTTGGATACATACACTTCGATCAGTACATTTTACATTGCATGGATGTGTTAAATATAGTTATGTCAATTAGGTAATTATAATTTATAGAATTCCATATGAAAAATCCTCTTAAACAACAAGAATTATACCCAGACAATTAATTAGCAAATATCTTAAGATTAATCTTTCATAAAAAGGTAAGGATCACGCAATCCCCTTTACCAAGCATTCTGTACATGAGATACCATTGCATTAGAGATCCATAGTGGGTTCTATGGAATCCTCATCTACTACATGCCATATTCAGATATCTAAATCACCTACACATGTTCCTATTACTAATATCTCAAAGAAGTCGCAAATCATTCAATGATGGATTCCACAAACCCATACTCATATTATTTAATCATGACCACAAAGTCCTACTATAAATACACAAAGCATCACAGATACTACAGTGACAGATATTCCACCTATGCATACTCATTAGCAGTATCATTAGTTTATTGCATCAGGTTGGTGGTGGGGTGTTACTTATGAGCATCCATTGGATGAGATCGTAGGGTAGCTTATCTAGTCTCACATATTCTAAGAATACCAAAAAAAATCTAAAATCTAAAAAAATGTTCAACATTTACATGTTCTATTAGCTCCTTCACATATATGTTGTTAGTTCCATGTTAGTGGATAGCATATCATTTATTTCTATATACATGTATTTCACACATATTTTGAGTGTGATTTATACATATACAGATACACGATCTATGCACTTTCTATTGTTGGGCCTTCTCACTACTCATGTCATGTGAACATTGGGAGAATATGCGTATTTGATCATAATAAATCTAGGTTATATCAATATGTGGTCATTTTACATTATCATGTTTGAGTTTATGTAATTACACATGCATTTATCTATGTTTATATTGTTTCCATTGTACTTGATATGTTATGTACTTAATATTTCTTGCTAACATATATAATCCATGGACTAGTATGTTATATTTATGTTGGTTGCTTATGCTTTCATTCATGTACTTCTTGAGTGTCTTGCCTTGTTATTGCCTTTCTTGTTTGAGCATTTGAATATGCTTCATTATTTGCATCCCCCATGCCTTTGTTTGTCTCTTTGACTTTTAATTTGTCATTTATTTGTTGTATGTTGAAATTTAATATGTCATTTTTTTTTTTGGACATTTGACTAAGTCATGTCACTTCGATTATGTGTCATCTGAACATGCCCCTTGCTTGAGGTTTCTTTGGGCCATTGTATTTTGACTTGATTTTGAGTGATCTTGTGTGTGTGCTTAGTTTCTTATTGATCTTGTATTGTTACTATCTATACATTATCATGATCTATATCATATATCTTAAGATTTGGTGTGATCACATTCTTTGTGCTTCGATGATATATCTACCTAGACATGTTCCTTCTATACCTAGACATGTTCCTTCTATATGCTACATGGTACATTCACAGTTCACATGGTTATCTTATACTTTTGAGGTAAAGTAACTACTAGTTTCTACTTTCTCTCACCTCAAAAAGGGGCATATTAGTGGGTACATGACATAGAGGCATGACTTACACATTTATTCACATATTTGTATTTCAGTGGGGGCAAGTTTTGAGAACATGTTATCCACATTTCTCACGGTTTCAAATTCAATGGAGGCATGTTTTGGAAGTAAATTCTCCACACTTATTTAGTATTTATCATATCCATATTGCAATGGAGGCATGTTTTGGAAACACGTTCTCCACATTGGCACTTATATCAATTTTCATATTTCTCTATATATAGTGAGGGCATGTTACAATAAGCATTTTTACATACTTATAAAATTTGTCAATTTTCCAAAGTCACAGTTATATGAATCAGATACATATTTATGCCAGAATTATATACATTGGTACCATTGTTATACATAATTTTAGCATGAGACATATATAAGATGCATATGTTATGTAATGTACACCTAATATTGCAAAACTAAATTAGCTTTCAAATTTCAAACACTTTTATGGACTGTCATTACACACTAGATTAAACTTTTACAGACTGTATTAAACCAATCTACTTCAGTAGTTGGTTCAATTTTGGTATGATTGAGGTGATTAAATCACTCAATATTTCTAAATTTATTGGTTGGACTTGATTACATCATCTAACCTTACCAATTAATAGAGTGAATTGATTTGGTTCACTCATACTCACCAAGTTATAAGTGTGATTGGGTTGCATAGTTGAGCTAATCTCAACTATCAGGTGACAACTCACATTTTCTCCAAAGTTGGGGGCATGTGTCCAATATATCTAGATATATACATTTTACAAATTTTATATTTTTTCTAATCATAGCTATAATGATTCATAATGATATATATTTTCAAATCAAAATTACCAAAAAAGGTAAGGCAGTTACATTGATACACAGGTGCACTCCTAAACCTTGTTCTCTTTTAGTTTCAATTATTTCAATGCTTTTGATTTTAGATTATATGCACTTATTATATACTATAACATGATCTTGGTTGCAATTCAGTCACAAGAAAAAGACTTAATTTGAACTCAATCAAATTAAAGGTGTGTTATACACACCTAGGTACACATTATTTTTTCTTTAAACTATCAATTTCATTACTAAATTAAAGGTGGGGAAATGTAAACACTATTTATAAATTATATAGCACCTCAATATTTTACACTTGAAAAATGCATATCATGGATGTACCTTTAACTTCTAGACCTTTCTTGCTACCAAAAATCTCGCATACACCATCTCGTTGTGCCTCATTGTTTATCTCTTAGTCTAACCAATGTCATTTTGATGACCCAAGCTTTCTATCTTGCCCAGAATGTTGTAAACTTGTTTATCTTTCATATTTGTAATTTATGGACCTACACTTGTTTTCCATTACTCAGACATTTCCATCCCATTCAAACTCATATGTTAATGTAAGTGTCATATTATGATGCAAGTGTCCAATGCCTTAAAGTCATCCAATTTATAAATAAAATGTATACCTTTGGTTAGTATAAGTGCTTTAATGTGAGGCACTCTCTAAATAGATTGGTATAAATACAAGATCAATCTTCATTCATTCCTCACCTAACATAGACCTAGCACATACTAAGAAACTTCTTACCTACTCACAAGGCAACTTACCAAAGGCACTCAATCCAAAACTCAAGTGAGTAAAGATTCCCTATTTTCTCATATTTTCATATCAATCATAAAGACAACACATGTACAGGCAGATTTGAATTACTAAAAGAGAATTACATTATCCATATGTTCCAAATTACAAGCTAGGTCATTGTTATACTTGTTTAACACACATTGCACGATTCGCACATAAGCCAACAAGGAGAAATTACATAATTTTGAGGCCATCTTTAGAGTATTATCTATGTAGTCAGTGCTCATTAACATAGAGGTATTTGAGACAGCTCAACACCATGTTCCCACTAACCCATTTTTACCATAGTCACTATGAATATGAATATCTAGGGTTTTCTCATTTGACAAAGAGTGATAGTCCATTACCCAGATCTAAATGCACCAAAGTGAAGGTGACACAAAACCCATAAGCATCTAGGTGGTTGCACCAAGTTTTAGTAGGTATTATGTACTTAAAACCTACATTTGATCCAAATAGAAGTGTTGATACAACCATATTAGGTCAACACAAGTGTCCATGAATACATGGGTACAATTCTTAGAATCAGGCGATTGATTTAAAATCTAGATATAGTTTGCTTTCTTCATGTTCTAGATCTAGATCTATATTAGCATTAGAACCAGCTAAGTATCATGTTATCATTGCATTATATAGCATAGTTGTACTTTCTATTTTTAGCATATCTTAGTGTATTAAATTCAATGTATATTTTATCTAATTTCTACAAATAATTAACCTCTTTTATAGATAGTACACCACCCTTGTGCCCTAGACTATCTCTACCCCTTTAACCTTAGATTATCCAATTTATATTTTAGAGTTAAACAAAGGTATATAATGATGTAAATGGTGTATAATATCAGCATCCAATACCATCATGAAACATAATCATATTTTATCATGTATGTATATATAATGAACATAATTTAAGAGAAATTTATGTATAATATTTAATATAGGTGAATATATCCTTCTCTACATAATATCAGCGCTAGTTAAGACTCCCAAACTATAGAGCGGCAATCTTGTTGCTTAGTTTATGTCAACATCTATTGTTTGAGCCTAGGTCCTAACTAACTGATATCAAAAATAGGAATAGGGAGATTAGAAAAATTGTGGGAGATAAGAATATAGATGCATATGTTTTTCAGAAATAAGATTAACTTGAAAGTTTGTTGCCCTCTTCTAAAGGGGTTTAGGCACCTAATGATAGTGAAATTTAAGACGGAGGATCCAGGGAGTGAGGGGGATCTAAGGAGTGAGAACTTTTGAAGGATAAAAGATGACAATTGAGGGGATAAATAGAAGAAATTAGGATGAATAAATTTAACAAAATAGAGAGAGAAAAAGGGAGAGATTAAAATAGATTAGGAAAATTAGAGATAAAATAAAAGAAAGAAAACAAAAGGGAAAAAGTGTGAGAAATAAAGAGGAAGAGATGAGATACAAAAGACACGTCTCCTAGCTGAAAGAGTTTGTGTGAGGAGATTAACCCCTTGAGCCTATCACCATCCCCCTTGCCATAGGAAAAAATAAAAAGAGAGAGAAGCAACTATGGAACACATAAAATAAGAATCCACGAAATTGAACATAAACCATGGAATAAGGAATGACTCAAAATACCATGAAATAGATAACAAACACCTTGAAACATATATTACTTGTTGATAAATGAAAATCTAACCACATGACACATATATTGTATTACAAAACAAGTCAAATATGTTGCAAGTTGTATATTACATATCGAGAAAATAGGAAAAATAAACATACCATGGAACATAGCAATATCGTGTTTGGAAGGAACATTGCCAAAAAATCAATAAATAAATAAATATAATAACTACAATAGAGGCTAGTATTATGAAATATATCAAAAATATAGAGAATATGGCTAGGAGTGTAGGCTGTTAACATGTTATAGGTGTGGAACAAAAGGATGTATAGCATGGAACTATGAAAAACAACAAACTCAATGCAGATCTTTTAAGGAGGAAGGGACACAGATAGAACAAGAGATTAAAATAATAGAAATATCTAAGAATGTCATGGCCATAGCATTGGAAAAACCACAACAATAATTTGTTTCGGCACTCACTAAAGTAAAAAGACTACATGTCGAACAAATGCAATAAGCCAAGAAGAATCACATGGAATAGAAATTAGAAAAAACAAAGGATGGAAAGAGAAGAAAATATGAGACAATTAAGTTTTAAAAGAGAAAAGGAAATTGTAGCATTATGTGAGGATGTTGGGAAGCCAAGGGAATAAACAATGGAGATAGAACAAGAAAGGAAAAAGAAACAAAACCAAGAGGAAATAAAAAGGAAAAATGAAGAACAAAAGGCACAGGAGAAAACTTGTAGAATAGAAAAAGTGACAAATGAGAAGGATAAAAATGTACATAAACCTGAAAGAAGATAGAGGAAATCAACAATCTTGTTAGATGTGAAAGTTGGCGGCAAAATAATTTGTCATGGATTGTTAGATCTTGGTGCAGATGTAAATGTGATATTACCAGTTGTGTGGGAGGCCATAGGAAAACCACCTTTACATACAAAAAATTATTATATACAAATGGTGGAGGCCACACCATAGGAACTCATATGGATCTTTAAAAAAGTAGAAGTTAAAATTTGGGTATCACTAGAACAATAGATTTTGAAGTCATGGAAACATATCAAAATCGGTCATCATACCCATTACTCTTAGCATTGGAATGGTTTGTTGATTGTAATGGGATATTGGACTCCATAAAAAGAACCACTATCACCATGCCCCCAATCCCTAATATCACCTTCACAGCCACCTGATGACTTAGAATCCCAATCCGTTATGTCCCTCAACGAATGACCTCGAGGAATCATAACACCATGAAAGGAGTTATAGGCCTATGACTTCTGCCTCTGGGAATGCCCTTGATGCACTAATTGTCAAGCCATTTTCAACTGGAGGTACCTTCCCCAAAATCCTCGAAAGAGGAGTCCTCTTGAAAAATATACGTTACACATCCAAAATTGTTCTCTCCACTTCTATATTTATTTCAAGATTGTAAGAAAATATGTTGCTCCCAACCACCACACCATAAACAACCCAATTTTGTTTCCCCCATATTCCCTACTGCTCGACCCACTAATTCTAATCAGATAATTCATTGCCACTTTCTCGGCCTCATTTTTTTGCATGAAACCAACAAAGGATGACAAAGTGGTTTTCAAGACAACCAATTTGAGGGGGGAAACACTTACTCTGAGACATATTGCCTTACCACATGAAAGATTACATTTTCTCAAAATAAGAGACCAAATTGAAGAATATTTTCTCCAATTCCCTGAAATCCATTAAGGAAACTAAACCTCTAGATTTCTTACCTGAGAAGGAGAGATTTTGAGTATTTGTTGGTTTTGATCCTACAAGGGCTACATCCAAACCTCCCCTAAACGCAGTGCTAATGAATAATTCAACCACCTACCTAGTAATTTCTCTATCACCTACCACGTTCAGAATTATGGTCACAAAGGACACCACTTCTGAATTCTCCCTGCTTTTGAAGTCCATCAGGGCACAGAGCAAGCCAATTATGTCCCGAATAGCTATAGATATGATCCCTGAAGGCATCCAAAATAATCAACTTGTTATCTGATAGTGCATTGCGGAAAGCCATCTCCCACTTAATGGCATGAATAAAGAAAAAGGGATCCATTATATATATATATATGTGTGATGATAATAATAATATATTATTATTATGTATATATATTGAAGATAAATATTAATATAATTATAAATAAATAATATATTCTAATATTATGATGCATTTATATAATATATTAATATATTGTATATTGTATATAATAAATAGTATATATTATTAAATGAAAATACATATTAACATTACTATAATATAATATATGTATTCTATATAAATAGCATATTTTTATGTCGGAGGCATTTCTACTGAGGGGAATAGAGCTAGGATTCATGCTCAAATATTTTTAGATGTCGTTCCTGTCACTTCTGACAACGATCAATGACATCAACAATTTTCACCCTGGTATAGGTGCAAGTCAGTGAATTGACATATTGCATAGTGAAAATTTGCTAGCAAAGTTTACAAACCAAAGGCCTTAAATTTGCACAAAAATTATATCGGTAAACATGGTCTAATCTCAAATTATTTTGCTATTATTGATTAGTAACATCTATTTTAATGTAATTTACAACGGAGGTCGATGAATTATAAACATACTGAGCGATAAACGGTCTAGAGATTGGATTGCCTAATCATATTCCATATGAATCTATCTAAATGTCAGTTTTTTATCTTCAATTTTTTAAGTAGTTTAAAATGAGCTCTGCATTATTTTGATAATACAAATTTGTACCAAATGGAAACCATATCAATACTATCACAAACTTTGATATAGTAGGTAAAGTATCTAATAACATCTATATATACTCTATATCAGGGTTGGAAACTGATAAGTTGTAGCTTTTTTCCATTTTAGATTGTATATGACCAAAAAAAAATTAGCATGTGGTAACAATTATAGTTTAAAAAAAAATAGTAGATTGTATATTTTTTTAATACATCTTCATTTACATATATATAAATATTATAAATCCTAATATTATAAGGAAACAAATACTCAGAATTTCATAATTTTGAAAAAAAAATCATTTAACATTTCCCTAAAAGAGATAGCCCGTTAACAAATTGTAAATTGATTGGAATGGTTGAAATGTAATTCCAGGCCTATTGTTTATGTAATAGAAAATATTCATAAAAATATTAAACCTTTTTACTCTCAAGCAGGTTAGTGGGATTTGTAGTCTCCACAACAGTGGAATTAAATGCACCATCATGCCCCCCCTCCTAATGGACTTCAAAGGTGAAGGGTTCAAAACCACATCGATGCCCTGCATAATCTTAGTAATAAATGTCTACACAAACTGAGTCATATTTACATTAGTACCTGACTTCTCAGCAACCTGCAAGAGATCCGCTTGATAATTGGCTGAACAGGCACAGTCATATTCCAGGTATTTTTTAAAGGTCATTGTTTTATGGTAATTCGTCTACAGTTAGTGAAATTAAAAGATAATAAAATTACATAATTTTTATTAGGTGATGCGGGACTATATCGTTACAGAGTGGGAGACGTGCTGAGGGTGAGCAACTTCCATAACTCAGCTCTACAGTTCCATTTCGTGTGGCGAAAGAATACAATGTTGAGCACTGACACAGATAAAACTGGCGAAGTGGAGCTTCAAAATATAGTGGAGAAGGCAACGAAGCATGTGAAGGGTTATGGGGCAAGATTGATAGAGTACACCAGCTTCACAGACGTTTCGACTATTTCTTAGAGAACATGTTGAACATCTAACACACGCCACAACTTCAAATGCAAGGACAAAACAAGGGACATGTGGCTTGATAAGGGCACACGTGTTCAAATAAGCCATAAAGAAGTGGATTTATACTTTATTTTTAATTGAATTAATAATGTATCAACTAGAATATATTACCACCGTAACAATATTTCATTTTGAAGATGGCTTCTACAAAATCATGTTTGATTCTAAGCAATCTCATAATTTTTAGCAATTTCTATTTACAACAAATTTTATTACTTTTACACTTTTAAGTTTAAAAAGACAAGATTATAAATATCAAACTCATAAAATATAAGAAACACACATATTTATTTGGTAAAATCCAATAAACACGTAAAGTAGTTACATCAATGTTAACAATACATGAAAGTTCCTAATGATCAAACCCATAGAAGAAATAGCAAGGCCATACAAAACATATTCGTCATTTTCTATTGTCAATGTTGGACAAGGACGTCATGAAAGTCAATTTGATTGCTATAGGACTCCATGTACCCAATAATTCATGTTCCCCTGCTCCATCTCAAGCAACTTGAAAATATTTGCTATAACAAACAGGGTTTTCACTGGACCACTCCCTTGCAAACACTTATTTTGTTGTGAATCGGGGGACTTTGTAATTTCAACCAATGGTCAAACACTTCATAGTTCACTTGCAAAAGGACGATACAGAATAGCAAGTGTTCAAGGTTCTAGCCAAGATTCACCTCACGATATTGCAGATCTACATATTTGATCAAGTGGGGTTTTGTAAGTGAAATATTGTAAATCGATAGGAGTAATGCATGCAAAACCAATGACCACTAGAATCATCTCATCTTTTGTACACAAGTGTTAAATAACAATAATTGGATATTTCTAGTGGAGGTGATGGTGGAAAAGGAGGTAGTGTGTTATAAATATATGATACGAAATTAAAAAATAGTAAAAAGATAGACATTATCATATATGAGGTTGGAGAATGTGAACAAATTGATGGTTTCACTTAAAACCCCACACATAAACTGTAAGAAATGAAATTGCCTCCTACTATGAATTAGAAACTTTGTAATGTAAAATTAGAGAAATAAATTTTATCTTGTCAAAATTCCAAAGATTGATGTACCACTTTACCATATATATATATATATATATATATATATATATATATATATATATATTCCTTACAATGTAAATTTGCACCTTTGGGACAACTGCTATATTTCTTAGAGTGTAACCTTGTACTTTTGAGATAACTATATATATATATATATATATATGATGTTTTACCTTTGTGTATATCCGCGATCAAATTGTGGATATAAATTTTGTTAAAAACTCTAGCATCTACATCGCTCTTTTACATGCATTCATCCATCACTCACTTAATCTATATATATATATAAAGTCCTTGTTGAAAACTCTAGCATCTGCATCGCTCTCTTATATGCATTCGTCCATCACTCACTCAAAATACACACACATATCACTTTTTTACATATATGAGTGATAAACGAATGCATGTAAAAGAGCGATATATATTTTGAATGAGTGATGGACGAATGCATGTAAGAGAGCCATATATAATATATATATATATTAAGTGAATGATGGACAAATGCATGTAAGAGAACGATATATATATTTTGAGTAAGTGATGGACGAATGCATGTAAGAGAGCGATGGAGATGCTAGAATTTTGAACAAGGACTTTTTCCACGATTTGATCGCCGGTATACACAAGGTAAAACATCACTGCTATCTGATGATGGGGAAATCGACGTTGACTTATTAGGGGTCCGGACAACCTCTCCTTATTCACAGAACAATCAGAGTGCGCCAAATGGCTTTCAAAAACACTGGTTGGGGTCGGCATTGGGCTCCATTCTTCATTCCTCTCATCAAGCACCCAATCTTGCTCTTAACGCTTCAGCTGGTTTGCCTGACACTCAAGCTCTCAGCCAACATGACTCTTCTCACAAGAATCAGACTCTTGGCACTCTATCAAATCTCCACATCGTCTCCAAAGCATAGAGGACGAAGAAACGAATCAGATTATAGAAACAAAAATGTGTCAAGCTCTCTTCAGAACACTTGAAGGTTGTTATAGATCCCAATATTTTTAAACACGGGGTCATTCCATATACTGAGCAGGCACTCATTGGGCGCTTTCATGCCCATTATCACAAGGAGACAGATCTCTTTCAATGGGTCAGGAAAACTTGGGATATTGTTCTAGGTTATACTCCTTCGGTGCATATAGGGGTAAGGGGATACAATACTTTCATTTTCAACTCAACTGAGGATTGACAAAAGATTTCTTTGGGAGGACCCTGGGTTTGGTGCAATGCTACTCTCATTATTTCCAAGTGGCATGTTACTTTCGATCCCACCCGTGAACCTATTTTCTCGTTGGCGCTTTGATTCAAGCTACCCTGCCTGCATATCGAACTCTGGAGCCACATATCTTCAAGATCATTGGAGACACTCTTGGTACATATCTCGGAATAGACTCGTAAAATGCCAACTAAAAGAACACCAACTGTTATTGTTATTTGTGGGGAGATGGACATTTCTCATGGTCTCCCTGATGTTTTCAAGATCGAGGCAGGAGACAACCACTTCATGCAAATTCTTGACTACAAAAATGTCTCCTTTAGATGCTTCCGGCGACAAATATATGGAAATTTAACTTCTTTCCCACACAAGAAGAAGTTTGATTTGCATGACTGCTCTCAGAAGGCGGAGAAGGTAGAGTGGGCATAGATCAAGAACATGTCGAACTGGGCTATTCGGGGGGATTAAAGGATAAATTGGATGTGGAGCATAAAAAGATTCTTGATGCATGCACCACTATATTGGATGCCCTGCTCCCTGCTTACAATTGCAAACATATAATGTCTCCCCCTTCAACTATATATCACTCCCTACAATCGGCACCAGTATCGAAGCTGAAAGGCACACAGGATCTTGCACAATCATTTCAAAAGGTGTAGATGTTTCTCCCCAAGGCTGACTTGCTCCAATGTTTCTCCATCAACACCCTCCACAACTAGGAGGTATATGACCAGATCATTTGCTAGTGAGGTATTACAAAAGACAGGGTTTACAACAGATGGGAGGATTGGAACAAATGGTTGTAACCACACCCTTTGTAACTAAGGGATGACGAACTTGTCATTCACATGCAAAACTAAATGTTGAGTACTTTTTAGTAGACAACTCGCTATTCTTGGAGCCCTTAGAGAGCATCCCCCAACAAAATGCCTTGATGATCATTATCTCACATAACTTAAGGGGTATCGGGATGGCTCTGAAGCAACGTTCTCTTAAGCGGTTGTTAGAGTATGTATTTCATGCATTTTCTCACGTTTGTTAGTATATTAGCTAGCTAATTTGTCTTGTAGTGAGTTTGTCATATGTGAGTATTTATCCCACATTGATCAGTTTAGCAAGTTCAGTATTTTGCCTTGCCTATATATGCAAGTGCTTTCCTTTGTAGTAGCATGCTTCATTTTTTGATTGAAAAGTGCACTTTATTATTAAAAAAACTTACAAAATAAAATGCATCTAGTCATATAAAAAAAGTGGGTGGAAAAGTCACATCCCAAAACTACACCGGGCTAAACAGGGCCCGGAAAAGAAAAGGCCAAACCGGCCAAAAAGTCTAACACGTGTGCACTAACAACCAAAAAAAGATAAAGCACAACCCAAAAGACTGATCCTTAAGCAGCAACGATGAACATGGTAGCAGGTGGTGGAGGTGACAGAGGGTCCTAAGGCTTCCCTCTCCACCCCCCGTCCGCTGGGGGGTCCTCATCCAAGGTAAGAGGCTCCCATCCATCATTATGTTGCTCTTGATTTTACTGAAACCATTCAAGATTATGTCGAGGTGGAGAAATGGTGAGCGCTAGACATGGAAACTTGCCCTGCTAGGGAGCCATCCAGCATCCTCCACTACCACTGTCACGATGAGATGAACCACGCTGAGGAGATGGCCAGCGAGAGTGAGGAGAGGAGCTCCTCAGATTTCGAGACCTACGGCTTCAGGATCGCGACCACCAGACTCCGCCACTATGTCCCCGAGGAGTGTGATCGAACGGCTTCCCACTGACAACACAAGGGGCATTACCCTAATGATCCAGCAAATCCTGTAAGTGATGAAGTTTTGGCCGCACTTTCTCCATCTGGGTCTGGATCTGAAGGGTAACATTGGAGATCACATTAATTTTGTTAGAAATTGAAAAACCAATTTCCATAGTTTCATGATTAAAACAAGCTTTATTTCTAGACTTCCAGTTCTGAAATAAAATATCATTGCAAAAAATTTGCCAAAATTTGTTGTATTTTGTAGGCAGCGAGGCCGAGTCCCCCAAGAGATCCATTTTTCAGTTGAACATTTCGGGCATGAAGGGTTTAAAAAGAGAGTGAATCCATCTCCAAGTAGAATGAGCATGGAGACAAAACCAAAAAAAGTGTTCAATGGTTTATGGGCGACGACAAGCATGACAAGTGGGATTAGGAACCCCCATCTGCTTGAGTTGATCTCCAACAGGGAACCCGTGATACATAATGCACCAAAGAAAGTGAGCTTTTTTAAGCTCCAACAAAGCCCCCCAAATAGTATTGAATCTCCTCAGCGAGACATGGTGAAGAGAGTTAAGACTCCACCGTTGATTGAGCACCTCAGTATCAATATGCTGAGAAGCAAGAAGATTATATCCCAACTTAGGGGCATAATAGAAAAAATGAGTGGCAATAGGCCAATTACAATCTTTCCACCATGGGGTGAGAGAGGACACTCCAATTTTGTGCAAATACTCATCACGTATGACACTCTGAATTTTAAAAAGAGATTTTTTATCCTCTTTACTAAGCTGAAAACTTGCTTGTTTTTACATATCATATTTGCAGCGTCTTTTATAATGTTTTGTTGCCAACACTTCAGATTCTTGGGTTGGAATGCATTTACCATTTTAACATGGTACCGGAGCTCTGAAGAAATTGCAACCATTTGTTAGCATGTAATTTTCAAATAATTTTATTCAGATTTTGGGTTAGAATACATTTATCATTCTTAACATGGTACCAGAGCCTTGAAGAAGTTACAACCATCCGTTAGCTTGCAATTTTTAGATAATTTTATTCTACTTCTCTTATCACTGCTTCTTTCCTTGTGGCGGAGAAGAAACGTATAAGAGAGGTGTGCGAAGAAATATTGGTGTTGTTTGGTGCCTTTTTTGAGACTTTTTAAAGATTTTATTGTTTTTGAAGCTTTTGTTGTTTATGAAGTAGTGAAAGACGTTGAGGAGAGGAGAGGATACGAAAATCTATCAAGGTGTAACGTTCCATTTGAAGAGATTTGAAAGAGAAGGTTGTTTTCTATTTTCTATGTTGCTTTAATAAGAACATTTGAGAGAGAAAGTCGTCATCCTTTCAAGGAATGCTTCTTCTTGCCAAGTAAGAAGTCTGATCTTGGTGCTAGAAGAAGAGATTAGCGTTTTGTGATAGGTGTTATTTTTTTATTTGTTGTTTACAAATCTGCTAAAACTTACAAGGAGACATCATTTTTTTGTCTCAGATTTGTTTTTTTTGAGTTGTTTTTCTTTGTCAGAGCTGCTTCGACCAAGCATAGTAATCTGCAAAATCTAATTATGGGGTCATTTTTCAACCTTTAGTTCAACGTTGGATTGCAGAGCCCTAGAGCTTCAATTTTGCATTGGATTTTCATACTTCTGCTGTGTGGCATCCTTTTCTCATCTACAGTTATCATTTTCAGCAATTTGGCGCTTTCCTTTGGACCTGTGTTAAAGTTTGGCACCATTCCTTTTTTTTCTCAAGATCTGCGAACAGATAGATATTGCATTTCTAAGATTGGCGCTTGACTAAAGTACTACTGCATTGGAGATATTGAAGTTTGTTTTTAAGAGTTTTTTCTCTTTTAGATCTCCGTGTAAGAGATATGTGTTGGCATGGCCGATCGAATGCAGCGATCTATTTTGGCATTGAAATCTGCTCACTAACTTTTGTTGGATCTGCATAAGATCCATTTTCAAATCTGAAAATAAAACTCATTAAAATTGATTTCTATATTACCTAGCAAAGCGTTGGAATTCCTTTATTGATTTCTCTATTTCTGCATTCTTTTATGCTAAGTTGATTTTCATGTGAGAGGTGTAGAGGAAGCATTGGAGGTTTTATCCTTTGACCAATCTGGATCTGTTTGTGGCGTACTTCCTTTAGATATGGAGCTAAAAACAATAGTAAACTATTCTTTTTTTACTTTTAAAATAGTTGGTTCTATTTATTTTTTTATTTCCATGTTGAATTTTTGTCTCAAGAGGAAGCACAGTTCACTTGCGCAAGCATAATGTTAACCACAAAGATAATTTTTTACATTGTTTAGTATTTTTAAGTCCGTGGTTTAATTCTAGCTCCAATGAGTGGTTGGACGACCATGTTCTTTACTGATTTGGTCACAAATTTCAAATTGTAATGATTTTTTTAATGTATTGACCTATTTTACGAGAAATCGTAATGCTTGTAACTTTTGAACCGTAACTCGGATCTGAGTTTTTTTTTTTTAAAGTGCATATTTTTCGATTATTTATCCATTGGTGTCATTAAATTGTAAAAATACACTAATTTTATAAAGTGTCAAATTTGGGAGTCTTATAATACAATCTTTTGAGGGGTTGTATCGATGTCGATTTTGTGCACCATTTGCATAATTTCTACTCTTTGGTGATTAGTTAGCATGGCTTTTACTTCTAGTATTGACCATTGTGGGCTTTTGACTACACATAATTACCATACATAAAGACCTCAAATGGAAACAATCATAAAGTGCAAAAGATTATGGTCCCTAATAAACGAAACACAACCACAGTTTACATGTGAATTTGAAAAATTTCAGCATCAATGTAAATTTGAAGAGTGTATGGACTTGATTGACGGATATGTGAGTGATAGTCTTTTGTTTCATTTTGATTGGTGTGATTTTTCATTCAAAATATAGGCTAAGTTAAAGGGTTTATTTGGGAAAGTAGATCACTTGAGAGTGATGCAGTTTGAAATGAAGCTTACTTCACTAAATCCAGATGACTTTGCCTCTATTGTAGACTACCTCACTAAATACAAACATTTGTTAACACAGTTGAAGGGGAGTGGACGAGATAAAAGAGATGAAGAGTGTGTATACTTGATCTTGTTTAAGTTGAGTGGCTTATTCCAAATATTTGCTTCTACTTTTTTCTCTAGTATAGATGTCGTAGGTACTGCATTCAATATGTCAGATCTAGAGTTGTTTTGTGAGAGACTTACTAAAGAAGAATACAAATTATCTCACCTTGAGTCTTTCACCTCTCAAAAAACATCAATGGCCTCACATCCTAATACTAAGGAAAAATCTAAGGGTAAGAATAAGATCACTCCACTTCAAAATTCACCTAAGAGAAACACTAATACATCTAAACCCAAACCATCTTCCAAATCCAAGAATAAGTCTAACCTATCTT
Organism: Torreya grandis; assembly: GCA_037957365.1. Lineage (NCBI taxonomy): Eukaryota > Viridiplantae > Streptophyta > Pinopsida > Cupressales > Taxaceae > Torreya > Torreya grandis. The sequence continues at coordinate 6,380,190 of JARHVA010000236.1, forward strand.
GCTTCTATTATGGGGGGATTGGCCATGAAGAATCTAGGTGTTTTAAGAGAATGCAAGCCTTAGAGGATGTCATTAAGAAATACAAAAATTTTATTTCCACTTCTCCATCTCATGAGCATGGAAAAACACTTAATGTTGTCGAAAGATAACAGTGATCTGTTTTAGATAGTTGGGTTCTAGATTATGGTGTTTCACACCATGACTTCTACCAAGGAGTCATTTGTATCTCGTGGTCTGAGTTCTACTTCCAACATTGAGGTTGGAAATTTTTCCTTCATTTATGTTAAGGAGAAGGGTGGTATACAACTAGATGGTGGTCACATCAATGATGCATTATATGTTCTAGATTTCATCACCAATCTACTTTCAATTTATCAAATTTGGCATTTTGATTAGGATAAGATAGTGACTTTCACACCACAGGGTGTTGAAATTCGAGTTTTGTTAGAGCCACACACACTTATTGCACAGAGTCTAGTTAATCACAATTATTGACTTTACTATTTTGAGAGTTTTGATGATACTCCTCCTTTAGGGATGTGTTTAGTTTTTCTTACAATTTTTGAGAGTCAGTTTTGGCATGAGATATTTGGACACCTAACTACATATATTTGAAAGAGTTAAACACTCACAGTATTGTAGAGGATCTTGATGGAGTTTGCCCCGATTGTGCATTAGAGAAACAACCCCATGATCCATTTTCTAAGAGTATGTTCACGAGAGCTTGTTCACCACATGAGCTTGTGCATAGTGATTTGATGGTCTTTCGTACTCCTTTAAACGAAGCTAAGGATGCACTTACCTTCATTGATAATTAATTTCTTAAGGCGTACTTGGGATTATTTCTTCAAGTACAAGAGTGATGTCTTTATTCACTTCAAAGTCTTTAAGGCTTTGGTTGAGAACAATCATCGAGTTGCATCAAGAAGCTTTGTACAAATAATGGAGAAGAGTACTTCAGTCGAGAGTTCTTTAATTTTTTTACAGTTCATGGTATTGTTCACCAGCATTTTGTTGCTTATACTCCATATCAAAATGGTTTAGTAGAAAGGAAGAACCGAACTCTAAAGGAGATGGCTAACTGCATGATGCATTCACGAGATTTACCTCCTATCTATTGGGCAAAGGCAGTGAACTGTGTGAACTACATTTAGAACGCACACCACATCGAGCACTTGAGCATATGACTTCAGAGGAGGCCTGCTTTGGAACCAACCTTGATGTCTCATTTTTTGAGTCTTTGGAGGCCTTGATTGGGCATTTATACCAAAGAAGAAAAGAAAAGCATTGGACAAGAACAAACCTTTGATTTTTGTAAGTATTGCGAGGACATGAGAGCTTATCGTCTTTTAGATCCTGATACTCATGATGATCAATTTTTAACACATGTACAGTTTGATAAGCACTTCACATCTCATGACTCTTCATCTTCTTCCATGCCTTCTTCTTTTGATGATTCACCTCCTCTCGAGGATTCATTTTTTGAGGAGCTAATTCAGGGGATTCATAAGGAGGTTATAGAAGATAAGGATCCTAATCACACTGAGGTTGCCACTATGCCTAGGTGGGCACATACTACAGTTTCTAAGGAAACACCATTCATATAGAATCTTCCACCTACTCGACATTATCGTGCACATTGTATGGGTACTAAACTTTTATGTCAGGTACTCTTTGGGGATCCACAGTGTTTTTCACAGGCTCATGGGATACAGGAGTGAGATAATGTGATGGAAAATGAGTGTTCTTCATTGATGAAGAATCACACCTGAGATTTGGTCACTCTTCGTAAGGGAAGAAAATTGGTTAGGTGCAAGTGGATTTACTACACTAAGTATGCAACTGATGGGTCCATTGACAAGTATAAGGCAAATCTTGTTGCAAAGAAATTCTCATAAGTCGATGGTATTGACTACTCTGAGACTTTTGCACCCATTTTCAAGATGGATTCTATTCACCTTGTACTTTTTCTTGTTGCATCATAGGGTTGGTCAGTATATCAAATGGACATTAAGATTACTTTTTTGCATGGAGACTTGCATGAGGAAATCTACATGGAACATCCTTATGGGTTTGTTCATGATTCTTCTTTTATTTGTCGACTTGGGAGGTCTTTTTACTATCTCAAATAGGCCCTTCAGACTTGGTATGAGAAGATGGATTCATTTCTTCTCTCTACTAGCTTTGTTCGTTGCCACTCCGATCCCATAGTGTATATTCAACATATTGGGGTAGACATTGTTATTAGGGTCTTATATGTTGACAGTCTACTTCTCGTAGGGATCTCTTCATCTCAGATTCAGACGATTTAGCATGCACTTTCAGCATAGTTCAACATGACAGATCTTGAAATTTTGCATTTCTTTCTTGGTTTACAAATTTCACAATCAAATATAGAGATTCATTTGAGTTAGTATAAGTATACCCTTGATCTTCTTCAGCGTTTTGGCATGGTTGATTGCAAGCCAAATCCTTATCCTCTTCAGTCTAAAATGACTCTCTACCACTTGTGCTACTCCACTTTGTGATCCTACATTGTATAGGTAGATGGTTGGAAGTCTTATGTATTTGACCTATACTCGCCCCAACATTTCATTTGCAGTTGGGCTTGTATCTAGGTTTGCACATGAGCCTCATGGCAGTCATTGGTACGATGTCAAGAGGATTTTGCGATATCTACAAGACACTACACATTTTGGATTACATTACACCAGGGGTTCTACTCAGTTGGTTGGATACAATGATTCAGATTAGGTAGGTTCTCTTGATAACAAGCGTTCCACTTCTGGCTACATATTTTGTCTTGGTTCTTCACTTATTATTTGGTTATGCAAGAAGCAACAAGGTATTGCACTTTCATCTATAGACGTTGAATACAGGGTAGTAGTTACAATGAGTCAGCAGATTCTTTGGCTTTGTCAATTGTTGACAGAGTTTGGCTTCATGCAGGATTCACTCACTGCACTTTGGTGTGACACCCAGAGTGCAACTCATATATCTCGCAACCCAATTGAGCATCATCGGACCAAGCACATTGAGGTACATATCCACTTCATTCGTTAACACATCCAGGATGGCGTTTTTATCTTGGAATACATTCTGAATCAGAAGTAGGTTGCAGACATCATAAAACCTTTTGCTCACCTTGTTTCCTTGAGTTGCATGGCATGCTTAGGGTTTCAAAAGTTGTCTTTGGGGGGTGTTCATGAGGACATCTTCCATCTTTATTTTATGGATATATATTGTACATGAGTACCTTATCAGGCCTAATTACCGAGACTCATGTTGTGAATATGTTGCTATTTAGCTTTTGGCTTTTGTTAGCCCCTAGTTTCACTTGAGGGGAGTGTTCGAGTATGTATTTCATATATTTTTTTATATTTGCTAGTGTATTAGCTAGTTATTTTGTCTTGTAGTGAGTTTGTCTTATGTGAGGATTTATCCCACATTGGTCAGTTTAACTAATTCAATATTTCGCCTTGCCTATATATGCAAGTGTTATCCTTTGTATTAGCATGCTTCATTATGCTTTATTTCTGAATAATATATGATCTGTCTTATTTTTGCATATCATATATGCAGCTTTCTTTGTGATGTTTTGTTCCCAACACTTTAGATTCTTGGGTTGGAATGCCTTTACCATTCCTCACAGCGACTTGTATATAAATAAAAGCCTTATGTTCTGTTTATTCATGAAATTATGTGCACTTATATGGATGTGTAAAGAGATACAAAAATGTTTGCCCGATTTTTATTTTTTTTACCACAAGTTTGATAGGCAAATATGGGGGATTGGAAATAAGATAGAACTCCTCTCTAGATTTGAGAACATTTGTAGCTAATCCTAATTATATTCTTGGGACTTTTTTCTCGCATGAATTAAGCATGGAAGTCGATATCATTAGGTATGTGCCTTCACATAGTAGGAAGACTTTCTAGATTGATACTGAGAGCTCTGGTATTCTCCATATGCCCCACCTCATTCTATGAGGGGACCTAAATTTTATTTCTCACCAATATAAAGTCTAGGGTGACCGAGCTAGATATGAGCCTTTGGCGGATTATTCTATGAACTACATGGAACAACATTCTCTGATGGATGTTGTGCCCTTGCAAGTGGAACCAACCTGGTCAAATCATATAACTGATTCACATGGTATTTCAAAGCAATTGGATCATTTTTTGCTTAAGGAAGCACTCATTCTTCAGATCAATGCTTTTAAGGCCACTACTCTGAAGGATTTTACTTATGATCACAACCCTATCTTGTTGGGACTGACTTTGGGAGCCAAGCAATGGATCTCCTTTTAAATTTAATCCCCATTCGCTGACTTATGAGGATTTCAAAGATCTTATCAAGGGGATATGAACTACATATTCTATAGAACAAGATGAACTAACTATGGTTTGTTTCCAAACCAATCTCATTAAAGCAAATGTTGCTACAAGGGAGTGGACCAAAAAAAAAATTCTTGAGAGTGAGAAAGACCTCCTTTTGGTGGAATGGAAGATCAATGTATGCCTTGATTCTTATCATGGGAATGGTTTCAGAGCATAAGCTTTGTAGGAACTCGACAAATTGGAAAAGGAAAAGGCTAGGCTTCTGGGTTGGCAGGAAGCAAAATGGCATATGAACAATAGAGTCAATTGGCTCTCTAAACATGATGATAACACAAAACTATTTCACCGTCATGCGATGGCTCGGTCTGCGAAAAACACCATATGGATAATCAAAGACATCTTTGGCTTGGAATGTTCAGAGTTTTTCTCTATTTCTAGGGTGGTTGATCTCACTATAAAAACATTTACATAGAGCCTCCTAGGGAAAATATCAAGGATATCATGGCGGTGGCCGCCTTCTTTGATGGTTGGGTGAGTGATTAGAAAAATCAAGCCCTTCTTCGCTCAATTACTATGGAGGATCTACACAAAACCCTTCTCTCTTTCAATTGGGTAAGGCACCTGGTCCAGATGGTTGGATGATGGAGTTCCATCTAGGTTTCTGGGATCTCTTTGCTAAGGATATACTATTGACTATGGAGGAATATCGAAGGTCTAGTAAAATTCATGTTCCTTTTAACTCTACTTTCATTACTAATAATCCCAAGTATAACAACCTATCTGGGTTTGAGCACTATTGGCCCATCTCACTATGCAATTGCATCTATAAGATTATCTCTAAGATCATTTTTTCTTGCCTCAAACTCATCCTCTTGATCAAATATCCCCTAAATAGTTCGGTTTCCTGGACAACCAACTCATCCACAATGGCATTGGTAGAGCTCAGAAAGCTTTACATACCATAAAAACCAAAGCACAGTCCACCTGCCTTCTCAAAATTAACCTCTCCAAAGCTTTTGATCATGCAAACTGGCTCTATCCCTGACACATTCTTACATAGGTTGGCTTTGCAACACCCTTTAGAAACTGGATTAAGGATTGCTACCATTATATATTCTATGTTGTTTTGGTTGATGGATCAACGTCCCCCTTCTCCCCTACCCATGGGCTTTGACAAGGTTTCCCTCTCTCTCCTCTCCTTTCGTTTGTCATCGTTGAAGCACCGAGTCATCACATTTCCCATGACGTTCATCTGGGCATTTATTGGGAATCAAAATACGGATACACATCTCACACATATTCTCTTTGTGAACAACATTATCATCTTTGGGAATAGCTCTATTCAAGAAGCAAAATGTTTGGATAGGATCCTCAAACTCTTCTCGTCAGCCAAGGGAATGGATATAAATTTGAAAAAAATCTGCTATTTACTTCTACCATATTGCCTTAGCCACCAGGAATCTAATCCACAAACTTGTTCCCTTCTCCATTCATCCTTCTAATGAATGCATAAAATACTTGGGGTTTTATCTAAGGGCAAATGTCTTTGGCTTTTTAACAAACTAAAGATGTGCATCACTCTTTGGTGCAACCAATGGATTTCTCTAGTTGGCAAGGTGATATTGGTCAAAAGTGTTCTGGAGGCCATTCCAATCTACTGTCTCTCCCTTTTTTCTTTCGCAAATTATGCTTGAAAAAAAAAGGAAACTCTACCTTCATTTCCTATGGTTGGGGAACAAGGAGAATAAGAGCATATTGTGGATCAAATGGAACATTATTTCACAACCAACCAAAGTATGTTGGGGGCTAGGGATTAAACGATTTGGACATCTTCTCAAAAGCAATGGCAACAAAAGGGGTATGGAAATCACAAAAGGGGGGCTTTGGCAAAGGATCTTATACCAAAAATGCATTTAGTTGCTTTTCATATTGGCATGGATTTGCATGCACCCCAAGAAGCATTTTGGAGGCTCGCTTTTCTGGAAAGCTATCATACAGGGTTTTGACATCATTGGGAACTATCTTGCTTGGGATCCTGGGGATGGGTTTGAGTTCACATTGGTAGTGATGTGGTTTTTGGTATCCCTATTTGAAACAGATTTCTAGATGCAATAAAGGTTAATCTACAACAAAAAATTATTCTTACGCTTGATAATGCATATGATTCATCCTTGGTAGTCAGATGGCATACGGGCTAGAAATTAGCAGAGGATCTTAGTCTCGCTAAACATGAAGCGCTCATTTGGGATAGTAAAGAGCGAGTCTTATTTCAAATGTTATCTCCCTCACTATTCGGGAAGACAAATTATGTTGGGCTCATAATGTTGATGGGGTACATAACAATCTTCTGGGACGAGGAAAAAATCACTCATTGGGGGTGGAAGGGATTTAGGAAGCTTAGGTCACCCCCAAAGATAATTTCTTATTTGGCTTGCTCCACACAATCGGATTTTGACATGAGACAATCTCTTGCGGAGGGGATGGGTTGGCCCAAGCATGTCAAAACCATCATAGTGCATCACAGAGCACTTTGTGGTCCACAAGACCTTTAGGGTTGATCTACTTAATTAAGAGGGTGGTGGATGACCACAAGGAGATGGAGGCTTATTATCAGTCTTGAACTCAATACTAGCTCGAGGACGGGTTTATTATTTTACTAGCAATCCAGAGATTAATAAACTAAAGCAAAAGACAGTGGTCACTAATGACAGTGACGACACATTGTACTCCAACTACATAAAAGTTAATTAGTGAGGTCAGCTCTCATTGAGAAAACATAGTGAAGACCTAGTCCCACTACTATTGTTTTGCAACCATTCAATGAGGCCTACTCTAACCAAAGAAGCAATTGAGATGACACGGGGACGAATATAATAAGCACTACTTCCTCTACTAGTATATTTCTAATGAATAGTTGTGTCCTTATTTGTGCAAAGTTATTTTTTGTTGTGAACAATCAAGTGTGTCGTTATTCACATAGGTATGTATATATGAACCATTGTGTTCTTAGTCATCAATTGTTAAAGAGTGCAATGAGGCCATTGCCACTACTATTTGTAAATATAATGAATTGCATTAGACTAAGATTAAGCATTTAAGCACAATGAGATGGAGAAAGTGATCCATTCGGCAACACAAAGGTCTAGAATTGAAGGGTAGAGATCTAATAGGTAATTTTTAAATATACAAGCCTGAGATGTTATATAAATCAGATTTTAGTATCTACACTTCCCCCCCTTTAATCTAAAAGTTTAAAAAGAGGGAATGTTGGGAATTTAGATTATCACACAGTTAATAAATAGGTTTAATTTATTAAAACTATGTTTATTAGATATTTGTTAGTGGTTAGTGGTTAATCTATCATAGTGATGTTAGTTGGGTGATTGTTATAGACAATCACGAATACTAGAATTAAAATGGATTGAGGGATTAATAGAGGATAATGATAAGTTTTTATTATAAATAATAAGATTACAAATAAACTCAAGCTTGCTTATATAAATTCCCTTGATGTTCAATAAAATATATCATGATGACATATTAAAGACAAAAGCAACAAAATAAATATTACTTAGATTGTTCAAAAGTTGATGTCATGGTAACTTAAGCTCTACGTCTACATGCAATAATATAAGTTCAGAAAATAGATTTTATAACCTAAAAGAAGTCCCTAGTAATTCAAAATCAGCTCGCTCGCTATCAAACTTGTTATTGGGATGTTCCTAGCAAAACAAGCACTTTAAAAACTTGATAGCCATTCATATGATAAACATATTAGTTGGCATGAAAGGAACGAGAAAATAAGAATGTTGGAAACTTGATGTAAATGTTTTGGGGCCTCTCACCCATGTCGATTTATACGTCAAATTCAAAATAGGATTGTTTGCATTGCATAGATGGGTTGCTTCCTAATAGAAGGGTGTGTAAGAAAACGTATATTGTAATACAACAAAATTGAACTAAACGTTTTTTTTAAACGGCTTTCTATCATATTGATATTCTCTAGGAAATAATTCCCAAAAAGCATTCTATTCAAACAAACTTCAAATAAAAGCATCTTATTTCCATTTTAAATTCCAAAACTTATTTTCCCTGATATAAAATGTTAACATATCCCACATATATGGCACATACGAAACATCTTCCGAAGAACAATCACCTGTCCAAAAGGTCTCATAATCAAACAATGCAAAACTCAACTTAGAACAGTTTCAGTGCATTTTATTTCAGGCCCCTTTTATCCCAAATGCTTGCAGACCAGAATACAACAGTTCATAAAAAGAAATCACCCAATACCATACACTTCCTCAACATTACGTCCTAAAATTTAGGCAACTTCTCCAGGCAAGACAATGGTATACCTATTCGGTGAAATTGATAAATACAATCAGACTGCAGTTCCCAAGAAAAACAGATACAAGTAATAAACAAATACTTTGAATTGGCAAATAATCATGTCTTACGAGAAAATCCTCCCAGGAAGAACCTTTTGCTGTATAAATAGCCTAAATGCAGCAACTGCTGCATCATGGAGTGCATGGTCACTTGTACTGTCGGATTGCTCAAGTGGATGTGCAGGGTTTAGACAACTTTGCAACAAAGCAGTAACTTCAGCTGCCAACGATGGAAAAGAAATAGCACACCATACCACAGGTTCCAATGCCTCTTTCAGAATTACCGCAGTGCTACTTGCCTCACTCCGTAGATATTTTACATGTTCTACAACCTGCAACATAATCGTCGTAAGAAAATGTGAAAAGAAAGAAAGCTTTAATTTTTTTTGACTTTGCTACTGAACCCTAGGCATCAAAACAAAAAGTGAAGCGAATGCCTATGATAGATTAATATCAAATTCTAATAACCTTTAAATTTTTCGACCGTACTTTCAGAAACAATGGAAATAGAAAATTCAAAATAAATCCCCAGCTCAAAGATGTATTTGTTCTGAAACTAAAACAAGGCCTCTCAAGCAGATCACATCTGGTGCCATTGTCATTATTCAACGCATTCACTTAATTAACCCTATGAATCATACAGTATGCAAGAGAGTTTACGTCCCCTATATATGGCCCTGTCCCATGGCTAGAAAAATGTGAGTCCCCATATATATAGGGATCGCCTATAGATCAGATCCATTATATATATATATATAGAGAGAGAGGGGGCAAGGGCGAGGGGCCCTATCTATTCTATGAACCTTACACGAACGATGAAAACCTCATCATATAGATATTGGGGCACTCGGTCCCCATAGAATAGATAGCATATATGGAGGAATCAGATCCGGAATGAATCAATCAAAGCTCGGACGGCCCTATAAGGGCCGCCCCCCATGGGATGGGTATATATGTCTTTGCATTTATGGTATGGAGAAGATGAGTGTAGTTCTATAAATTAAGGCAACCGGGGGAATATTTCACTTCATACATAAATACAGGAGATTGAGAGAGATCTATATTGCAGTTGCGATTAGAATCCTCTAATAATTGGACACATCATAAATTAAAATTCTCCATGAATATTAGGTCCCTTAAAACACATGTAAATATTTTAACAGCAACCTTGATACGGAGTGTTTTCCCCAGTTTATTAAGTAATAAGCCCAATAAAAGAATCTTATAAAATGTAAACTAACAAAGAATTGGATGCAGAGGAGAAATAAAAGAATCAAATGTAAATATATATTTAATAGCTTAAAAATCCAGTTATTCAATTACTCTCTCTCTACTGAGTACTCAAAAATATGTATGTCAAACACAAGGCACCCATAAAATCACATGTTTTTCACAAGAATATTGAATTATTTTTCACCCAATAATGGGTTCGGTCATCTTGACCATAGTTACCAAGTTCAGAAATCCAGATCCTTTGAGGAGGGCAAAAAATCTAAAAATCCAGAATTCTTCAAAAAGTTGAGAAAAATCTGATCCAGAATATATACATACATATATATGTGTGTGTGAGAGCATAGTTTTATAAATATGCAAAATTAACAAATACAATGGAAAACATTAATAAAGTAATATAAATATTAATGTCATATAATATCTATGGCTTTTGGGCATTTTTTTTCCAAGAAAACCTTTAAATATTAAAAAAAAATGAAAATGAAAAATTTGAAAAATATCAGAGCCGACCCAGACGAACTTATCCGGGCCAGTCAAAAAATCCGAATCCGGCCGGGTTTGGTAACTATGATCTCGACCATAAAGCGAATCCTACAGACCCCACCAAAGCCTATGGCCAAGCTGAATATGGAAGGGATCTCTAAACAGAACACAGGTGCAGCTCTGACATGTGCCATCATCAATGTACTTTGGAGAAGATATTCTAGCTTGGTTTTGGAGCTATTTAGGTAAGATCTATAATAATGTGGTGGAGGTCCAAGGACCTGGAAATCAAAAATCAAAGGTGGTCTTTGGTGTCCCCTCGATTCTTTTATTAGGTAGTTTCCACGAGAGGCTCCTCAATGAACATGGCACGTCTAAAGAGGAAGGGGAGCATTTGAAAATTAGACAGACCATAATAACATAGGGACCTAAGTTGCCACATTGATTATATCACCTCTTACCATGTGAGAAGATAGACAACTCTGTGATGGATTAGACAATCTTGTGGTGGCTAACGGAAAACCTCAACTGGTCCAAGGGATTAAGGATGAATTGACTTCATATATTAATCAGCAGGCCTGATTTTTTAGTTTCATAAATGAAGGTCAAATTCAGGCAAGCACATAGAATAGATAATAAATATTCCTATAATCCCTTTTGGGCTTTTCACTCAAAAAATTATAGAAGTGGTCTGAGTTAACGTTGTCTGCACATGTGGCAAGGGGAGTACCATCCTCTTCCATGCCCCGCATAAACTGAAAGGTGGCTGCCTGGGGTCTTTTAAATAAGTTTTAATTGCTGTCTATGAGAGGCATTGGAGCTTGGCTCAATACAGCATGCAATGTCATTTGACAATTTATTTAGTAAAAGTAAAGGCGACATAACTATGATTATCCCCTTCATGCTCACAGAGTGTTGTTGGCATTTGGTTTGATGGCTACTGCCATGGCAAACAAAAGCGGTGCAGCTATGGATATTAAGTGTGAAGACAATGAAGGGTATGTTCAAGTCAATATTTTACTGTTAGTACCAAGGAATTTCGCACCATGGATATAGAGGTAAACCATTATTCTAGAAACAAGCATTGTACCCTAGATTCAGGGTGATAATTGGAAAGTGTGTGCAAATTGGCAATAACAGTGCGGCATTGAAGTTGGAATTAAGGAAACTTAAACTTTACCCAAAGACACTGGTCGTGCATGTCAATATTGAAGGATGTTTTGCTTGGGTTTAGGTTGACATGTGACAATGGATATGAGAAGTGAAGGTGGCAGAGGTTTTAGCTCGTCACCTACAACTCTCTTTGGAAGAATGGACATTGAACATTATGGGTGCTTGGAGAATAGTGTGGCTCCTTTCATGAAGAAACTTGGTGTTGGAAAACCTAGCGCTTGGGCTCTCTGCCAGTGTACAAATGAGGAACTCATTAACATATGTTTGAGTAAAAATTACAAAACAGCATGGCAATCATGTTAACATGGAGCGCATCAGAGAAGAATCCACAATTTTCCTCAATCTTACTACAGGTTTATCGGGAGGAGAATTATGCTGTCTTAAGAGGGTATGGCCAGAGGGGCAGATTAACTCTCCTCTTTCTCTGTTTATTGTTATGGACATTTGTTATCTATCTCTTATTTTGGTTCTATGAGCAATCTGGTCAGGTCTGGAAGCTATTGCGTTAGGCCTTTCCTTGGGCATTTTTCTACTCTTAAATGATTGCCTTGGCAATCACGCGTATGTTTTATAGTCAGGCAGTTGACTGCTCCTATGTTGAGGAGTTTAATATGTCTGGTGGTCAGGCTTTCGAGAGCTATGTTTATTTTTCTCTGAAGGAGGTCATTTTGTAATGCTGTTTCTCAGTAAATTTCAAAGTTAATCTTCTATTACAATAGAAAAGTAATTTTAAATTGTTTGAAGTTCAACCATCAAATACAAGCATTCATTATTCAAAAGGCATCAGGAAATTAAGTCTCTGAGCACAAGGATGTCACTTGCTGGACTAATAAAATGACATAACTTAAAAGAAGAGGGTGCTTAAATCCAAGTCAAGAAACTTTGTAAATTGAAAGAAATAACCAACTACTAATAGTCGATTGATGTTTCTTAGAAAATTTATAAATCTTGTGCAAGGGACAATTATCGGTTTCTAGAGATTTACCACAACGGAGCTCCAAAAGTAGAAACAAAGTTCAATAATTATTTTTGAATGAAGGATTTTTCAAAAGAACATGAATACCTGCACCTCCCAGATCTTTAAAGTCAAGATAAACAATCCATATGTTTTGACTATAATTCAGGAGGAAAGAGGGGTACTGGAAGCATTCATTTTGGGGAAGAAACAGACAGAAGCATTCCAGAGTAAGTGCATGGAAAGCACGCATGCAGCTAGAGAAGGTACATACTGACATTTGTGGTCTTATGAGAACTTGGTCTTTTGTAGACACAAGGTACTTTATGACACTCAATGATGATCTCAGAAGAAAGGTTTGGGATCTCAGAAGAAATGTTTGGGTGTACCCTCTCAAGCACATGCCAGATGCACTTGAAGTAATTAAGAAAATCAGAGTCGTGGTTAACAGGCAGAGTAATAAGATAAAAAGTTTTTACAACAGCCAGAGGGAACAAATACAGGTTTCAAAACTACTTCAGATATTGCAACGATCACAGTATTAGCTGACAGTTCACTGTTTCATTGACCCCAGAAAAGAATGGTATTGGAAAAAGGAAGAATAGAACCACCTTCATGACAGAAGCAGTCTATATAAATTATATCTATTCAACTCGAACACGCTAAAATTGCCTGAAATATCAAGCCAGAAGAATTTAAGCAACAAAAAAGACAGTATAGACTTGACAATAACGGTAAAAAATGTATATTTGCTGTGTATAATGAAGATAATAGAGGAAGAAAGATATTTTAATGAGCAGGGATGTAGCATTTGATGAAAAACATAGACAAGAGAAGACAAATCAGATTCCTATGCCATGGCCTCTAGAAGATAAACAAAATGGAAATGAAGCTGCAAAAGATAACAAACACCATCTGAAGCAAAGGTGATCCATTGACAATGAATGATGAGAACGCAAGAGCCTGTAAGTAGCACCTCTAGGGCAAGCTGAAAACTGAGTAGCATCGATAGATGACAAGAGAGTCAAAATCAAAGTCACAAGGTTCAAGTTTGTGTTTGGTGAGGATAAAATTCAAACCAAGTTTGTCAATCAAAAACAATTGTGATTAAGTTTAAATGCACAAATAATAGAAAATAATAAATCCTAAAACCTAATAAAATGTGCAAATAATAAAAAAATAAAATAAATATAAAATTATAGTCAATAAATTAAAATAAAATCTAATAAAAAACTAAACCCTGATCCTTAATAATGGGGTAAGCAAAACTAGAAAAATCAAAAGCAGTTCAATAAGGATGCCTCCCTAGGGGCATTCTATTGAGCTGAATTTTGATGGTGTTGCAAGGGAAAACCTGAGCTGATAGTTTGGGTGGAATCTTCGGAGATAAAAGCAGATCCCCTTCTCTTGCCTCCTTTGAAGCTCTAGGCAAAGCCTCTAACAATTTTGCCAAAGCTAAAGCTCTTTGGAAAGATCTTTTGGCAAAGGAAAGAAATTCGACGAAACTAGAAATTGAAGGCGGTTCAAGGCTCATCATTGATGCCTTCAAAATAAATTCAGGCGACCATTGGCAACTTGCTCCCATCATTGATGACTACTTTTAGTTGCCGAAGTGATTGAAGTTTCCTATATCCCACCCCCAAAGAGATGGAAATAAAGTTGCAGATCATATGACTAACCTAGCTGTGGGCCTTGAACCATTCGCACATAAACCTTGATCAATTTTTTACCCACCCTCCCAATTCATGGATGCAAATCTAAATACAATTTTAGAAAAAGAATTCACAGTCCACCATGCCTCTGTGGGTTGAGTGAGAATTACTAGTGGTGATCCGTAATCATTTCCTTACACTGCCATCTTAAATGATTTAAGTGATTGATGTGGGGAGGTGGATGCCTATATGTGTGGAAGCCTTTATATCATCGACGCCCTCCACTCTCACTTTGCATTTTGCATTTGTGGAAGCTGGAGGAGTGGCGAGGGCATAAACGGTCTCCCATAGATATGATCCTTTTCTTTTCTCTTTGGCTCTCTGCATGTTTGAGAATTTTGAGAAGTTGGGTTTTTGGGTGCTCTGTTCTGCATTCATTTTGGAGCATCCTTCTAGCAATATCCTCAGTTTTGTTGAGAGTTTGCTATTGCTTTGTTGAACCAGTGGAATTTTTATCCTACTAAGTGCGGCTCTTGTGTAGTTGGGTTTGTGAAATTCTCTGTTGGATTGTTGTGACTCGTGTAGTTGGGTTTGTAAAATTCTCTGTTGGATTGTTGCGACTCTTGTGAATTTGGTTTTGGCTCTAATTACCCTTCGTAAAGCTCATCTGTTGTGGTGTTGTTATTTCAAAATTGAAAAACAAATTTGGTTTTAGTTATTTCAAATTTAGGTTTCAGTTGGGTTCGAACTCTTTTAAATTTCATACATGTTGCTCTCGGATTTTGTAAAGATCTTGTATTTTCTTGGGTCTCACTCCTTTGCATCTGCTGAGCTTCCATACTTCCTAAGGGGACCTTTCTCCTTGGCAGATGGTAGACTTGAGCAATTCAATGGATGTAAAATATTCCACGGTGGGAGGAGAAGGCTCTTGCTCACACAGGAGCTCTAGGCTAGGCAAGAGTAAATTTTCTTCTGAAAACATTGTAAAGGACCACAACAAGGCTATGGTGGACAAATTTTCAGTTGATGATGTCCATTATTCATTCATGCGCTTGGTGGATGACCTTAAGCTTAGACAGATGATGCATAATGGAGTCCTGCTAGACTATTAGACAAGACAACCAGGATGAGTGCGGAGCAGGCCTTGAATTTTTGGAAATCTGCCCTGTTGGATGGCATTATAGAAGAAAAGCTTTTGAAATGGGCAGCCACAAACTTGTTTCGTGCCCAGCTCTCTGCCAGATTAGGAGATGTTACTTCGATTGACTGTGCCCTGTAGGCCATGAAAGATCCTGGGCAGTCAACTCCGAGGCTTGACACTCTTAAGGCGGCACAGCTCACTGGGGTACAGATTGTTTTATTTGGAGCCAGCAACACTCTTGCCATTCACAAGGATGTGCAACAACTGGATTTCAGCCTAATGAGTAGGCTGGAAAATATTTGGAAGCTGTTGAAAGAGGTTACTCCAGAAGATCTTGTACATGGAAGGAAGATTGATGCAATCTGCACCAAGCTTTGCATCAACCCCTCTTCATTCGCACCTTCTCAACTTGCCTCAACTCTTAATGCGCTGATTTTGGAGGATGAGGAGCTTGAACATGGTCCTACTGTCACGGTGCTGGATTCAAGCAAGGATGTGGAGGATTAGGCTTTCCTACTGCTGGGTGGCTGCTATCTTGTCTTTTATTCTATTGTTGCTCATGGAAGCTTATGTTTTAGTTGTTAGGTGGCAGCTGTTATTGTCCAAACTTTTCTGATTTTATCAGGGTTTTTGTTATTATCTTATTATATTATTAGTGGGGCTGGTGTCCCTTTTTTGAACTTATTAAAAAAAAACTAAACCCTAATAAAATCTAACAAAAATTAAAATTAATAATTTTAAATTAAAGTTAACAAATAAAAAAAACTATTTAAAAAACCTAAAACCTAATAGTAAAAGGGAGCCCTAGTATGAGAGGTGTCAATCACACATGCAGACTACACGGAGGCTCCAACTGCAACAGTCACCACACAAACTACACATGGCAACTGCAACTTAAGCTTCGGGCATGGCACAGCACACAGGCACCTGTTTCATATTCTCAATTTTTTGAATCCCTTTTTCAAATCAGACATAGACACCCAATTTATCAGTTTCAAATCAGACCTATATGCATATTTCATCTGTGTTTTAAATCAGATTTTTTGAATTGCTACAGCACAGCACAGCGCACATGTTTTGAATCACTATAGAAAATCGTCGACTGCTACAGAAAATGCAGATTTTATTTAGTGATTTTGAACTTTTTTTAAGGTTTTCAATTAAATTCAAAAACAAATTGTAGCATGTGAATTTTATGGACGATTTTGATGATTTTTTTTGTCCTATTAAGTTTGACGAATTTCAAAATTTTCCAAAAAAATTGACAAATTCTGTGAATTAGATCAAAACCATAGGAACTAGCTGAGACCAGTAAAACCCACAGGAAGAAAAGAAGGTATCAAGAAGCATCTACACCTTAGGTAAATTTTGCTTTGATTGAATTTTGAATTAACATCAACCTACTTTGTTTGGAGATGCTGGATAGAAAGAATGGCAAAGTACAATGAGAAAGAATGTGATTCTCTCACGAAGAATGAAGCATAGTAGTTGACAGACATGCCTAACCACAATAAGGCAACTGGATTTGAGTTGTAAAAACTTTAAAGTATAATACAGACTTAAGGACACTGTCGATAAGCATTAAAACATATTACATATCGATCTTGAAATGGATCTGGCATGCACCAAGAGGTATATAGAATACTACAAGTTCCAATTTCACTCAGATGTTCAACTCAGATGCTATCGGCATCAGCTCGCTCATATGTTTAGCACAGGTGCGTTAATGAGCAGTGTTCGATGTTGCATTACAAGTTCCTACAACCAGGCTGTAGATGCACCTCTTGCTCCAAATTTAAAAAACTGGTACAGATCCATCACAACCTGGATCTAACATGTTCCAAGAGATACCTGAAAGACATTCAGTGCCAATCCCTATAGGCTATGTTTTCACACCTACTTGGAAATTGTGCTATCTTACTTGTATGTTTAACACGGGTGCTTTATCGGCATCAGCTGACTCATGCATTTTAACCTGAATGCATTGCAAAGTAACGTTAAATGCCGCATCACAAGACACCCACCTGAGCTGTAGGATATGCCTCTCAGCGCAGACAAAGTAAGAATAGCAGACAAGAAGTTTGCACAAAAAAGGGTGCAAAGTATGAAGAACCCTTAGAAGTTGAACATGATTAGTTAGATGTTGAAGCAGCCACCTATTGCATTACCTTCCACAAAATAGAGTGCATCCAATATGCGTTGTGAAGCTGTATGGTTCAGGAGTATCCTTAGAGACCTGAATTTACATCAAATGGAGCCACACTCTTTATTGTAATAATCAAGAGTTGCATAGCACTGAAAAAAATATAATTTCTCATCCCATGACCAAACACGTTGAGGTCATCGTCATACATAGGAAAACAAGTATAGTTTAAACAAGTTGAACAGATTTATTGAAGTAAGATGGATCAGCTAGCAGAGATTTTCATAAAGGCATTGAGGAAGGAAAATTTTGAAAAAATTGAAGAGTTGCTCAGTGTCACAGAAAACAAATTGGCCACGAACAAAGGGTATTAGAATTTGATACCTATTTATGGATAGGCCTTCAAAAACTTGCTATAGGAACTATTCTGGGAGCATCTATTTTTGGTATAGGCTATTATAGGTAGCAAATTTTTAGAACCCCGATTTAAGAAGTTTTCTAGTTTTACTGGATCTTTTCCCGCAGGCTCAAGATGGAGAGGCTTTGCTAAATTTAGGGCTGCTGAATTCAGGTGGCTAACTTTAGGGTTGTTATGTATAGGACACTTCAAGAACAAGTTCATTATAACCTTATATACACTATCTATATGGCCAGCATGATCAACCAACTGCTACAGCAAATATACTGCACAATAATATATGCTGCATTAATCAAGTTTATGCTACAGTTTTGATTTTCTAAATATCATATTGCTCATTTTTATATCCATAATATTAAGATCTAAATATTTCAATGTTTTGACCTTTTAGGGCTTTAACAACTATGTCAAAGACCTTGCAATTTGGGCTATCTCAGCCTAAGTTGCTGCATTCAAATTTGTGTCGGATAAAATTGATAAAAATTTGAAGTTACTGATTCGGGTTCAGTTTGGTTTTGGGTTCAAAGAATCGGGTTTGCCGGTATGACCAAAAAAAAATTGCCTTGGGTGCAGCTTGGGTTCGGCCATATAAAAAATATACAAAAATTTAAAAAATATAGAAATTCTAGCCTAATAAATAGAAAGGTAAGGTAAGCATGCAATGAGAAAATGAGAGGTAAGTTTGCAATGAGGAAATGAGAGGCAAGTGTTTTTGCTTTTGTGTTTTGCTTTTATCATTTGTGTTCTTTTTGTTTTCCCCAAAAATATCACTCATTTTTGGGACATGTGAGCTATTTTGGTTTAACAGACCAAAATCCTCTCTTCCCTTTCAAAAATTTGTTTTGAGCATTCAAATTCCTCATTTTTCAAACTTTTTCAGTTAAGGGATTAGCAGGTTCAACAGATTCAAAGGCTTCTACAGGCGGGTTTAATCAAAAGAGCAAGTTTCCAACACTTAGGCGTTTTCAGGGTTGGTTCAGAGCCTTGGTTCAACCAAAGGGGTTCATCGGCAAGCTTCTAAGCAGGGATTGAACCGTTGAACCTTGAACCAAAAAAAAGTTCAAGGGTTCAATGGGTTCAAGGTTCAACGTCATAGGCAAAAGTTACGCGCATTTGACAAGGTTCAAAGTTCAAACCATTTCAAGGTTCCACGGCTTCAACACTTAGTGAAAAACAAAGGCTTGAATCGTTGAACCGTTGAAATATCCCGAGCCAAATTTTTTCAACTTTTAATATTTGGATTACAACATTACAAGCAAGTTCCGTCCAGATTAAAGTTAATCTCAAATAAACTGAAATACTTTGCCACTAGGATGCAGGAAATGAACTCAACGTCCAGTATGTGCTACCCAATCCATGGCGGAGTAGGGGCGACCATAAGACGGAGTAATTACAATAAAGAACTCTACGTCAAGTATGTGCTACCCGTAAGGGGCTACCATATGACGGAGTGAGCTTAACAACAATGCTTTAATGGGAAATACTGAAATGAAACTACTCCACACCCAGCATGTGCTTGCTTACCCAAAAGGGTAAGTAGCTACCATAGGGCGGATGCTCTACACCAAGAATGTGCTTGCTAACCCAATAGGGCTAGTAGCTACCATAAGGCGGAGCTGAAATCTATTACAATACTTTAAAGAAAATTGAACTAATAGAGAAGGCTGCCAGTACTACTGTCAGTTACAAAATTAATTGAAATTTGCCTTTAGAAAGAAGAAAAAACCAGCCCTTATTAATTTCTTCAGATATTCATAACTCTGGCAAAACTTAACCAATCTTCTTGATTTTTGTTGCAAATACTCTTCCTGGATGGGGCGCCCAAGTTAGCATCCATAAACTGGTGAAATCTGCATCCAAATGAGTTACACGAAAACCAATGCAAACCCCAGAGGGGCGTCCAAGTGGGAGAAGGGCGATTTGCTCTAGGAAATGAATGCAAGCTTTATTAATTCTGAAAATTTGAGAAGAGGGGCGCCTAAGCCAAACTAAAACAATGGGTTGATACCCAGAACTAATTTTTTTGTATTTTTTCCTTTATAAATGAAAACCCTAGGTTTATCTCATACAGAACTACAATATCTGGAACTCTAATATTATCAACGAACTGACAATGAAATAACTGAAGCAATACGTAAGCAAATACAAATATCAATAACTAATTCACCGCTAGATGCTGTCTTTCAAGCATGAAGAGATGCCTTTGCTAGGAGGCCTTCATTCCCCGAAGCAGTTCCAAAGCCAAAGCTGCAGCATAACAATGCATTAAAACCAAGATACTCAAATGGTAGCCCAATGCCTTCTTTTATAGGCTTCAATTGGCATCTTCTAGAAGCTTTTCCTTAAGAGTGGCGCCCCCTTTCCATGCAATGTGGCGCCCCCCCCTTCAAGTCCCCCTCTTTTAAAATAACATTAAGTTATCAAGTCTAGGCCAAGGTCAACGTTAAAATATAACGTTTTTTTATTATTTTATTTTATTTTAAGTGAAATTCACTTATTTCGCCAAGACTGAAATCTGAAGCCCAAAACTGAATGAATCAACTAAAAAGGGGAAGTTAACTCCTTCGACAATCCTGCTAGCTGCCAAAAATAGAATTTACTAAAAATAGTAAATTCTTGAGAATGCTCAGAAAACTGAAACGAACATACCTCTGCGAAGCTCTTGAAAAACCCAGAAGGAATTAGCCATCACAACTCTGATCAAGGTCATCCTAAAAAATAGGAAACCCTCAATTGCACTTTCCGAGTAGCCTACGGATTTCCGAGAATAGGCCAACGGTCATTAGGAGATCAGATTCTAGAAGGGGTCATTACAGTCCGCCCTTCCCAAAATTGCTTGTCCTCAAGCAATTGAAATCTAGGATGATGCAAAATCTCATCATTTTCCCAAGTTGCATCCTCCATAGGTAAGTCCTTCCACTTTACCAGGTACTCTCGGATGGTTCTTTTCCTCAAAGAACGTTCTCGAACATCAAGTATCTCTTCTGGAATTAGTGCCAATTGTCCCTCTTCATCCAAAGGGGGTAGCTGTGATGATGCAATCACATTATGTCCAAGTGCCTTCTTGAGGCGAGACACATGGAAGACGTTGTGCACTTTGCTATCAATTGGTAGCTCTAATTCATAAGCTACAGCTCCGACTTTTCTGATGACCCTAAAGGGCCCATAGAAGCGAGGTTTGAGCTTCTCAGCTCCACTCTTCTTGAGAGTAGATTGTCTATATGGTTGTAATCTCAAATATACCATATCTCCAACCTCGAAGGAACGCTCAACACGTTTCTGATCCGCATACAACTTTTGTTGATTCTGTGCAATCTGTAAATTATCCTTCAAGGACTTCATTATATCCTGGCTATTTTGCAACAAATCCTTAGCTAGGGGTGCCTTGCTGTCACCAAACACTAAGTCTGCAAAACTAGGTGCCTCATATCCATAAAGTGCTAAGAAAGGAGACATCTTAATAGACATATGGAAAGTAGAATTGTAGCAATACTCACCAATATGCAGCCACTTGACCCAGGTTCTCTGTTGTTCGGACACATAATTTCGCAAGTAGCCTTCCAACCACTTATTCACCACTTCGGTCTGTCCATCAGTTTGCGGATGGTAGCTAGTACTTGGTGTAAGCACCGTGCCACTCATTCTGAAAACTTCTTGCCAAAACTTACTTAGGAACTTGCTGTCCCTATCACTCACGATGTTCTTTGGCAATCCATGCAATTTGAACACTTCTTGAAAAAAGAGATCTGCAACTTGAGCTGCAGAAAAGGTACTGGTGATGGCGAAGAAGTGAGCAAATTTAGTTAGCCGATCCACCACTACATAGATGCAATCTTTCCCTTGGGCTTTGGGTAACCCTGTGATGAAGTCCATCGAAATACTTTCCCATTTTTGATTGGGAATAGGGAGTGGTTGTAGCAACCCAGCTGGTAAAGTATGCTCATTTTTATTTGCTTGACAAACAGGACACTCCTGAATGTAGCGTTGAATCTCTCCTTTCAATCCCTTCCAAGAAAACCTTTCTCGGATCTGTCGATAGGTTTTGAAAAAACCTTGGTGGCCCGCAACTGGAATATCATGAAAATTCAAAAGAATTTTCTTCTTCAACTTAGAATCATTCACTAGAAAGATTCTTCCTTTATAGTGTATCAATCCTTCAACCACCTTGTACCTTTCATCATGAAAAGTACCCTCAAGAATGCTAGTTGCAAACTGATTTTTAGCATAATCAGCAAGCAACATGTCTCTCCAATCTGAAGTAAGCTCACTCAATGAACTAAGGTGAGGTCTCCTGGAAAGAGCATCGGCCACTATATTATTTTTCCCTTTGACATATTCAATATCAAAGTCGTAAGCTTGAAGCTTACTCACCCATTTCTGTTGCCTCTCATTTAAATCCTTTTGGTGCATGAAATGTTTGAGGCTATTGTGGTCAGTCTTAACCACGAACTTATTCCCCACCAAGTATTGTCTGAACTTGGCTAATGCATGCATAATAGCAAGCATTTCTTTGTCATAAATTGAATATGTTCTTTCAACTCCTCGTAATTTTCTGCTTTCAAACACGATAGGGTGTTTGTCTTGCATCAGGACAGCCCCCACACCTTCACCTGATGCATCACATTGCAGCTCGAAGGGCTTGGAAAAATCCGGTATTGCCAAAACCGGGCATGAACTCATGATCTTCTTGAACTTGTCAAAAACACTTTGAGCCTTTTCTGACCAGACAAAGGCTCCCTTTTTGGTAAGATCGGTAAGGGGAGCAGCATTCTGTGAATACCCCTTTACGAATCTCCGATAGAACCCACATAGACCCAAAAAACCTTTCAACTGAGTTAAGCTCTCAGGAGGTGGCCAATCAATTACCGCCTTGATCTTTTCGGGGTCCACCTTTACTCCCTCAGCACTGATTATGTGGCCAAGGTATAGTAACTCATTCATCCCAAATTCACATTTGGAAGCTTTTGCAAACAAACTCTCAGATTCCATAATACTAAGCACTTCCTCCAAATGCTTAAGATGTTCTCTCCAAGTCTTGCTGTAAATCAGAATGTCATCAAAAAATACTAACACAAACCTCCTTAAATGATTCTGAAAGACACGATTCATGCAAGACTGAAAGGTAGCCGGGGCGTTAGTCAATCCAAATGGCATGACTAAGAACTCAAAATGGCCATAGTGGCATCTGAAGGCTGTCTTCTCAACATCAGATCCCCTCATTCGAATCTGATGGTAACCCGATCTTAGATCAATTTTTGAGAAGAACTTGGCACCGTGTAGCTCATCAATGAGCTCATCTATCCTGGGTATGGGATATCTGTTTTTGATGGTGCTTTGATTTAAAGCACGATAATCCACGCACATGCGCATAGTACCATCCTTCTTTTTCACAAGAACCACTGCAGAAGCAAAGGGGCTCTTGCTTGGACGGATGAAACCCATCTTCAAGAGTTCTTGAATATTCTTCTCGATCTCGTCCTTTTGCCGCTTCGGATACCGGTATGGAGTTATGATTACCGGTTTCGCTCCCTCTTTGAGCTCAATGATGTGTTCTGATCCTCTATCGGGAGGTGGTCCAGGAGGCAAATCAGCAAACACTTTACTCTTCTTGGTGAGTAAAGATTGAATATCGGGAGGATGCTCTATTTTTGTTTCCACAGGACTAGTCGGAAGAACCATGAATTCAGCGGCCCAATCCACTTGATCATGTCTTATCAATTTCGCCATCCTTTTGAATGATACTATTCGAGGGCCACCATTTGACATCCCTCTCAACACCACCTTCTTTCCATCGGATTGAAACCTGAGTTCCATGGTTTGCAGATTTAGAGAGATGTCTCCAAGAGAACGCAACCACTGAATGCCAAGAACAGCATCCGTATCTCCAATATTCACCACATAGAAGTCATCTTTGACCTCATAGTTGCCCAATTGCATTGATAAGTTGGGCACCCTTTTGGTACAAGAAATGTGGAATCCATCCGCCACCATGACTTTGAACCCTTCAAAATCTTCTGTTTGCAACTCCTTCTTTGCCACCACAGCTTCATCTATGAAGTTATGGGTTGCTCCAGTATCAATTAGAGCAACGATACGCTGCCCTTTGATCATCCCACGGATTTTGAAGGACTCATTCCTTTGGAAGCTTGAAAGTTGAGCCAACGTGCCGCCACTTTCTTTCTCGCTTTCAGGCTCTTCAGGGACTCTTTCAACTTCACTATCTTCGGAATCAGATTGCTGGTCCGAAGAATCAGAGTTACTCTCACCAGCGGAGTAATACTCAATCTGATGGAATTTGACTCCTTTTGGGCAAACATGGTCTGGAGACCATTTATCTTTGCATCTGAAACAAAGCCCCTTCCTTCGGAGTTCATTGACAGTTTCCGGATCCAATCTTTTGCCAAGAGGTTTCTGCTGGTTAAACTCCTTTTGGTAAGGTTTTTGTTGAAACCTTCTCCCTCGATCCTTCTTGTGGAAGGGTGGTTTAGGATGGAACTTAGTTTTAGGAGCTGCCCACTCCATGTTTCTAGCCTTTTTCATTGCTTCTTGTAAGGATGGTGGATCAAAAGCTTTGATCCATCCCTTGAGTGGTTCCATCAACCCTTCGCTGAATAAGATCACTAATCTTCTTTCTGTGATTCCAGTGACCATCACTGAAAGTCTTTGAAACTCAGCTATGTAGGCATCAACAGTGCCATATTGCTTCAATTGCGCCAACTCCCTAAAATGCACTTCGGGATCCTTCTTCTCGAACCTCTCTATGAGTCTAGTGGTGAATTCATCATAGCTAATGATTGATCCATGACCCAAGGTGACCAAGCCATGGTACCACCACTCATGCGCTACCCCATCTAGGTGTAGCGTAGCGAATTTAATCGCATCTTCTTCAGCCATCGGCCTAAGGGCCAAATAGTTGTCCAATTTTTGAATCCAGGCTCGAGCAGAACTTTGATCACTTCCATCAAAGTGGGAAAGCATTAGCTTGTTGATAGCTTGGTGCAAGTCTCCTTGTGCTGGAGTTCTTCTGTGATCAAAATTCTTCCCTTGACCCTTACTTTTTCTCTTATGATCAATGAATTCATTATAGGACATGTCCATTTTGATTTCTTCAGGGAGAGAGTCATATTCCGCATGACCACGCCTCAATTGTTCCACAAATGAAGAATTCTCTTCAGGATCAGGTTGGGTATTGACTGGGGCTAAAAAGGTGGGTTTGAAAGGCCTTGACGAAATGTAAGTGTTGTTTGCAGCAGGTTGAGCAACACTTCCATCAAATTGATTCGAGGCACTAGGCTCTCCTCTATAGCAGGAATTGGTTTGGAGATTTGGATTCTGACCCACTTTTCCCAACATGAGGGATACCATATCCATTAAGGCATCCATTTTCCTTTCAAATCTCTTTTCTGGACTTAGGGATCTTTCTCTACCCTTCCCACTATCATTTCTAGGATTGGTAAACCTCTCGTTACCCCCTACTGATCTTTCACCTTCTGCCATATTTGTTTCTTGAGAAGACTCCCAATGAGCCCTCAAGATTTCTGAAGCAGTCTGACCTTCAGGAACCTGATACCACTGGAACTGTTTTGCGATTTTCTTATCCTCTCTCGCAATATATCTCTTTTCGCGGTCACTCATAGATGGTTTGTCCACAGGATGGCAGGATACGTGGCTCTGATACCACTGAAATATCCCGAGCCAAATTTTTTCAACTTTTAATATTTGGATTACAACATTACAAGCAAGTTCCGTCCAGATTAAAGTTAATCTCAAATAAACTGAAATACTTTGCCACTAGGATGCAGGAAATGAACTCAACGTCCAGTATGTGCTACCCAATCCATGGCGGAGTAGGGGCGACCATAAGACGGAGTAATTACAATAAAGAACTCTACGTCAAGTATGTGCTACCCGTAAGGGGCTACCATATGACGGAGTGAGCTTAACAACAATGCTTTAATGGGAAATACTGAAATGAAACTACTCCACACCCAGCATGTGCTTGCTTACCCAAAAGGGTAAGTAGCTACCATAGGGCGGATGCTCTACACCAAGAATGTGCTTGCTAACCCAATAGGGCTAGTAGCTACCATAAGGCGGAGCTGAAATCTATTACAATACTTTAAAGAAAATTGAACTAATAGAGAAGGCTGCCAGTACTACTGTCAGTTACAAAATTAATTGAAATTTGCCTTTAGAAAGAAGAAAAAACCAGCCCTTATTAATTTCTTCAGATATTCATAACTCTGGCAAAACTTAACCAATCTTCTTGATTTTTGTTGCAAATACTCTTCCTGGATGGGGCGCCCAAGTTAGCATCCATAAACTGGTGAAATCTGCATCCAAATGAGTTACACGAAAACCAATGCAAACCCCAGAGGGGCGTCCAAGTGGGAGAAGGGCGATTTGCTCTAGGAAATGAATGCAAGCTTTATTAATTCTGAAAATTTGAGAAGAGGGGCGCCTAAGCCAAACTAAAACAATGGGTTGATACCCAGAACTAATTTTTTTGTATTTTTTCCTTTATAAATGAAAACCCTAGGTTTATCTCATACAGAACTACAATATCTGGAACTCTAATATTATCAACGAACTGACAATGAAATAACTGAAGCAATACGTAAGCAAATACAAATATCAATAACTAATTCACCGCTAGATGCTGTCTTTCAAGCATGAAGAGATGCCTTTGCTAGGAGGCCTTCATTCCCCGAAGCAGTTCCAAAGCCAAAGCTGCAGCATAACAATGCATTAAAACCAAGATACTCAAATGGTAGCCCAATGCCTTCTTTTATAGGCTTCAATTGGCATCTTCTAGAAGCTTTTCCTTAAGAGTGGCGCCCCCTTTCCATGCAATGTGGCGCCCCCCCCTTCAAGTCCCCCTCTTTTAAAATAACATTAAGTTATCAAGTCTAGGCCAAGGTCAACGTTAAAATATAACGTTTTTTTATTATTTTATTTTATTTTAAGTGAAATTCACTTATTTCGCCAAGACTGAAATCTGAAGCCCAAAACTGAATGAATCAACTAAAAAGGGGAAGTTAACTCCTTCGACAATCCTGCTAGCTGCCAAAAATAGAATTTACTAAAAATAGTAAATTCTTGAGAATGCTCAGAAAACTGAAACGAACATACCTCTGCGAAGCTCTTGAAAAACCCAGAAGGAATTAGCCATCACAACTCTGATCAAGGTCATCCTAAAAAATAGGAAACCCTCAATTGCACTTTCCGAGTAGCCTACGGATTTCCGAGAATAGGCCAACGGTCATTAGGAGATCAGATTCTAGAAGGGGTCATTACAACCGTTGAACCTTGAACCATTTTGGTTCAACGGGTTCAACGACCAATTGGTTCAACGCGCTTGGTTCAAAAGATAAAAAAGACTTAGCCAAATAACGAAGAATGAACCATTGAACCGTTGAACCAAAGTTGGTTCAATCGGTCGGTTCAATCAGCAGGTTCAAGAGGCTGCCCCAAAGCCAAAGGAACAAGTGCCCTTGTAGAGGGTAGGGAGCGAAGGCAGAAAAGATAGAATTCCTTCGGATTTGTTCAAAGGCCGATAGGGAACATTTCCTTCGAACTTTTTGTCCTAAGGAAATTACTAAGTGAAAGGCTGAAAGAATTCTTTCGAAAAAAATTTCCGCTAGAAAATGACTAAGGAACCTTTCCTTTGGACAAAATGTCCGAAGGAAAAGCCCGACAGAAAAAACCTGAAAGCCAAAACTCGGCGGGAAAAGACAAAGCGAAGGAATTCCTTCGGACTTTTTGTCCAAAGGAAAAAAAGGCAAAAGCCCGCCAAAGGAAAAGAAGCCCGAAGGCCTCCTGAAAGATCCCGAATGGTAGGTACCCTTGCGGGAGGCACTTGACGACAGAGAAAAGGACCTTTTCCAAAGACCCAAAGGGACACCGTCCCTTCGGAGTGGTCCAAAAGCTTCAAAAAGTCTGAATGAAGACACAGAAAAGAGCCTTCAATTACTTAGACAAGAAAAGGATTTCAAAGAACAAGGATTGAACCGTTGAACCTTGAACCAAATGGTTCAACAAGTTCGACTGGTTCGAAGGTTCAACACTTCAGGGCCTCAAAGGGACTTAGAAAGATAAAGGAAGCAATGATTGAATAGGACAAAGGATGAACCAGTGAACCGATTGAACCTTAAACCGAAAGAGTACAAAGTTCAATGGTTCATAGGTTCAAAGGTTCAAAGGTGGCCTCAAGCAAAGAAAGAAGCAGCAAACGGATGGTTCAACAAATGGTTCAACCAAGGAGCAGGAAAACGATTGAACCAGGAAACGATGGAACAAAAGAGACATAATGAACCAATGAACCAATGAAATTAGCGGGTTCAAAGGTTCAAAGTTCAACCTGATCCAAACAGCGAGCGACCATTGACGGCCTCGTGGACGTCAAATTTAATGTAATGGAATATCCGTTAATATTTGAATATGGCGCAGAATTTGAAAAGTAAACCAAGCAACTGGCTGAAAAGAGAGTCCGAAGGCTCAAATTGCTACAAGGGAGAGAAAAACAATACAAAAAGATCAGAAATATCTTCAAGAGAGTTATTTTCAGTAGGTGGAACAGTGGATCAACTGGCCATCTAAGCACACCAAATCAAGGATGCGGCCTGTTTTTCTTCCATGAAGTAATGACAAATTGGACAGGACCAGACAGTCCATACTAAGGAAGAGACATATTAGGTGATTGGACACGCCATAGTGAAGGCAAGACACTGTTTTCAGCATGGCCCTCCAGAGAGGACTGAAGGCACATTGAAGGCATTGACTACAGCGTAAGTCGTCCCATGGAAAAGAGCGCCAAGCCTTGCTTGGTGGATATACATTGTAATTTCTCTCATTATACAAGACATCTTTCCATTTTCACAGGAGCGAAACTTTGCCCAAATTGAAAGGAGAATACTGAGACTTTGAGCTCAGATTGTTGTTCATATCATTTTATGTGAATGAGAAAGCAAGTTGTTTGCAGACTTTGTGCTGTCATAGCTTGTATCATTTTAGGAGATTGATCTTATGTCTATCTTTTGAATGTGTTCTTGTTTATTTAATTTGGCACAAGAACTAGTGAAAGTAATCAGGAAGGTGTCCTGAAACCAATCGTGAAGAAGACTTTGTGCTTTCACAATTGTTTTCAGTGTGTGTTTTTTGTTTCCTTCTGTGTTGAGGATTCTGGGATGACTTTGTGCCCCCATTATCTTTTGTGTTTCACTCTTTGGAAAATTGAGGTGAAAACTTTGTGTTTTGTTTCATACTACTGGTTACTACCCTTTGTTACCAGTTCCATTGTCACTACCTGAAAGAACTCTTGTTGTTTCCTGCAAGAACACTTTTGAAAGAAGAGAAGTGTCTTCAGTGTTTACACCTAGATTCTCTCTCCTGTTTGTTAACATCATCTCTGAAAGAAGAGAGATGGATGGTGTATTCCGCCCCTGAGTTTTATTTTCTGCTTATATATATAGTATATAGCTCTTGCATATTTATAGGGAACCTCCCCTTGATGAGAGGAGAGATTTGTCCACCTCTGATGTAGTAAACCTGCACACTGGGCCGACCAATCTCCTTTGTTGTGGATGATAAGACCTATTTTGCCCACCAGTTCGCTGGTTGACAAAATATTCACCCAACAGTTTTTTTGGCGACTCCGCTGGGGATTTCGAACAAGCAGTTTCTATCCTTATCCATTGTATACTCTGGCGACACTCATCTGGGTCTTACCCATTATCATTATAGCCTTATTTGTTCCCATTATATAATCTGGTCTGCAAACCAAATCCGCTGAAAATTTTGAACAAGCAATTCCTATCCTTATCCATTGTATACTCTGGCGACTCTTATCTGGGTCTTACCCATTATCATTATAGCCTTATCTGTTCCCATTATATAATCTGGTCTGCAATTTGAAGCCTCAAGCTTCAAGTTGAAGCAAGACCAGTCCCTTTCCATTTTTGTTTCACAATCTGGGAACTCCACGCTATACCAGAAGCCAGAGAGTTCAAGGTGTTGTTGACCCTGTCTTTGAGTTGGTGCAGCAAGAAAATTTCGATCTGTTCCCTTCCCAACTCCAAGTTCAAAGATCCAGGAGTGTTCCTCCTACCCGTACCAGGGCACCAACGCAAGGTAGAGCTACTTTTTCTACTGTTAGCAGAGCTTTGTCTGTCCACATGCCACCCAAATTTGTTATCTCTCTTCTTCATAATCCAATCATGGCAGTTCAAGGCCTCTGGGGTAACTCAATCGGCCCACTAAACCTTACTCCACCTCTACATGAACTTCCACGCAGCCCAAGAAAGAATTTTTCCAAATTCTTTGAGGATGGGAGAGTTCACCCTGATGAACACATTGCAGCCTTCAGCATAGCCTGTGGTGTAATAGGAGTGAAATTTGAAGATGTGACAGTCAGAGTTTTCGTGGAAACACTACAAGGTGCTGTTGCAGACTGGTTCTACCATCTGCAAACTAGATCAGTGACTACTGGGACACACTTAAAGCCAAGTTTGAACCCAGGTTCAAGCTTGCAAAAGATGCACATGCTTTGCTAGCCTAGCTTACACAGATGAAGAAGGAACCTCATGAACCCATGAGGGATTTCATAGCAAAGTTTGACAAGCTCAAGAATCGGATTCCTACCATTGCTCAGCCAACTCCTGAAAACATCAATTGCTTCTTTATCGACTCACAGTTACCTGAAGTGAGCTTTCTGCTAAGGCATGTTGGCCACATAGACCTTGAGGCTGCTCAAGACTTGGCTACTGAGGTGGAAGATGACCTTATTTTGGATGAAAAGATAAGGAGAGATCTCAATAGAGGTAAATCTGCTTCTTCCTTTGAATATTCGCCTGCAGCCACCACTGATCCAATGGTGGAGAAGCTAGCAAATGAATTGTTGGCCCTTAAAAAACAAATGGCACAAGGGATGCCATCTGCTCTTTCATACAGAGATGCACCAAGGAGGACATTCCCTAATCAGTCTTACCAAGGCAATGCTGCCAGGAACCAAGGACAAGCAAATCATCTCCCTCCCCCTCAGAGAAATAACCTTGCCATTAAAGCACCTCCATTCAACTCAGCGGTTGGATATCTTGAGGCTGAAACGAATTTCTCATTTTAGCTTGAATTGAATCATGAAGATGACGCTAATCTCTTCACTGAGGAAGAAGAAGAATTAGCTGGCGACTCCAATATTGGTTTCCTGAATTATCAAGACGAACCCAGAAGTGAAGATAATGTAGCTGAGGGATCATATGTGTATTCACCCGGTCCAAGAATCAATCAACTCAACCAGCTGATAAGAATAAAGCAGAGAAGCGACCTCAACCAGCAATTTCAATTGCTAAGCGGGGAACCACTCTACCTTTCCAGCCAAAAGGACCCGATGATTACAAGAAAGGTAAGTACACCAAACATCCATGCGCCTTCCACTTCAAATTCGCAATCCAATTCTCCCCCTCCCAAAACTCAAAAGGATGAACTCCCATCCTCTGTGCTTAGTTCATTTCCAGCATTTGATATAATTGACCATATAAAGAAAACCAGAATTCAAATGTCTGAATTTAAATTTTTGCAGTCCCATCTCGAGCAATTAGATAACTTGGTTCAGTGTGTGAAGAACCAAAACGTCCCTGTAAGACAAGCAATTCCCAAAATGACTCGTGATCCCCCCAAGAATGCACCCACTAAGAACAACCTTGTCATTACCCCTCCTGCTGCTCCTGGTAGGACTGAACTTTTCTGTCTCATTGCTGATAAATGGACATCAGCTGAATAACTGCATCATTGATTCCGGAGCCTCGGACAATGTTATGCCTGCCAAAGTGATTGAATCCCTTGGTCTTACATTGACCAGAACATTTGGGAGATGTTTATCCATGGAAAATAAGCAAGTACCACGCTGGGGCAAATCAAGGACACCTAATTTGCATTTGCAGCCTTTCCAGACAAAAGAAACAAGATGACTGTCTTGGTAGCCGGCGTCCCAGCATCATATGGCATCTTTCTTGGGCAGAATTTTTGTAAGGATGTTGGTGGTGAATTGAGCATGGACTTGTCTGAGGCGAGAATCCCAGTCAAAGGCATTATGAAAAGATTGCTCCCCAAAAAGGAAATAAAATATGTGGTCACCCAAACCTCAGCCCCTGAAGCTCAAATTTTGTTCGAGTCTTTAGGCATGGGTAACTACTTTGTATCTACAGATGAAGTTCATGAGGCATCTGATGAAGCTCCTGCAGGTGACAACCTAGAGATTAGTTCAGCTGAAACAACAGAAGAATTGGAGCGCAATGAAAATGTGGAAGAATCTCCCCCTCCAGATGAAGAAATTTTCAAAGAAAAAGCAGTGTCTAATGAGGTATGGATTCTGGAATTTGATGACAGCTGCTTCTCTACCGGTTCAGGAGCCGGGGTTGTGCTGATATCTCCTCAAGGAGATATTTTTTCTTCGTCCTACAAGTTGCAGTTCAGCAACACTAATAACACAGCTGAGTATGAATCTCTATTGCTTGAATTAAGGGCTGCTCGAGACAGGCATCAAGCTCTTGCATGCCAAAAGAGATGCTGAACTGGTGGTTTGTCAAGTGATAAACTTGTATCAAACCAAGAATGAAAGATTGCGCCACTACCGCAATCTAGTCTGGGACCAAATTGAAAGCTTCGATGCTTTCAGCATCTCTGCCATTCCTAGAGAATTCAATGACAGAGCTGATGCACTAGCTTTTTCAGCTACTCTCTTAATACCTCACCCGGACTTCAAAGGAGACAGGGACACTATTGAGCTGGTCTTTCAACCAAGTGTACCTGAAAATGCCAGTCATTGGCAAGTGTTTAACAATGACAACCAAATCATTGCCTTCCTGGAGCAAAAAAATAGCTTTGAACGGCTGCATTTTGAAGGCAGTGAATCTCAAAAATGTGAACCAGCTCCTGAATCAAGTTCAAGCACGGATGAAGAGTTCTTACAGCTTAAAGGAAACAAAATTCCCAAAGGCCTAGTTTCACTTGAGAAGCTGTTTGACAAATATGATAGATTCATCAAACAGCAGCAAACAGATTCAAGCTCCTTTCAAGAGTTTGATCAAGTAAATCTGGGTACCAAGAAAGATCCCAAGATGGTGAACATTGGAAAATGCTGCACACCTGAGGAGAGATTCAAGTTCTCTACTTTGCTTAGCCAATACATGGACATCTTGGCATACTCCTATGATGACCTGAAGTCACTCAGGCCGGATGAAATCCGCCATGACATTCTTCTCAAGGCTGATTCGACACTTTACAGGTAAAAATTCAAGCAATACAATCCGAAGATATCAAGTACTATTATGTCTGAGATACAAAAAATGTTAAATGCTAAGATCATTTTTCCAACCCATCATTCCACATGGATTGCGAACATAGTGCCTGTAAAGAAGAAGAATGGTGAAATTCGCCTCTGTGTGGATTTTAAAAATTTAAATCAGTCATCCTTAAAAGATAACTATCATTTGTCAATCATGGATCAAATGCTTCAGACAGTGACCGGTTCGAAGATGTTATCAATGTTAGACGGCTTCTCGAGATATAATCAAGTCGAAGTTGGTGAGGCAGACCAGCACAAGACTGCCTTCACCACACCTTGGGGCATGTTTGCATACAAAAGGATGCCTTTTGGTTTGATAAATGCTGGCGCCACCTTCCAAAGAGCAATAGACTTTGCCTTCAAAGATGAGATGGGTAAATTCATCGTAGTTTATCTTGATGACTTGACTGTCTTTTCTAAACATCGCCTAGATCATGTGCGCCACTTGCAACAAGTGTCGAAACATTGCCGCTAGAATGGCATCTCCTTAAACCCCAAGAAGTCAGTTTTTGGAGTGACAGAGGGGAAACTTCTCGGACACATTGTGTCCAAAAGAGGCATAAAGATTAACTCAAACAGAGTCAAGTATATCCAAGAGCTTATCTTGCCCACAAGTAAGACTATTGTTCACTCTTTCTTTGGAAAGATGAATTTCTTATGAAGGTTCATCTCCGAGTTTGCTAAGAAGACTAGACATATTATAAACATGATGAAGGGAAAAGCCACATTTGGCTGGACTGAGGAAGGCAAGTCAGCATTTGCGGATATCAAGACTGCCATTGCCCACGCCCCAATTCTGGCTTGTCCAAACTATAACAAAGAGTTCACCATATACAGTTATGCTTCTGAACACACGTTTTCAGCAATTCTTGTTCAACAAAACCAAGGTGTGGAATCTCCTATTTATTTCATGAGCTGGCCTCTCAAAGCTCTTGAGCTGAAGTACTCAAACATGGAAAAGCATGCTTATGCAATGGTGAAGGCAATAAAGCATTTCCGCTTCTACATCATGAATTCGCACACTACTGCCTTGGTCCTTGACACCACGGTCAAATCCATACTAACTCAGCAGGAGTTTGGGATGAAAAGAGGCAATTGAATTGCAAAAATCCAGAAGTTTGATCTAGCCATCAAACCAACAAAGTTGGTGCATGGGAAAAGCCTATGCCAATCAATTGCTGATAACAGTTCAGCACAAGCAGAGCATGAAGAACCAGAAGAAGACACGCCAATAGTCCTCTTTGTCTCCACCACGAATGAGTGGTATTTAGGTATTGCTCATTTATTTACTTATGGTGAGTGTCATGCTCACCTATCTTATAAAGAAAAGAGGACTATCAAGTTGAACGCTGTCAATTTCGTCTTTTGGGACAACGGCCTATACAAGAGGAGCCTTAATGGAGTGTTCATTCGCTATGTGGACAAGGAGCAGCAAAGCCAACTTTTGAAATCCTTCCACAATCTATCATGTGGAGGACATTTTTCTGCTCCTGTGACTGCCCATAAGATTCTATGGGCCAGTTTACTGGCCAACTCTCTTTCAAGATGCATACAAGTAGATAAAGAAATGTGAACTGTGCCAGCAGTTTGTCGGGAGACCCAAGTTAGTTGCCCTGCCTCTCAAGCCAGTGGTCATAGAGGAGCCATTCCAGCAATGGGGAATTGATTTCATTGGTGCTATAAACCTGTTTTCAAGTGTTGGACATGATTATGTCCTTACAGCAACAGACTACTTCACCAAGTGGGTAGAAGCAATCCCAACCAAACATGCTACTTCAGAAGTAGTGTGCAATTTCCTCAAGGAGAATATCATTTCCAGGTTTGGGGTCCCAAACAAGATTGTCACTGACAATGCAGCTTGTTTCACTTCCCAGGAGATCACTCAATTCTGTTTCTACTATGGGATTACGCTCTCCCACTCTTCTGATTACTTTTCATAAGGGAATGGACAAGCTGAATCAAGCAATAAGACCCTGGGGACTATCATCAAGAAGTTGGTGGATGACAACCAAAGGACATGGCATAAAGCATTGGTTGATGCTTTGTGTGCAGACAGGATTACACCAAAAAGGGCAATTGGCATGTCTCTCTTTCAACTTCTTTATGGTATCAATGCTGAGATACCAATCACCTTGGAATTGCCAGTTTCAAAATTGGCTAAGGCAATTGAAGATCAAACGTATGAAAGCTCCCTTGATAAGAGGATCATGTGCCTGACTAAGCTAGATGAGCAGAGAACTATGGTGGTGGACCGAATTGCGGCCCATCAAACTCTGGTGAAGAAGCTCTTCGACCAGAACGCAAAAAATCGATATTTTCATGTTGGAGATCAAGCCCTGTTGTGGGACAAAAAGAGAGAACCAAAGAGGATGCATGGGAAGTTTGATTCTCTTTGGAGAGGCCCGTTCATTATCCATCAGCTCAATGGTGAGAACAGCTTCATGTTGAAGTATCAAGATGGCACACTCTTTTCTCTGCCTCACAATGGGTAGCATCTGAAGCAGTTCAATTTCTGAAGTATCAAATAAGTCCACCTGTACATATGTATATTTGTATAGTCTTTGTTTCTACTTTGTGTTGTTCGTTTTCGTTTTTTTGAGCCTTTCTTTTTAGGTAGCACAACTCCATAGCCCAATGGCATACTTCAGGACACTGGAGATTCTGATTTCTACTCTCCTCAGCGGTTCCAAGTTTTCAACTGAAAGAAGTTCTCCAACTGGAGCCAGCTGTTGTCTCCAAAAATATCACTCATTTTTGGGACATGTGAGCTATTTTGGTTTAAGAAACAAAAATCCTCTCTTCCCTTTCAAAAAATTGTTTTGAGCATTCAAATTCCTCATTTTTCAAACTTTTTCAGTTAAGGGATTAACAAGTTCAACAGGTTCAAAGGCTTCTACAGGCAGGTTTAATCAAAAGAGCAAGTTTCCAACACTTAGGCGTTTTCAGGATTGGTTCAGAGCCTTGTTTCAAACAAAGGGGTTCATCGGCAAGCTTCTAAGCAGGGATTGAACCGTTGAACCGTTGAACCTTGAACCAAAAAAATGTTCAAGGGTTCAATGGGTTCAAGGTTCAACGTCGTCGGCAAGAGTTAAGCGCATTTGACAAAGTTCAAAGTTCAAACCGTTTCAAGGTTCCACGGCTTCAACACTTAGTGAAAAACAAAGGCTTGAATCGTTGAACCGTTGAACCTTGAACCGTTTTGGTTCAACGGGTTCAATGACCAATTGGTTCAATGCACTTGGTTCAAAAGATAAAAAAGACTTAGCCAAATAACGAAGAATGAACCGTTGAACCAAAGTTGGTTCAATCGGTCGGTTCAATCGGCAAGTTCAAGGGGCTGCCCCAAAGCCAAAGGAACAAGTGCCCTTGCGGAGGGCAGGGAGCGAAGGCAGAAAAGATAGAATTCCTTCGGATTTGTTCAAAGGCCGATAGGGAACATTTCCTTCGGACTTTTTGTCCGAAAGAAATTACTAAGTGAAAGGCCGAAAGAATTCTTTTGGAAATGTTTTCCGCTGAAAAATGACTAAGGAAATGAACCTTTCCTTCGAACTTTTTGTCTAAAGGAAAAGCCCGACGGAAAAAGCCCAAAAGCCAAAACCCAGCAGGAAAAGACAAAGCGAAGGAATTCCTTCGGACCTTTTGTCCGAAGGAAAAAAAGGCAAAAGCTTGCCAAAAGAAAAGAAGCCCGAAGGCCTCCCGAAAGATCCCAAAGGGTAGGTACCCTTGCGGGAGGCACTTGACAACAGAGAAAAAGACCTTTTCCAAAGACCCAAAGGGACACCGCCCTTCGGAGTGGTCCAAAAGCTTCAAAAGGTCTGAATGAAGACGCAAAAAAGACCTTCAAAGACTTAGACAAAAAAAGGATTTCAAAGAACAAGGATTGAACTGTTGAACCTTGAACCAAATGGTTCGACAGGTTCGACTGGTTCGAAGGTTCAACACTTCAGGGCCTCAAAGGGACTTAGAAAGATAAAGGAAGCAATGATTGAACGAGACAAAGGATGAACCAGTGAACCGATTGAACTTTGAACCGAAAGAGTTCAAAGTTCAATGGTTCATAGGTTCAAAGATTCAAAGGCGGCCTCAAGCAAAGAAAGAAGTAGCAAACGGATGGTTCAACAGATCGTTCAACCAAGGAGCAGGAAAACGATTGAACCAGGTAGCGATGGAACAAAAGAGACAGAATGAACCGATGAACCAATGAA
This sequence comes from Torreya grandis, assembly GCA_037957365.1. NCBI lineage: Eukaryota > Viridiplantae > Streptophyta > Pinopsida > Cupressales > Taxaceae > Torreya > Torreya grandis. Next base: position 6,417,668 of record JARHVA010000236.1, read on the forward strand.
CCAATGAAATTAGCAGGTTCAAGGTTCAACCTGATCCAAACAGTGAGTGACCATTGACGGCCTCGTGGACATCAAATTTAATGTAATAAAATATCCGTTAATATTTGAATATGGCGCAGAATTTGAAAAGTAAACCAAGCAACTGGCTGAAAAGAGAGCCCGAAGGCTCAAATTGCTATAGGGGAGAGAGGAACAATACAAAAAGATCAGAAATATCTTCAAGAGAGTTATTTCCAGTAGGTGAAACAGTGGATCAAGTGGCCATCTGAGCACACCAAATCAAAGACGCGCCATGTTTTTCTTCCATGAGGTAATGACGAATTGGACAGGACCAGACAGTCCATACTAAGGAAGAGACATATTAGGTGAATGGACATGCCATAGTTAAGGCAAAACACTGTTTCTAGCGTGGCCCTCCAGACAGGACTGAAGGCGCATTGAAGGCATTGACTACAGCGTGGGCCGTCCCATGGGAAAGAGCGCCAAGTCTTGCTTGATGGATATACATTGTAATTTCTCTCATTATACAAGAGATCTTTTCATTTTTACAGGAGCAAAACTCTGCCCAAATTGAAAGGAGAATACTGAGACTTTGAGCTCAGATTGTTGTTCATATCATTTTATCTAAATGAGAAAGCAAGTTGTTTGCAGACTTTGTGCTGTCATAGCTTGTATCATTTTAGGAGATTGTTCTTATGTCCGTCTTCTGAATGTGTTCTTATTTATTTAATTTGGCAATCAGAACTAGTGAAAGTAATCAGGAAGGTGTCCTGAAACCAATCGTGGGGAAGACTTTGTGCTTTCACAATTGTTTTCAGTGTGTTTTTATGTTTCCTTCTGTGTTGAGGATTCTGGGACGACTTTGTGCCCCCATTATCTTTTGTGTTTCACTCTTTGGGCAGTTGAGGTGGAAACTTTGTGTTTTGTTTCATACTGTTGGTTACTACCTTTTGTTACCAGTTCCATTGTCACTCCCTGAAAAAATTGTTGTTCCCTGCAAGAACACTTCTGAAAGAAGAGAAGTGTCTTCAGTGTTTACACCTAGATTTTCTCCCCTGTTTGTTAACATCATCTCTGAAAGAAGAGAGATGAATGGTGTATCCTGCCCCTGAGTTTTATTTTTTGCTTATATATATAGTATATAGCTCCTGCATATTTATAGGGAACCTCCCCTTGATGAGAGGAGAGATTTGTCCACCTCTGATGTAGTAAACCTGCACACTGGGCCGACCAATCTCCTTTGTTGTGGATGATAAGACCTATTTTGCCCACCAGTTAGCTGGTTGACAAAATATTCACCCATCACTTTTATCTTATGTTTTTGTCTCTCACTTCAATTTCAGGGTTTGCAATGTGTTTTTTATTATTTTTAATCGTTGCTTTATATCAAAATTTGGAAAAAAATAAGAAAAAAAAATTAAAAAAACGTTTTTGCATGCATATTCTGTCCAAGTTCTTCTTGGGTTTTGTCGAGGTTCTTCTGCGGAAGAACTCAGACAAACCTAGGTAACCCAAGAAGAACCGGGCCGTTCCTCAAGGGAACCAAACCCATACCTGGATCAGGTACATCCTAAGCAGGGTTCGTCTGCTATTCTGGACGAATCAGTATCTTAGTGAAAAAATCATTGCTAAAAAAATCAGCTATAAAATCCAAATAAATATATACATCTAATATATTTTAAATCTATACAATTAAAATATATATATTTATAAAAAACTATATATAATAAATTTAAGAAAATTATACAGATATAGATATGTATATAATAATAAAACTATTACTTATAATTTATAAATATATTATACACAATTCCAAATTCCCATTAGCTTGTTTGTTGTGGATATTGAATGGGTATGCTGGGAAAATCTGAATGAATCTCAAAATATTAAATGCCAGATAATAATGAGGCGTGCCTGCATTTATCAAACAAGTTAAATGAGATTTTAACACCGACGAACCAAAAATTTACTAGTGGGCACCAATTCGGGTGGCAAGTGTGACTGGCAGACAAGGGCAGTTTCTTGGACAGCTTTAAATCACTGACAAGTTTAGCAATTAGCAGCTTCCTTTGACCTGACACAGCTTCAAATGACTGATAGTAGAATGAATATTATACAGCCACAAATTTTAACAATTTTTTCTGGCTGCTGCTTGTTCAGCGAATTCCACATTTTTCACATTGAAATAGCCGAATACGGTTTCTTAGATCTCAGTATACACTCTAGGTTAAGTGTTACTAGACTGTGTTTAATATAAATGTGCCATAAATGGATCTCATATATTGTTTGAACTCTACTGTAGTCTGCAACATTGTTGCTTCATTGGCAGTTCCAAAAACTTCAATTGCCTTTGTATGCATCTTGCTAAAGGTATAGAGTAATCATATTTTTGTTTCGTTCCTTTTGTCAATAAAATCTTATTTCTTCACTCCCTCTTCCTCGAAATTCATTACCATGAAAGATCCTTAGCTGGCTAGATTGACTATGTCTCATATAAGCCTTCATGCCTAACACTATACTGTTTCTTTATTGACAATTAACCAAGATATTGATGTTCAGTGTACATATCTGATCAATAATGTAATACAATCTAAATCTATTATTTATGATGATAGAAACAGCCTTATTGATTTTCGCTCCCTTGCAATCTTTTGTTCAAATCTAAGAAACGTTAATATTGCATTTCAATGTAATCCAACCTTGCCATGCTCCTAAATCACTGGATGAGTATGCTCCTAGGAGATAATGTATCATTAGGACCACTTCAGGTACATTCATCGTGTACCTTGTGTTCCTTAGTTTATGGGTTCTACCTTATGATGTTTATATTAAGCACAGTCCACCTTGTGTAAATAAGGGGTCGACGTGAGATAATTCAACCCAACATTAGTATCCATAATGAATATATAGATGGCATTTGTACCCCATCTATCACTCAAGAACATTGGCACATTCTTTCTACCCCGCATCATTGCATGTTATTGTGAGCACTTAATAGAATATTCATATGATGTGCTAATGGAGTAGATTTGCTGTGAATCTTGCCTTAAAAATCTTATCTCAATAATCTTGGTTAGGGTTAAGTAGATCATCTGAGGATATTATTACTTCCAACAAGAAACTGATCAGCTTTCCAATAGCTCAGCTGCATGTTTGTCTCCTTTTACTCTGTCCAGCATATATCTTATTTTGGCACAGTAGGGGTTTCATGGCTATGACTGATCCCTAGCATGATAGGTCATGCTAGTGTTCCTCCTAAGCTTAGTTTCGATTGACTAAAATAATTGTTACTGTATGCTGAAACCACTTCCAGAGCTGACCAAAAACAAACTTTTGCACATAACAAGTAGAACAATTATATTTAAAAATATTACAACTGTCTCAAATTTTAATTTTTTATAAAACATAAGAAACAAAAACGCATTGTATCATTGTAAAACTGAAGTTTATATCAGTTTATCTTAGCAAGAAACAGGGATGATATGGATCTTATCTAAAAAATTTAATCTGAGATAAGTAACAAAAATGGTTCTCATTTATGTTACAAAAAGTAATGATCCCTATTTCCTTCCTAATAACTTCCCACCAAACAACAAAGTTATTAGGAGGCATTCATATTCGAATTAAAAACTTGTACTGTCCATTTTTGGGCGAACCTTATGTCATATACAAAAATTACATTAAATTGTTGCCATTTGCAAAAAGTAGCGATCAATATATCTGTCACAGTAATAGAGGAGAGTCTTCAGGCTAAGAAAGAAGTTTGTGATCTTTAACCATATCAAGCATTTGCATAATACTTGAAAATTATGTAAATATCATGGAAATAGAGCCACATCACATCAAATCAAACTAGAGATGATTAATCATAGTATGTTTTTGGAAAATGTCACACCACAGGCATAGTCCACTATTATATCCATCCTAGCTTTAACATATTTCATGATAGTTTGGATATTACCTGTTTTGCAGCTTCCATGCTTTGAGGATGATTTGGATACATACGAACCAAATTAGCAATGAGGACAACTACAAATATCTGTTGGGAGTGTTGCGCTCTCTGTAGCAATTCCTGCACGAATTTGTAGCATTGAACCATCGCTAAAACTCCTTCCATCATCATTGGGACCAACTGTATGTCATAACCCTGATATCAAAGGGGTAAAGAAAGTCTAAATATATATGTCCAAAGGAAACTCAGTAATGTGATGCCTTACAGTCACCAACAAATACGAGTTTTGATATTCATAAAAATAACATGTATTTAGTGGAACCTTTATATCATAGTATTGAGACTTGGACTCGGATTAGACTCAGCATGCAAGTTTAGACTCAGACTGGGCAAAAAAAACTCGGTATTACTTGGCAAAATAAAATATCGTAAATTTTAACAATAATTTATAAATAAAATTGATTCTTATGCTTTTTAAATACGAATGACATCAAAGATATAGACAATTAACCAAATATGTTTTTGTTGAATTTAAATTTAATGTGTAAATGAATACTGCATAGTACCTAGTAATCATGAAACTCATGACAATGTAAGTAATTAATACTAATGTAGCTAATAATTAATATTTTCAATTGAGTCAAGAATCAAGAGTTGTACATCCATGAAATTCAAATCAATAAAATCAAAATTATAAACATAATGATAATCATAAACTAATCATCATAGGAACTACTACCATGTGCAGAAAGACTCAAATTTCAACTCGTTGAGTTATTTGAATTCTTCCTAGAAAGAGTAATCCGCACTGAAATTTCAAAATCACCATTTATCTTTAAGCAAAAGCGGAAATACCATAATCAATTGAATAAATATTTTGTAATAACTCCATAAAAGATTTTAAAAACTTAATTTCTCTGTAAAAAAAAAAATTAAAAGGTGGTGCTCATTAAAATGAAGAAATTTTAGGTTTCGACTTTTTTAAGGATAATTAAAATTGTTGGGCAAATGAGGCCTAGGGATTTTGGAGTTGCAATTAATTTCCGCTGATCATTTTTCACTTGGACGCAGGAAAGAGGAGACGAAGGAAAAATATATATAATTTCTTTTAAAGAATTAGAGAAGCCTAAAGTGGTTTTTGAATTCTGCCTCGCTGAAGAAAGACAATAGCAATGATCCCACACCACTCACCTGAGTGGCTTTAAGATACGTGTGTTGCAATGAAAACCACCCACCCTAAATGTGTTATTTAATAAAATTTTAAATAAATCCTTCGACACTAGTTAACAAAGCGTTCAACTGCATACCAATGAGGTGGTTGGGCACTTTGGTGTATGGTTTTATTTGTTGAATAAATGGAGGGGAACTATATGAAGAATCACGTAAAAAATATAAGGTGAATTCAAATAAAATGGACAACATTTACAACTCTTAAGAATAAAATAAATTATAAAAATCCAAAGTCCACCGAGTCAAAGCCGAAAAACTCATGGGCCCCTACTTAGCTCAGGACTCAGTGAGTTTTGCAGACTGGCAGAGTTTCAATACTATGCTTTATACCACAAGGCTTTTACACATGCTTACAGGTAAACATGAGGAGAAAACCTCTTGCTATATAGTTACCATTTGTTTGAAATCAGTGCAAATTAATTTATATCCAAAAATTTTTTTAGGAAGGTTGTTATCTTTGCTGCTACACCTGACTGGTTATAGCTGGGATTTAAATTCAGCATATTATGCAAAAGTTGCCGGGAGGCACAACAATCGACTGCTGATAAGAAAAGTTAAAATGGGATAATGACTTGTCCACTGCATTTTCTAGATGGCCCCTGCTAGAAAGGTGTTTGATCATATTGTGCGATGCTTTGAGTGAAGCAACCAGATTGGAAGACTGAAAAAACCAACTGGTAGAAAAAGACAGAATATTTACTCTTTTCCTCTGTTAGTTTCTTGACATTTGGCCAAATTAACTTGACTCAGAAGAAGGGGGTGATGAGGCAGAATGTTGAAGCCATTTGAAATTCTGGCAGGCTCAATTTATATCAGGGCCTTTCATTCAGGCTGATATGAATTTCCAAAATATCAAAATCAAAATCATGGATACATTGTCCCCAGAAACATATGTCGTTGCTTTCTTCTAGGAAAGTCCCAAGGCCTTTGAGTTTCTGCTGCTATAATAACTACCAGAATTGTAGATTTGCTATGCTTTCCTTAGTCATGTCTGCTATCATTATGGTGATTCCAAGAATATGAGAATCTGTCCTTGAATATTAGTCCTGAAAGTAATAAAACCATCTACTAAGACCGTTGTGGGGGATTTGGATCTACTTAGACCAGCAAAAGGAAAAAAATATAATTAAAACAAATAATCTCCAAAATGTTTTTAAGTCAATCTCATATGTTTAATCACTCAACCTTATAGTTACAACGGAAAGGGTGTTGAATCTTGATATACAGATCCTTGACTTAATAGAAGAAAATCTACTGGAACTAATGGAATAACACCTTACTCTTTTGCTATTATTTCAGACATACAACATTGTTTGACAACGAAACATGACTTACAATAAATATCAAATGGACAAATAAATGCCAAACTTAGAAGATCATAGACTTGATCTCCCAGTTTTGTCCTTAGGTTCCACTCCATGCAAAAGGGAACAAAGAAGGTAGATAATCTCCAAAATGTTTCAAGTCAATCTCATATGTTTAATCACTCAACGTTATAGTTACAACGGAAAAGGTGTTGAATCTTGATATAGAGATCCTTGACTTAATAGAAGAAAATCTACTGGAACTAATGGAATAACACCTTACTCTTTTCCTATTATTTCAGACATACAACATTGTTTGACAACAAAACATGACTTATAATAAATATCAAATGGACAAATAAATGCCAAACTTAGAAGATCTTAGACTTGATCTCCCAGTCTGTCATTTCAAAAGAAAATACACAATCCCAGTTTTGTCCATAGGTTCCACTCCATGCAAAAGGGAACAAAGAAGGTAGATATAAATCATTGGGAAACACTGAAATCAAGAGATGCATACCCTAAAGTCGGGTACACAATGATACATATTATGGGTATGCATCTTGGAGATATAGAGACCAGAAGAAGACATCTCCCTACAGTAGGGAGCATCTCCTAGTGCTTCAATGGGCATCTCCCTACAGCAAAAAAACAAAAGAAAATCAAAAAATAAAAAGTAAATATAATACCTTAAACCTTTAAAAGGTAAAACGACCCCACTCAAGCCATTTTTCACTCCTTCAAAAAGAGAAATTAGCAAGAGATTTTACGATCATATAAAACAAGTCAGTATGTCTTTGAAAAAGAGGACAAGTTTTAAAAAATTGCAGGTTTGGGCAGCAGAGATTTGCATGGAAAATTGTCACACAGCAGACAGATGAGAGGCATTTTAGTCATTATTCAATGTTGGGCTGCTCCTTTTTTTTAAAAAAAATTGGAACTTGTATATGTGTGTGTGTGTAATGTACCTTCTACCCACAGACCCCCATTCTCTGGATCCGAAAACTACATCCTCATCCCCGTATCCACTTCTCCTAGTGGCTTTAAGGAAACCCTCTCTTCCATTACTTGTTTCTCTCCCATTTTCAGGCCAACATTCAACCCCTTGTTCGAGATTATTTGGCCCTTCATGATCTGGCCCTCACTCCTTGATCTGCTTGTTCATCCCAAGCTTGGTTGTATAGAAACTTTTGATAAAAAAACACAATTCCATATCATCTCAAACTATAGAGTAAAATCAGCCTTTTCCAATGTCAAGGTACCTTCAAGAGAGAAATAATAAAATGTTTTCTATGGGATTGCTCAAAAGTAAAGTGTATGTACGTGTGTATAATGTACCTAATACCCACATACCCCCATTCTCTGAATCTGAAAACTATGTCGCCATCCCTGTATCCACTTCTCCTAGTGGCTATAACGAAACCCTTTCTTCCATTACTTGTTTCTCTCCAATTTTCAGGCCAACATGCTACCCCTTGCCAGAGATTATTTAGCCCTTCATGATCTGGCCCTTACTCCATGATCTACTTGTTCATCCCAAGCTTGGTTGTATAGAAACTTTTGTTAAAAAACATGATTCCGTATCATTTCGAACTATAGAGTAAGATCAGCCTTTTCCAATGTCAAGCTACCTTCAAGAGATAAATAATAAAATGTTTTCTATGGAAATGCTCAAAAGTAAAGTGCATGTGGTCAGCTCAATTTTTAAACATTCCAAGCACTAAATCAGAAATGGAATGCACAGAAAGGATTTGTCTTCTCTGATTTTCCTTCATAAAAGTTCACTATACAATATGGCAATATTTTGTGTGGGGAAAAATTTGTGAAATTGGCATCATGGGTTGTTCTGAAGGAAAATCTCAACTCTAAGAGCAGCTTAAGCACCTCCAAGGAGAAGCAATTTCAATGTGAAGCTCCCTTTGAAACTTAGATGGATGCACAATAGTGATAGTTTAGTTTTCTGCTGAATGTTCCCTGCACAAATATTTTATGCCTCTCTATACAGAATCCACTCCCTTTTAAGAGAAGAAAGTAGGGAGTAGAGATCTTTCAATTTTGAGTTCACATTATGATTTAGTTTGTTACATCGCACTGTATGTTACTAGGACTACTAGAACAGGGAACTAATCAAACTTTGATATACTACAAATGGAAGCCTTGATATATAAACAGGTTAACAGGCAATTGAAAACAGCGCATTACCTGGAAATGAAGGAGCTTAAGCAGAATTGGACTGGCATCAAGAAGAGATGATATGAATGCACAAATTAACTGGCGTGCCTCGAGCATGGGGCCTGGTTGGATATCATCTCCGAGAAATGGATTCTGCAGGCAAGCCTCTAAAAGGATTTGACATGCAGCACTGCAAAAAAATTAATTATTTCGACATTCAAATCTATACTATTTGATAGACTATTTAACCAGCTACAAGTTCTAATTGTAATGATCAATGTCTTCAGCTTTTGAAAATTACGAATTCCCTTCACCATGTCTTCAATATAATTTCTAACTAATTAATGCCTCACTCTCCTGGTCATAAGTGTACATTAAAATAAAGAAATTATATTTCATACCTTTCTTGCGCTGCAAGTGTTCCCATAATTTCTTCCTGTTTCAAAGTGCCACTCTTTCCTCTTTGCGAAACTCCAGCTAGACAAATCCTTCTGTTTTTTACTAGCAACTCCATTAAAATATCTAAGAATATTGATAAAAGAGGCGTACGATAGACTTGATTTTTGCAAGCTAGCAAGGCTAGAGGCTCCTGTGCGAGTTCAGCATATGACCTAACATTGTTTGAAAGATCCAGCTTTACTAGGGATGGTTTTAACATTTGCTCCTTGCAGCTGTTATTTCTGTCAATGTTAGTTATTTTGATGGAATTGAAAAGAAGTGGAACAAGGAGCTCTGACTCTTCATGTGACAAAGTTCTCCACCAATCACAAAAACCTTTTTGCAAGGGTCTTGCACAAGAATCCTTAAGAAGTAGAGGAACTAGATCACTTATTACCACAGACTGCACATTATATCTGTTTTCAGCATCCTCGACCTGAATAGCTTTCAATATTTTGAGTGCAGGCAAAGGCTGTGCTAAAGCATTTCTAAATATTCTACAGACAATATCCACTGAAAACAAAGGCTTAGAACCACTAGAAGGGGTCTTAATCTCCTTATTTGTTTCCAATGATGAAAGAATCATTTCATATCCTCCAACCCATTCCAAATCTTCAACTACTGGAATGCCTTTATCAGCAATATCAGTTCTTTTGTCTGATTCCTCTGAATGCTCAAGTAGTTTTAAAACAAGAAGACGTTCTGGAAATAGATGTGAAGCCAGGCTGAGCCACTGCAGAACAATATTAAACTAATGAGAATCCAAACTACTCAGAGGAAACACTGAAAGAGTTCACATTGGGATAAAAGTAAAAGATTTAACAAAAACAAGTACATGAACACAGTTATTGTGCCATATTTAAAAAAAATACTACCCTATGTACAGCGATAAAAACATATCAATTTGCTTCTTGCATGAAATCAATGCAATAATCCAATGTTTCCCTTACTGCACCTGGGGCAATAAATGTTCATATTCTAACCAATGGTCCTCCATATACAAAAGTAAGCTATGCAAAGGCAAAGATGCAAGCAGTTTTGACCATTGAATATCTTCAATGTCCTCTAAGTGTATCGGAGCTGAACTGCCATAAATATAGCCCACAAATATACCTGCATTTTGCAGGACCTGCTCTCTACAAAGAATATAAAAAGTGGATAATGCTGCAGATGCCATCAATTCAGCCTCTGCATTGCAAAATACATATTTGGTTTTAGAAAACAAATCATTACAGTTTCTCAGGTTTCTCCTTTTTTGTATCCCCATATTTTTACCACATAAAGACACATGCTCAATTGCTGCAGCTAGGAAACTACAAGGCAGAGGTTGCATTCTGAATTCCTGAGTCGATACTTCTCCCTTATGGTGTGGAGATAACGCTTCAGCAAACATTTGTATCAGTTGAACCAGCATCTGCAACCATCCAATACATTCGTATTACTGATAGTACAATTCGACATTCAGAATATCACTACTAAGTACTGACAAAATGGCACCTCAATTCCAGACATTTTCTGAAGTGCAGGCAGTAACAACATGTACCAATTCCTAAATCACAATCTCCTTTGCAAAGGCACACAAAAAGACTTTAAATCTCAAAGGGGTCTGGTGAATAATTATTAATAACATAGCAGAAAAGGAAAACAATATTGAAACAGATATACATACAGGATGTATTGGTTCTGTAGATAATGAAATGCAGTGAATAACAACTTCAGAAATGTCCACAGCACAGCGAATGAAATGTCCAGACAACATAAGTTGGTAGAGACATCTCAACAACAAGTCAGCATTCTTCCTGCAAAGTCACATCCTCCAGTCTTTATAAGTTATTATTTTTCTCAGTAAGTAAACACACAGTTGGCACATATTAGCCAGATATTTAACCATACCTTTGTTTACAATAGCAAGAAAGATATAGAAAGTTGTTAATAAAAAAGATATTTCATGAGTTGAATTTAAACCCTGATGATATTTTTTTTTTAATTATACCCTAATGAGAGTTTTGGATAAAATAAAACAAGGCTGCTCGTAAATAATAGGCCGTGCTCCCCCAAAATAGTAGGTCAAACTACTTATACAACACTAAAACAGATGGAGTAGTTAAACCCAATGCAAGTAAATGCTATTCAAAGTAAAAATTTGAAAAAAAAAATTAAAACACCCCAACCCTAACAATAAACTAAAAGAATCAGTCTGCCAATGCTCTGTATTTTTCTGCCTCTTAACTGTAAAAATAAGCCAAAAAATAGATATATGTTAAAAATATTCAGAACCACTTTTTCAAAAAAATTCGGAACCAACATGGCCAATCCGGTGGGTTGCAATTATTCGCATGTTTTTTAACGGTAATGCTACTATGATATATGCTTCATATTAAATATACATACATACAAGTACTTACATGTACATATGTACATGTATGTATATATATACACATATAAATGTATAGATGTATGTATAAATTACAAGAAAATACAAAACATAATCATGACCATGCCTGGTTGTGGGAAGACCTGACATGAAATCCATTGAGACAGACTCCAGGGTTTTTTTGGAATTGGTAGAGGTGTGTACACACACAGTTGGCTTTGCAATTGCACAAGTTGTGCTAGACTGGATGTATCTGGTGACATCATGACGAAGCTTTGGCTGATAGAAATACATGTGTCAAACAACCACCATTTTCTCTACCCCAAAATACCCTTCCATCCAGCTATGGTAAGCCTCCCACATTCATTTTCTGACACTCCCCTCTAGGAACATAGAGGTGTCCCATGTGACATAAAATCCCCTCTTGCAGATGATAGTCAGGAGCATGTCTTCCAGCTGTCAGTCTCTGGTATATGTCAAAGAAATCAGAGACTCGTTCATACAACTAAAGCCACTCTGACGTCTTATGCCCACAGGAGTCAAGAATCATTGTCAGTGCTGCAATTGGAGCTCGACTCAGATAGTCGGCAACTCGATTGACTTCCCTTCTTATGTCAGATGTTAAGCTTGAACTGTTGCAAATAGGCAGACCATCTTTGATGACATTCATTCTACAACTTGCCTTGGGTCTACAAGAATTGTGAAGGCTTATGATATGTATGCATAATGGTCTTTTTGCCCGGAATATAATGTTTCCAGTGTTTGCATGCCTGCACAATGGCATACAACTATGTGTCATATGTCGGATACCTGCGCACTGTTTCAGAGAAGGTCTCACTGTGGACTGCAACTGGGTGCCCAGGCTGGGTGAGGACAGCGTCGAGTGCATACTCGAGACGTTTGTCTCAACCTCAAAATATTGTTGCATATCCGGCAAGACAAGGACCAACACTGAACACAGCCTCTGCTTCAACTGTGCAAATGCCAGATGTTGTGCCTGTCCATACAAATTTTGCTTTCGCTCCTATTTCTGTTGCTTGGTTCAGAGGCCACACAATGTAAGAGAACCCGAGCACAGAGCTGCAGTATAAATTGGCTAGTCCCAAGAAACTTCAGAGTTCTGTGAGGCTTTGGGCCTGGCCAGTCCCTGATGACCTGGATCTTCTTTGGGTCCATTACACCATCCTTGATGAATATGTGGCCTAGGTATTGGATACTTTCCATGCGGAAGGACTATCATTTTGCAGCACTTACCTCCAGACTTGCATATGGTTCTGAAAAGACTCTTCCTTTACGCTGGTTACTTATCTTCCATCTTCGGCTTCAACAAAACACTTAAACATCAACGCTTCTCCATGCTCAGGTTCTTCTGAACACTCAACAAACCCAATAGATTTCTCGTCTCCATGCACCATATGCACCTATATCCGTCCTTCTGTTGCCATCACTCTGTGCTTGCGGGCATTCGTAGGCTCGATGCCCTGGTTGTCCACACCAGAAACATAATCCTGGAATACTCTTCCCCTTCCTCGGCCAAATTTGTCTCTTCCTCAAGACTGGTAGAATCCACCTTCTCCCTGCACTGTCTCTTGTTCAAACTGGCATGTCCCACTTTCTCAATATGCAAGTCACTCTATGTTGCGCCTTTTGCACCCTATCTTGACGAATTTATTCTGGCACCTCCTCTTCCTCCTCACAAGAATATTCCTATATCTCGCACACTACTCCTGCTATCTCCGTGATAACTTCTGTTCTGCTTTAAGCACTAACTGATAAGCTTCCTCAATCATCTATATTCGGGTTAGGCTTAGCTCCTCGTGGTTTCCAAAGCGCAATCCACTTAGGTATTGTGCAACCTTTTCCTTATCCACCTCGTTGTGACCAGACCTAATGGTAATCTTATACAACTCTTTGGTATACTCCTTAACTGAAATCTCCTTTTGTCTGAGGTTCTAAAGTCTTTTGAATAGCTCCATTTGATAGTTTCCAGACAAGAATTTGCCTTTCATCTTGACAACCATCGTATCCCTACTCATTATCTTAGCCTTTCCTCTTCTGTGTCATTTGTTTTGAACTTCCTTCCACCATAGTGTTGCATGTCCTTTCTACTTTGTTTGTGTCGTCTTGACACGTTGAGGGTTAACAATATCCTTGTACTCAAAGTACTCTTCCATGTCATTAATCCGGTTGACAAGCTCTTCCAGGTTTAGACTTCTCGAGAAACAAGTCAAGTCTATCTTTGCACCCTTGCCAATACGCGATATAGCTCTCAAGAGCCTCTCCTCAACTTCTTCATTTTTCTCCTCAGCATCCTCTCCACCTTCAGCGCCATTTGTTCTTTCAGCGCATTGTCCTTCCGCCTCATCATCACTCATCATTCCTTGGAATGAAACCTCTCCGTCAGTCCTCGATAGAAAAGGCACTTTTGCACAACACGAAACATGTCTAAGACTTCGTCAACTCTGCTTGTTATCCCTACAACTACGGCTCCTCTGCCAGTGGCTCTCCTTGGCAACATCTTTACCTTTGAATTACACTACCATTGTAAGTCTTCTACAATCCTACATAGGCAGTGTTCTTCACACTCGTAGGGTTCGAAACATGCTCTAATACCAAATTGATGCAGTCATGGTATGGGTTCCCAATGAAGAGAATCCAATCCACACAACCTGAGATCCTCTCACACAGGGGATTACAAGAGCTTAGAAATGTTTGATTTCATATACAAAACAGTTCATTCAATTTTATTTACAACCAAAGCTATGGCTTTGTTACAATGGAGCTGCTCTCACTCCTACATTATCCTGATCTCGGCATCCCTGCAAGGCAAACCTCCCAGCCTTGTCTTGCTCTCACTCTCTCTCTTTTCTTCCTCACCTTCCAACTGCCCACAACTGCAATTTGGCAGAGTTTCCTTCATCTCTTCCTAGCTCTCTCCCATCTTCTACTAACCTTGGCTGCAATTTTCAGCAAAGTCTCCTTACTCTCCACTCAACTGCTAAATGATCCATCGGGTCCTCTATCTATAGACCTTTGAGATGGGTTCGAACATCTTTTTCCCGCCAATCGGTTCAGCTACTAGATTAATTGCTTGCTGATGCGTCTAGGTCAAGTCGACGGTTATAGATTCAAATGCAATTTGGCTGTCAAAATCCCAACTAACAGATTTGCATACATTTATTTCTGAATTCTTGCCTCGATGCTGACATTTATTAATTCAAATTGTGGTGGTCATGATGACGTGACATCCAGGTCAGACTCGTTGACCTCCAAGCAGCTTTCGTGTTTGTCTACATGCTTGTGTCTAAAGGTTTCTTCTATGCACTAGAGAAATGCGCGTGAATTAAGCGTGTGACCCTATCCAACACCTTGTGCACCAATTCCAAAAATGATGCAAGTTTCCATGCTAAAGGAATTCTTCGAGCACCGAAGAGATGTACATGTGCATCTTGGGTTGTGCGCGTGACTTCGTTCACAACCTTGCGCACCATTTATACTCCTCTTGCTTAGGCGCACTCAAACACTTCGCAAAACAGTACTTAGAACTCCAAAATGATGTAAGACGGTTTTGCACCCTAGACGCTTCTGCATCAGGGATTCGTTGCCCTTCAAAATTGGAAGAGTTTCTAGGGTAAGTACCCTGCTTCCTCCTAGGCCACCTTAGCCCAAGACAATCTCATATGGACTACCAAATCATGTATTAGGCCTTTCGTGGTGATGGATGCTAAAGCCCAGCCTCAATCTCCAGCTTTGGCCTTCATCTAATTGTTATTTTCCTTGAGAGGACCTCCCCTTGCAAGGCTATTTATATTTGTAATTGAACAGTATAAAAAGCATTATAGCAGTTACCTGCTTTGGGTTTACCTCCTCCATCTGTTTTAGTGTTCTAATCCTTAGCCACCTGTCCAAGTCCTTGGGTTCTTTCATACCTAATCTTTTCAATTGTAAACTTTGGTCACTTTGGAAATTCATAATTTCTTCCTAACTTTACTACAATAAATGCATTTAGTTGTGACCAATGTATAATTGACCTAGTATGATAGTTGAGAGATCAATGAGACAGCTTAGAAGTTGCACTTACAAGGCAAGGAGAAGATGCCTTCCTTTTCTTTTTGCTAAATAAGATGATTTATATTAAACAATGATAACAATCAAAATGCATACTTGAGACAATAATCACTATTAGCATCAGTTTCCAGATTTACTTAGGACAACAAGCAGAGAGAGCATTAAAAATATACAGAGGACATATTACCAAAATGCCAGTTACACACATACCAATATCCAATTGTATAAAATATATAAAAGGCATAAGATCCTTCTGTAGATTTAGTACATGGGACTCCAAGCAGATGCTGAAGAAGACCATTTTCTCTTGGAAACCAAAAAGCAATACAGCTAGACTTCGAATTTCTAATAAATTAGTCTTGTATGAGAAGGAAAATTACATTTTTATTTGTCACGTGACTTTTATCCTCAATCTAGTATCTACATTATATGTCAATTGTAAAGGCTAGTTAGCCGCTGGCTTCACGTGACTTTTATCCTCAATCTAGTATCTACACTATATACAGAAGCAGGAACAATGAGAAGCAACATAACAAAAAATTGTAATAAAATATAAACAAAACATACTTGATTCTACTGATTGGACCAAGAGGTCGGAGAGCAGCAGTGGCTTTTACAACTAAAGTTGCCTCGGAGATAATTCCAGTAGCAACCGCAGCCTCACAAATATCTTCCAAAGATGAAGTTTTAACTGAAACATCCATTCCCATAGCATCCCTAACAAACTGTACTAAATCAGGAAAAGGACACACAGGTTAGTTTTATGTCAAAAATAGTAGACAACTTATTTTATCTCATTTTATTAAGTTTGACAACAAAAAATTAGGCTCGAGTTTTTTTCGAATTGGCATATGTGTTTCAATAGTAACCACCTTGAAATCGTAATATTGCCCCCTAAATATAGATCAAATCATTCAGGTGAGCACTTCCGTAAATTAATAAAAAGGAAAAATAGAAATTACATTGATAAAAATGGTAAAAAGTACAGTACTACAACAAAAGTTGCAGATAAGAATGCATTACTAATCTATACTTCTACAGATATAAAGATTAGATTTTCATCTCAGATGCTTTAGATTTTGGCATTTACTGCGATCCTGGCGATTCATGAAGAATCACACGAAATCAAAATCAATAGTTTTACAATTAGAATAAACAGCTTGAGCTCTTTTAAATTTGGCATATGTGCTCCTTTAGTGGACACCTTGTAAATGGTAATATTGGTTTTCACTGTACAGGAATTGATGTGAGTGATTTATCTATTGGATATATGTTGTATACTTTGCATGATTTACACCCTTTATGGCCTGTATAGCCCAGCATGTACTAGGGAGGGGGTTCACGGCATTCCCAAGCTCAAGGACATGGGGAGCCAGCAGACCCCTATGCGGAGGTTACCTCCCCAGAAAAAAATATTATAACGCTTGGGTGTTTTAGTCAGCGCATGGGTTTTTACCTACAGTCACGTAGGGGTGGTTTCACAGACCATGGTTTTATACCCATTGTATTGAAATACCGCTTGGATAATTTCATACTGATGTGCCTACAAATACTTGCACATGCATTAGGATAAAGCAGAACTTTGAAGTACATTGTTGTATTGTAAATGGTTGAGTTAAAGCAATAAGGAAGAAGGTCGTTGTGCTGGGTTTTTTTCCAAAAGGGTTTTCCCGGATGAAAATATTGTGTTTAGTGTGTGTCATTTTTCCTTTCTATTATGGCTTTAGATTTTGTTAGCATTGCTTCCCCTGAATAATTTATCAGTCCATCTCTCTTAATTTGGCATCAGAGCTAGTGTTTAGCTTTGTTTGAAAAGCTATGGCATCTTGATCATGTGATAAACTAGTTCTTGAGTGGGAGCTTTGCACATGATAATCTTTGTATAAAGAAAAATGAGAGGAAGCACAAGGATAGAGATCGACAAATTTAATGGCCAGCACTTTTGAGTTATGGAAACTCAAGATGGAAGATCCTTGTGTAGACAAAAATTATTGAGTTGTCGTGTCAAGAAAGCAACCCATGGGTATGAAGCCAATGGATTGGGACAAGATGAATCGGAAGGCAAAGAGTTCGATCATACCATATCTTTCAGATTCAGTGTTGTTGAAAGTCTCTGGAAAAGACACCAATAAGAAACTTTAGGATAAGTTAGGGACTCTATATCAGACAAAGTCTCTAGAAACTTTGGGACAAGAATGAATGGCAGCGACTATTGACAGAGCATCTGAATGCATTAAACAATATGGTAAGTCGAGACTAAAACAGATGAAAAAGAAAAGTGTATTACTTTGTTATGTTCTCTGCCCGATTCATGGGATAATACTGTTATGGCCATTAATAGTATTGTGTCAACATTAAAGTTTGACAATGTAATCAAAACTTTATGGTTATAGGAAATGAGGCAAAGATCCATGGAATATTATCAAACAAGGGATACCTTGTTTGTGAGAGGCCGTCCACAAGAATGAAACAAAAAAAAGTTGGGGGATAGACAATCAAAGGCGAAGTAAAACTAAATCTCCAAAAAGACATGTGAGGAAATGTTGAAACTATGGTAAAACTAGGCAATTTAAGAAGCAGTGGAGATCTAAAAAGGTTGAAAAGCATAAGTCACATGATGATGCCCCCTCTACAGAAATGAAGACCTCCAGTGAAGACTCCAGGGATTTATACTTGGCAACTTCACGTACACATGCATGCCATGATGCATGGTTGATTAACGTAGGTGCTTCACTTCATATGACTCCTCCTAGGGAGTGGTTTTGTGAATATGAAAAAATTAATAAAAAAGGTGATGTCTTCTTAGGAGACAACTCAACATATAAGATCATGGGCCGAGGAAGAGTCGAGTTGATGTTCAAAGATGGAAAGGTTAAAACCCTCCTTGGGGTTCTACACATTCCAAGTTTGGCTAGAAATCCGATTTTTGTAAGCAAGATGAATGATGTGGGTATGCAAATAGTGTTTAAAAAGGACAACTACAAAACAGTTCTAGAAGCAAAGGTATTGACAAGAGGAGTCCACATTGGAACGTTGTTAGAGCTTGAGGCAAGCACCATAAGTGATGGATGTAATAGCTTTGTTGTTCCTAGGGTTCCCTGTGATGTCCCCATTTCCATATCATGTATGAACAGATATTGAAGACCTTTAGTCTACTTCCCAATATACTAAAGGATTTATTTTGGGGTTTTATTTTACTAGTTAATTATTAATTGCCAAATAATGATTTTAATTATTTGTTCATATAAGGCAATTATTAGTTGATTAATAGAATATTTTATAAAAGTGGTTTTTACCACTAAAGTATTTAATTGAAATAATTATTGAATTATTGCCTAAACAGTAATTTTAATTAAGACAATTAATTTAATATTATATTCGAAAAAGAGGAATGTCGGCTTGGGAGTTAAGCAAAGAAAGGAAAAAGATATCTTAAAAGTTGCAAGGGAGGTTTATGAGGTATTTTACCTCCTCAAAATGGTTTGCCCCCCCTTTGGAAGGTACAAATACATGATGAAGATCTTAATTGAGGACATGCTGAAAATTGATATTGATTCTTCATGCTTGAAGAAAACATTGAGATGCATGCCCAATAAGTGTTTGCAGATTTAAAGCTGATTATTCTATAAAATGTGTCTTTTGACGCCACCTATTGCTCAGGAGGATTTGATACCTACCCTAAAGTGGGGCAATTTGTTTTGCGTGTTTGTTGAGAGAGTTTGGTGGACAATTTGATGTCCAATTTGAGTATAATAATTATGATTATTATTTACATTAATTCTACAAGTGGGAAGACTTGATTTGGGAGGCTCTTGAAAGTGTTTTGAGATCTTTTTTTGGGTCTATTGATCAATTTAATATTCTGAAATTTATTAATAATTTTTCTGAATATTGGCATTGGGTTTTGTGAAGATTTGATAAAGTTTTGAGGCTCTAACTTGCTATGATATTAAATAATAATTTTCAGAATTATTATTTAATTTATTAACAGGTTTTCTTAATCAAATTGACTTGTGAAAGGTGGAATTTTGTCTAATAAATATTCTGCAATTTATTCTATACCTTGACAACTTGGAAGGACTTTTGGGCAACTTTGGATGCCCTAAGGGATCGCTAAAATTTTTTCCTTATTTTTGACACATGTGGCATGTTATTGGCAAATGTTTGAAGCAGAAATTAAGCAAGGAACAGCAGCTATATTTGATATAAAAATTGTATTTTTTCCATTGTCATAAAATAGCAATGGATCCTCAAAAATTGGCAAAAAAACACATCTTTTCCATTTTCAGTTTGTTGCTCATATTTGCAAGTATTAAGGTGAATTTTGGATGAATTGGTTGCTGGAAATTGTCTATATATCTCTTGCATATTTGTGTCTAGGGTTTATTGGGATTTGGTAAGGGTTTTGAATCATTTCTTGCATGCTAGGGTTTGTTGATTTCTAATTTCTGAAATTTAAAATTTTGTGGATTTTAGGGGAAGCCCCTTTTTGGTTGAATCATCCTATTTGGGGACATTACATTCCCAATGAATCAGATTGGACCCTTATTGCCTACAGAAAAGACAATGATTTGGCATCAGAGATATGGTTGACTAGATTTTCGATTGTCCTTTAGATTTTGAATTCAGTGAATCTTGTGTTTATGGTAAGCAAACTCAAGCACAATTTCCCAATAGTGTTACAAGAGCAGACGGGATTTTGCAGTTAATACATAGTAATGTGTTTGGAGTTGTGAAGGTTCCATCGCTAAGAAAATATTTGTATCATATTTCTTTCATAGATGATTACTCGAGGAAACCCTGGGTATATTTTCTCAAGAATAAATCTAAAGTTTTGGGTAAATTCAAGGACTTTAAGGCTCTTGTAGAAAACCAGACAGAAAAAAATAAAGGTTTTGAGAAGTGATAATGGTGGGAAGTTGCTCAAAAGAATTCAAACGGTTTTATAAGTAGTGTGGAGTAACAAGGCAAAACAAAACTTTGTATTCAACACAACGGAATGGAATTGCAAAAACAATGAACATGACTTCAATGGATAAGACTAAAAGTATGCTTAGTGGTGCAGACTTAAAAAAGAAATTATGGGCAAAAGCAGTAGCAAATGCTTGTTACTTAATCAATCGATCACCTATATCATCCCTTGTTGATAAAACTCCATGGGTAGCAGAGACTAGTAAGAAACCCTCTCTCCTACATCTTAGGGTTTTTGGTTGCGATGCTTATGTGCAAATTCCAAAGGAAAAAAGAACTAAGCTAGACTATAAATCAGCTAAGTGTACCTTTATTAGATATAATAATAGTGTAAAAGAATACAAGGTTTGGAATCCGTAAATAAAGAAGATTGTTTGCAGTCGTAATGTAATTTTCAAAGAAGTTAACGGGGTTCCAAAGTAGGAAGAACGACCAAAGGAAGAATCAGAAAAGGTGTGGATTGAGAAAGAGAAGAGAGACTCCACAACTAAATACGAAGCAACAAAAAAATATGAACTAGAAAGGGAGTTGCTTAATCAGATGAACCAGAAGAGGAAGGATCACAGACTCCAGTCTTGAGAAGATCAAATTGAATTAGAAGGAAACTAGAAAGGTATAGCCCCCCTAATTTTTGTTTGCATTTGTTTTGTCAGTATTATCAATTACTTATGAAGATCCTAACACTATGAAAAAGTACCTTGATTCAAAGGAAAATAGATCATGGAAGAAGACCATGGATAAA
Source organism: Torreya grandis (assembly GCA_037957365.1). Classification (NCBI taxonomy): domain Eukaryota; kingdom Viridiplantae; phylum Streptophyta; class Pinopsida; order Cupressales; family Taxaceae; genus Torreya; species Torreya grandis. The sequence goes on from JARHVA010000236.1 coordinate 6,438,919, forward strand.
GAAATGGAGTCCTTGCATAAAAATAGTAATAGTTCTGGATCAGAATTCCACAAAAGCACCGAATAAAACTTTACACTAAGCAAACAATAATAATATATTTGAGATACAAAAACATAGTGGAATGGAATGAATTATTCATCAACCGAGATTACAATATATAGGAGAGATGTCTCCTTATTCATGGAGTCAAAGCTCATCACAAATCCCTTCTATCTATCCATTCCTCCCTAACATCTCTCAACTACTCCTAAAGACTCATGCAAGAGATATCTACGAGAGTTTTATTCACACATTATTTTTATTATTCACAATGTAAGTACTAAATTTCCTAACATTCCCCCCCTTAGTACTTACATGGTAAATTTTGTGTTTTACAAGACTTGAAGATAGAGAAGGAACTTATCTACTTCACATCAACCGTTCACTATTAGGAACTTATTATCAACTGAAGCAGTGCAGGAACTATGAATAGGAACCATCTGCCAACCATACACTGTCAGTGACTTATCACCAACCGAAGCAGTGTGTGAGTAGGAACCAATTGTTCAATCTTCACTCCTGTATCTCCTTAACACTTTTGTTTTCACAAAGTACAACATTTGAGAATAATAAGAATTTGTACCACTTATTACATCATGTGAACAAGATTGTATCAACTGTTCTTATTTGAAAACACACCACAAAACTGAAATAAATTTGCCACCAAAGCATATCCGCAACCCCGTTGTTGGTGACTGATGAGAGGATGCAATTTTTCCTCCAACCTCCTATGTCCTCCATCCTCCTGGATGATGATACTTAATACAAGAAGTCTTCAGAATTGTAATCAATATCATCATTCATTGGTTCTTCGTCACTCTTTTCTTCTTCATCAACAATCATGGCATTCTCTTCTATTTTCCCATCAAGCAAGTCTTGGGCTCTCGTTTTGCAGTTAACAATCATATGACCAGGGTGTTTACAATAGTAGCAAATAAATCGTTTCTTTGAATCTTTGGAAGTTGATCCTTGCTTGAAAGAAGATTTAGATCTTCCCTTAACATCAAATTTATTTTTTTCCATATAACACACTTTCTTCTACATTGATATTCTTATGTTCTTCATCTATTAATGAAGAAATTAGATATTCTAGACTAGGATTTATTTTACCTAGTGTAAAAACTATGTTTGAATAACTAACTAGCTGGCATGTTATTCAGTAATACGGCTTGGATCATCATCACGGACATCTACTTTTATTCCTACTAGCTAATTTAATATGGAGCAAAACTTACTTATGCGTTGTACCATGATATCGCCTTCCTCCATTTTGAGTCCAAACAACTTTTGTTTGAGGGTCACCGTTGCGCTTCTTGTTTGAGATCCAAAAAGCTTGTTCAATGTAGTCCAAATGACATTTGAACTTTTTGATAGGTCAATATGATGCAAGTCAGCTTCAGATAACCCTAGGCCAATAATTGTTATCGCTTTTCGATCCTTGCTTTCCCATTTGGTGGCTTCATCTGCATCAGTTGGTTTTGGTACATTACCATCAACAATTTCTCATAAATCTTTGTTAATTAATAATAATTGGGTTCGAAACTGCCAGGTATGGAGGAAATCTTTGCCTTCAAACTTTTCAATATAGTTCAACTTGTCCATTATGACCCCCCCACAATCTAGACGTCGCGTTCAAGTGAAAATGCGTCTAGTTACATTTGAGGTAACATTGATAAAAGTCAACTATTTAACAAAAACACTTTTGACTCTGACCTTAGATAAAGAGATAAGACCTAATGACAATTAAGCAAACTAATATTTTAAAAAGTAATAAAGAAAATGACTTTTTTAAATAACACAAATGACTAACACTACTCATTAAAAAATAATACTATACCTATTAAACCACACGACACTCTGTTTTTTTTTTTTTTTTTAACTCTTTTTGACAAATATCATAAACCAAAATGACACCTTAACTTTTAACTTGGACAAGATTACAAGACAAAAAGAAATGACTAATTTATTTCTTGACTTGACTTGATATTAAAAACGCACGTATAAAATACTAAACTTTAAAAAGTGATGACTGCAATTTTGACAAAATAATTCTGTCAAAGTAGAGCTAAAGCTACAAACCTAAATGCAAAGCGTTTACACTAATTAGAACGATTTTAAAAAAGGACGACAAATTCAGATCCAACACTCATCGGTTTAGAAGAGCAGAATACGTGATGCTAAATGATTGTTACCTTATCCTCATATCTCTCATCCAGGCGTTTTACTGTATTGATGTTTGATTTCTATCAAACCCTGCCTTGACATACGGATTTTCCTAGATCCGGTGCCTCTTTGATCCATGCAAAATGAGCAGTTATGGGTGAAGATGAGGAGTCTGTAAGAAAATGGCAGGGCGATGAGACATGGATGGAGCATCAAGTGTGGGTAAGCATGTACAGATCTAACATGCACAAACAATATGAGTCGATTTGACAAAAAAACTTGAGCTGGTAAAAAGCGACTAAACCTTGGATGCATGAAGCAATGGATAAAGTAGGGACTCTCATTGCTAGATCCTGCTCTGATACCAGATAATAATTATGGTTCAAAATTCCACAAAAGCACCGAATAAAAATTTACACTAAGCAAACAATAATAATATATTTGAGATACAAAAACGTAGTGGAATGGAATGAATTATTCATCAACTAAGATTACAATATATAGGAGAGAAGTCTCCTTTATTCATGGATTCAAAGCTCATCACAAATCCCTTCTATCTCTCCACTCCTCCCTAACATCTCTCAACTACTTCTAAAGACTCTCATGCAAGAGATATCTACGAGAGTTTTATTCACACATTATTTTTATTACTCACAATGTAAGTACTAAATTTCCTAAAAAATATGACATGGGACTTGGTGAAATTGTCTGTTGATAGAAAACCTATTGGCTGCAAATGGCTATTCAATAAGAAGTACAATGCAAAAGGAAAAATGGAAAAGCATAAAGCTCAATTGGTAGCAAAGGGATTTTCTCAGGTGGTGAGAATTGATCTCGATGAGATCTTTTTCTCATTTTGCTAAGCTAACTTCTATTAGATTTCATTTGGTTATGTTTGTTGCATTCAATCTTGAATTAGAACAAATGGATGTAAAGTCAACATTTCTGAAAATTCATTTTGGGCAAGAAAATTGCAAGGGATAGACCAAACAAGAAAATGTGGTTGAATCAAAGGAAATATTTGAAATAATATTGCAGATGTTTAGAATGTGGGAATGTGAACCTGTTAGTACTCCATTTCTCAGTGGTCTATATGTATTTGTTGAACAATGTCCCAAGACACAAGAAAGTATTGAGGACATGTCTTAGGGTCTTTTACTCAAATTTTGTTAAAAGTTTGATGCATGCTATGGTCTGTTCATGGCCTGACATTGCCCATGTGGTGGGAGTTGTGAATAGACATGCATCCAACCCAAAAAAGAAATATTGGGTTGCTATGAAGTGGATCTTCAAATATTGGCTTAGCACTTCAAATTATGCAATCTACTACAAAGGAATCCCTAGGGAAAAATACAAGGCTTTGTTGATGTTGATTGCATTGGAGATCTTGACTGTCGAAGGTTTACAAGTGGTTGAGTTTACCTTGTTTGGTGAAGCAGTCTGCTGGATGAACAAGAGGTAGGCAATTGTTACATTGTCAACTACAGAGGTAGAGTACATGGCAACTATTCATGCAAGTAAGGAAGTTGTATGGTTATAAAGGTTGTGTTCAAATGTTGCTTTCTTACAAAAAGCAATAACGATAGATTGTGACAATCAAAGTGCAATCAGTTTGGCAAAAAACTCTTCTTATCATGCTCGATCGAAGCATATTGGTGTACAATACCATTTTGTTAAGAGACATGGTTGAAGACACAAAGGTGTTGTTGTAAAAGGTTGATACATTGAAGAATGTTTTGACGAAAGTTGAGCATTGAAAAGTTTTATTGGCACAGAAAATCAATGGGCATGGCTTCCCTTAGCTATTGAAAGTATGTAGTTGTGACCCCCTATGCAAAGTGTTCGACAAGAAGGAGATTGTTGGATATGTGTTGTATACTTTGCATGATTTACACCCCTTATGGATTGTATAGCCTGGCATGTATTAGTGATGGGATCAGGTTCATCACCTTGATTGGGGGTTGTGGGAGATCCACAGCGATCACCAAGGATGTGGTCTCAAAAATTTGAGAGTTACATGTTAAGACTTGGGTTCATATAAGCAAACTGATTACTGTATGTATTTCAAATAGGTTAGTGATAACTTTGTTATTGTAATTGTGTATGTGGATGATATATTGTTAATTGGTAACAATAAAGAAAATATCAGTACGTTTAAATCTTAGTGTCATCTTGATTTGATATGAAGGATCTAGATGTTGCAAAATTCATTTTGGGCAAGAAGATTGAAAGGGATAGACCAAACAAGAAAATGTGGTTGAATCAAAGGAAATATATTGAGATAATACTACAGAGATTTAGAATGCGGGAATATGAACCTGTTAGTACTCCATTTCTTGGTGGTCTATATGTATTTATTGAACAGTGTCCCAATACACAAGAAAAGATTGAGGACATGTCTCAGGGTCTTTTACTCAAATTTTGTTAAAAGTTTGATGTATGCTATGGTCCATTGATGACCTGGCATTGCCCATGCAGTGGGAGTTGTGAACAAAGATGCATCCAACCCAAAAAAGAAACATTGCGCTGCTATGAAGTGGATCTTCAAATATTGACTTGGCACTTCAAATTATGCAATCTACTACAAAGGAATCCCTAGGGAAAAGTACAAGGCTTTGTTGATGTTGATTGCATTGGAGATCTTGACTGTCGAAGGTCTACAAGTGGTTGAGATTACCCTATTTGGTGGAGCAGTCCATTGGATGAACAAGAGGCAGGGAATTGTTGCACTGTCAACTACAGAGGTAGAGTACATGGCAGCTATTCATGCAAGTAAGGAAGTTGTATGTTTATAAAGGTTGTGTTCAAATGTTGCTTTTTTACAAAAAGCAATAATGATAGATTGTGACAATCAAAGTGCAATCAGTTTGGCAAAAAACCCTTCTTATCATGCTCGAGCGAAGCATATTGATGTACAATACCATTTTGTTAAGAGACACGGTTGACGACACAAAGGTGTTGTTGTAAAAGGTTGATACATTGGAGAATGTTTTGACGAAAGTTGAGCATTGAGAAGTTTTATTGGTGCAGAAAATCAATGGGCATGGCTGCCCTTAGCTATTGAAAGTATGTAGTTGTGACCCCCTATGCAAAGTGTTCAACAAGTAGGAGATTGTTGGATATGTGTTGTATACTTCGCATGATTTACGCCCGTTATGGATTGTAAAGCATGGCATGTATTAGTGATGGGGTCAGGGTCATCACCTCGATTGGGGGTTGTGGGAGACCCACAGCCCCCCCATTTGAAGGTTCAAAGGGCGAGGGCCTCAAGAAAAAAATTTATAACAGGTGTGCATTTTCGTCAGCCCATGGGTTTTTACCTATGGTAACGTATGAGTAGTTTCGCAACCCATGGTTTTAAATACATTGTATTATAATATCGCTTGGACAATTTCCTATTAGTGTTCCTACAAATACTCTCACATGCATTAGCGTAAATCAGATATTTGAAATACATTATTGTATTTTAAATGGTTGACTTAATACAATAAGGAAAAAGGTTGATGTGTTGGGTTTTTCCCAAGGGTTTTTCTAGTTAAAAAATTTGTGTTTAGTGTTTGTGTGCCATTTTTCCTTTTTGTTATAGCTTTAGATTTTGTTAGCATTACTTCTACATACGTTTATCAGCATATTTCTCTTCATTATCATAAAAGGAAAGAAAAAAAATACATGGATAAAAATGGAAAATGGTACTACAATATTACAATATACTTGGAGACCTATGCTTCTACAGATAAGATCATAAAAGATTCAAAATTCATTTCAAAAAATTCAAATTATATATAAATATTATCAACACATTTTAAACACCTGGAAATATAAAGATTATGGGTTCATTTGACACCAAAAAATAGCATCCACTGCAAATACATTAATCCATGAATAATTAAGACTTAGAATTGCTATCAAGAGTTGCATAGCAAGCTTACATAGCACAAAAATCACAAACCCCTGAATTTACATTGCTGTCATGGCTTATAACTATAATTAGCATAGGAACCGAGAAACGTGTCTCCTAGAAGTTGGGATGCATATCGGAGACACGAGATGGGTACAGAGATGCCTCCCAAGTCTCAGCGACTTTGTTTGAAGTCTTCCATATCTCCTATGGGCATCTCCTGAAAAAATCCCATCTTTTGCCTTAAAAATTTTATTTAGTTTAAGACTTAGAATTGCTATCAAGAGTTGCATAGCAAGCTTACATAGCACAAAAATCACAAACCCCTGAATTTACATTGCTGTCATGGCTTATAACTATAATTAGCATAGGAACCGAGAAACATGTCTCCTAGAAGTTGGGATGCATCTCGGAGACACGAGATGGGTACAGAGATGCCTCCCAAGTCTCAGCGACTTCGTTTGAAGTCTTCCATATCTCCTATGGGCATCTCCTAAAAAAATCCCATCTTTTGCCTTAAAAAAATTTTTTTTTTTAATATTGAAAGTTGAAAATTTAAAACTTAAAGGTAAAGTTGAATAATAATATTAAAAAGTTAATAAAAATTTTAAGTTAAAAATAAAAACTTAAGTTAAAAAGTTCTCAATGTTTATGAAAACAGAATCTCATGTATTTTAATTTTTTGTTTTCATAAATTTAATATATAGATGGTATTATTTTATTTCTTTTGCCATCTCCAAGTACCCCCTGTACCCAATGTTTGAAAATTAGCATCCCTATCTCGGAGACCCGTCCCTGTCTCCATCTCTCGGTGACCATGAAAATTAGAGACTTACCATCATAAAAAAACACAGATACCTAAATTTAAGAAATAGGACTATTCCCAAAACTTACCCAAGAAGGAAAAAGAACAGTTTGTGATAGCCCTTTTCAGCAAATCAGCTGACAAAACAGATGCAATGCTAAACTCTCTAGAGCCTGACAAGCCTAGAAGATATTCCCAGATTGAACGTGTCCAATCGCCAATACCGACTGAAAATATGCAACAATAAGTATAAATATAACATGCAGCCAATGCACGGTTCTATATAATCATCATTTTTTACCCCACTACACATCATTTACAGATTATGCCATCAAATGGTTTGACCAGTGCAAATATTCACCCAGCAAGTACACTCCCTGGGTCCTCTTTGAAAGTCGGTGTCATCCAAAGCGAAATAAGAGATGAAGATACAAATCACCATTAGTGTGTGCGACAAAGGGTGATGAAGATGGGAGGAATGACTGACTGCAATGAAGATATTTGAAGAGGAGGTGGGCACCTCTAAATATGAAGCCACATGTATCTGGAATGCATGTTAGTAGCTAACAATGATACCATGTATTGAAGGTCATCACAAATGGGGCCAATTACACCTCTTGGCATATAAATCTCACATTGGATGCCAAGACCTAAAGGTAGCATGTACTGGGAATGCTAACTCAATGCTATAGTGGGTCTCAATAAGGAAGATAAGATCTCATAATACAACATCGAAGGTGCTCCCTAAGCACGATCACACTACACCATTCTAGTTCCAGCAGACAATAGAGAAGCCACTATGGCCTCTTGAAACCCAAGAGCACCACATGGCCAAGATCCTGACCACCCTCAGGGAAGAGAATCATGACGCACCACCATCTAAACCCAAATTACAGTCCACATTTGTTTTCTTTCCTGGCAGCCACAACTTGGGCACAAGCTTTTTGGAGCCCCTTCACTTGCAATCAAATAAGATCTGCATCAAAATAAAATACGCTGGGGAGGACAAGTGGCTTATTTTTGCCTTTCCAAGCTCTATTGGAATAATTAGTTAACAAGTGTCAACAATCTTTGTTGATATGGGTATACTGTAAATCTAGGCTACTAGTTGTTTGCATGGTTTAGGCATAGATCTAATGATAGAATATTGTTGTATGTATGTTGTTTACTTGATAAGAGGATGTTACTTGGTTATAGGGGTAGTAATCCAACTCTCTGGGTATATATCAAGCCACTCAGAATGTAATTGGTACGGCTTGAGTTAATAGAATATATGGTATCGTATCCATTCAATCAGTAAGCCTATGAAGTGCTGTGAAGGAGAGAATCTTGTGACGTGTTTGAAGTGATAAATCTCATCGTAAGGGAGGAAGCGAACCAAAGTGGATGGCAAACCCCATGTGAAGATCTGTGGGGAAGTCAGGGCCTCAGAAAGTGAAGGAGATTCTCAATATTTTTTGTATTTTCTTGCAAGAGAGAGGAGTGTGAGAGTAGAAGAGTGGGAGCAAAGAGAAGGCAGAAGTGAGCCCATGCTGTTTGGAGGAGAAGCACCGTATAAAGTGGCACAGCCTGATATACAAAGGCATGGCGTGATCTAAACCACATCTGAAAAAAAAACGTGACTGCTATCACTGTTGATTGATAATATATACTGCATGAGGAAGCACTTTGTAGCCATGACTGCATGGCTACTGGTAAAAAGTGTAGCTGATGCTGGTTTTCCTTGCCACCATATGCACGACTGCTGGAAGTATCCAAAAGCGTGACACTATTTGCACATAAACGTGATCTATAATAATTTGGAAGTAATCCATTCACCTCAAAGTATATGTTGCAGAGGCCATGATATATTAGCAAGTTTCCACCTCAAAAGAAGCACAACCCAAAATAAGTGTGTGCGCATGACAGGGGAAGTGCACATCAAGAGTGCAACAAGTTTGATCTGCAGGAAAGGGCGAGAGTCTGATATCAAGGGGAAGACCATTGTCTGCTGAAAGAAGACCGTACGGCCGAGGCACAACCCAAAAAAAAAACAGCAAAGTATTTTCTAATAAAGTTTTAAAAATTCAATGTTAAAAAAAATTAGAGCAAACAAGTTTTACATGTAATACTTTTTATTAGAAGTTTATAATGAGTCTGTTTTATAAACTTAATTAACATTTATAAATTTCTTCCTAAATGTACCTAAGAAGCTAGTTAATTATGTGATTTCTGAGTGGGAGGGCTTTTTTGCCTAAAACATTTGCCAAATTGTCCACATTTACCAGGCAAAGCCAGTCAGTAGTGGTGTCGGTTTGGTCTGAAGCGTCATGGTTTTCCGCATTTAATAGTTCTCGTGGTCTTAGTTGTCTAGTTGTAAGTCAAAATGGACAAGATACAACATTTGTTATTCCCTGAGTCACAATTTGACCAGAAAGAACTACAGTTTATGTGTCACAAAATACTTAATGCTTGTGAGTATAAGAATCTTGCCCAGATTGTGTTAGATAAAGAACAGTGACCCACAATTAATCCCGAAGACTATGATAAAAGACAGATAAAGAGGTTTTAATGCTTATAAACTTATCAATTGTTGATAACTTACTATCTGTAGTTAGAAATGCCATTGTAACATCTGTATTATGGAAAAATATGAATATTAATATCAAGTATGAAAAGCTAGAATGGCTTTGTATTTGAAAAACTTGTTTTCCACCACGCTACAGGAAGAAGGTTTTGTTTCGGAATACCTCTTATGTATGAAGGATCTCAGTGATCAATTGGTTGCTATTGAGAAGTCGGTAATCAGGGTAAGGTTTCTTTAGTGATGCATATCTTACCTTCTTCTTTTGATTCATTTGTGGATTCATTGCATCTGATTGCAAAAACTCAAACACTTCATTTCGAGAAGATGTCAACACTTCTCTTGTAAGAGCGGAGCGGAGACAAGATCATACAAAAGCAACAACTTCAGATTCTACAAAGTGTGCATTCAATGCACATCAATTCAAAGGTAGAGGCAGACAATATAATGCTAGCAATTTGTCAAATGATGATATTTTCAATGGCAGTAACAAGTCACAATGGAAATGTCATTATTGTAAGAAGTTGGAACATTTCAAGAGGGATTGTCGAAAGAGACAGTATGACCTAGCAAATGGTCGAAAGAGATCATAGAATGCAAATATTTTTAAATAAGATGAACAAGGGGTAACAAGTGATTTTGCATATGTGGCATCTCAGAGCCAATCGGATGAGTGTAAAACATGGTACTTTGACTCAGGGGTATTCCAATACCATACACATAAAAGAGACCAGTATGTTAATTTCATTGAAGACAATAGTAATAAAGAATATGTTATTTGGATGATGGTTGGACTCACTTTGTTAAAGGATATGGAGATGTTTGTGTAACATTGAACAGTTTTGTTAATTAAACTTTCAAGAATGTTTGGTATGTGCCAAATATGTATTAAAAATTTCTATCTATAAGTGAGATAACTACAAATAATAATCTATTTAAAATTTCGAGGAAGCAAATGTATGGTCATTAGTCTTCATGATAACAAAGTAATTGTTGTTGGTATTGGTAAACGAGATTTTGTAAATTGGTTGATCCCAAAACAGCAAAATCAAATGCAATAGCAATGGTTGCAAGTACTGATGTAATTTGGCATGAGAGGTATGGTCACCTCAATTATAAGTACTTGAATATGCTAGGTAAGACTAATATGGTGAAAGGACTTCTATCCATTTAAGAAGTCAAAAATGTGTGTACAACGTGTCAGATGGTCAAACAGATTCAGCATCTATTTTATATTGGCAAGGTATGGCGAGCCAATGGAGCTTTGGAGGCGAGTTGAATTGCAAGTCGGAAGGTATACACAAGCAGTATACTACTTTGTACAATCCACAACAAAATGGATTCGTGGAAAAGAGTAATAGAACAATTATGGAGATGGCACGATGCATGGTGCAAAGCTGTATAGAACCTTATCAACACTAAGCAAAAGTTGTGAACACAATTGTTTACATCCTTAATAGAAGTCCTTAAATAGCCTTGCAAAATATTACTCTCAAGGAAGCATGGTCAGGGAAAACACCTAATGTATGTGACTTTCATGTTTTTGGTTGCATCACTTTTGCATTCAACAAAACCTATATGTTTGTTGGCTATAGTGACCAATCTAAGGCATAGAGATTACTGAATGTCTCTATAAACATAATTGTGATACGTAGAGATGGTATCGTAGATAAGAAAATACCATTTTTTCTGGTAATGGTATATCTACCAATAGTATTGTATGGATACCTATTGATGATATTTCTAGAAGAGGTTTTGGGATTAAAATTGCACAAGCCACAAAGTTGGATTAGATAAGTCAAATTCCAAGAAGAGGTCTAGTGGTGAAGAGAGTGTTTCTTAGCCTTCTCAGTCTTCATAATAGGATCAGAAGGGCCAACACAAGAGACTGAAGTGGTACTACACCACACTGAAGGATGTTTGAAAAGGTAAATTCCTGCCAATGGAAGGTCGATATACAAGATCATGGAAGCAAATGGTGCACGATGATGACCAAATAAATTTTGCTCTTACTATTGTTTCACAAATAATTGAGTCCTGCACACTTACAAAGAACACAGTCAAACCTAAATGGAGGGCTTATACGAAGGTTGGTGTAGGTGGTAGGGGCATGTAAATAGGGCACAATAGTTTTGTGTGTAGTATATGTCCCAAGATTCTTCAAGGATGGAGAGAATTAAGCATTGGACATTCAAAAGATCGACGCAAGAAAATCCCTTAGAGGATATACCATGTTGTTTAGTTTTGGATATATTACAGTTTGTGTTGGAATAGATCCCTCTAACATCAAACAAGAGAAACATGAAACATTCACAACAAGACGACACTTCAAAGATACAACAAAGTAAATCATGTGAACACAGTATTCAACACCACTTCCTATCTTTACTCAACGGTTGCAAAGGCTAATTACCCATGTACTCCAGTGAGATGGATTGGCAAACATAGGGACACTTGGTGATATTTGTTGCATTGGCAACAGGATTACACTTTGATTAAGTTCATTTCCGAACTTAATTAGAATCATATTATTGTAATGACTAAATCATTTGGATTGTCTCTGGATTAGTCATTAAGGGAGGGTACTAGAATAATTAGTTAATAAGTGTCAAAAATCTTTGTTGATACAATTATAGATTTATACATGCTAATGATGGCATATTGTTGTACGCAAGTTGTTTAATTGATAAGAGGATGTTCCTTGGTTATAGGAGTAATAGTTCAGTTCTTTGGCTATATATTAAGCCACTCATAATGTAATTGGTACGTATTGAGTTAGTAAAATAATAAACTCTTCAACGAACTAGGTACTACTACCAAGAGTGTTGGCAGGAGTCATCCAAGCTCTATCAAATAAAATGTCATAAGTCCAAAGACTAATACAAAAAGGTATGGTTGGCCTGCAACGAATTAGTAGGTTTAGGAAGGCCACAATATCAAAGGTTGAGTGCCTTGGATTGTTGTGCCCTCTCTTATTCATTTTTTGCTTGGATTATCATTTCAGCAACTAGAGGTATCTTTTTTCCATAAGCAACTTGCATCACTAATTTTTGTCCTTCCATTTGTTTTTCAATATAATATTGTTTTGTTGTAGTTTCTTTTCTCAAGTTGTCATGCCAAACTAAAATCTCATATTGTTTGTTAATTTTAGATACTATCTAAAGCTGATGAAAATGTTAAGCCTCAGCTGGGGTCTTTAGATTGCTCAAGATTAATAATCCTTGCCTTCAAATTGGCGATAACATTGTTTTACTCGTAGTAACAGAAATTGCGGGCAAAGAGCAATTAATCATGACACGTGCCCTTAAATATGTTTTTGAACCTCAGAAATCACGATTTTAGAACAGTAAATGCTCAACACCCTACAAATCATTGAAAATTGCAGAAAAATGCGATTTTTTAAAAAATACAATTTAAACATGATTAAAACGGGTTTTTTAGGTAAACCACAATTTTTTTCTGCTATAAATAACAAAAAAATAATTTGTTTTTCTCATTTTCACTTGCTTTTCACAGATTTTTGACATTTAAGAGCAAATTTTCAAAAAAAATCAAGATTTGATGCAAGTAGCGAGAAGACCATCAAGAAAATATTAGAATCGTCGAATTTTCAAAAGAAGACCAAGTTAGGGTTTTTTTGTTTATTTTATTTAAAATTTGAAATTCAAATGTTATTTTTTTAATAAATTTGAGCATATTTATAATATATTCAAAAAACCCTAACCTTGACACTTATAGGTTAGGGTTTTTTAAGTTTAAACCCACCCAAAACTTTAAAAACATAAACTTGTTAAAGTTAAGGTTAGGATTTTTTTAAATATTAAATATGTTCATTAGGGTTTTTTTTAAATATTATGTTCAAATTCAATATAAACTTAAAAATTAAAAAAAATAACCAACCCTATCCCTAACCCTAAGGTTTTTTTAATATTAAATTATTTCACATTTAATATAAAGTTAAGAGTTAAAAAATATAACCTAACCCTAACCTATAGGGTTAGAGTTTTTTCTTTTAATATTAAATTATTTCACATCTAATATAAATTTAAACATTAAAAAATATAAAAATATTAAATTATTTCACATTTAATATAAATTTATACATTAAAAAATATGGCCTAACCCTAACCCTAACCTATTAAGGTTAGAGGTTAGTTTTTTTGTTAAATAGTAAATATGTTCAAATTTCATATGAACTTTAAAAAAAATAGCCAAATTTTTGCACTGAATTTTTAATTTTTTTCGCAAAATAATAAATGTTTTATATTATTTTATCATGTACTAACAATTGCAGGAATGCAAAACACTACTTGAAAAAACAAAACATCTTTTTTATTCTTTTTTTTTTGTTCTTCCAAGATATATTGTTCAGCTGTAAATCCAGCACACTGAAGTTGCAATGTTAGATGGGAGTTGTGCCTACAAGCTCTGAACTACCTCCTCTGAGCAGGTATTCCATCAGACAGACCCGAGACCTTTCACATGTCATTTCTCGTAGTGTCACTCTACTTTCACGTATCATCCTGCTTTCACGTACATCTCTCTTCCACGTACTATCATTCTGCCACGTACATTTGAATATACAGGAAGATGAGGCATATCGGAAGGTTTGGTCTATCGGGAGGCGTGGTATATAGAGAGAATTGTTCTTCCATACAATTACTCTTCCATGTACCTCAGGGTATATAGGAAGGTGCATCGTGTATTGGGCAATTTGGCTATCGGAGATTAAGGTACATTGAAAGGCTGGAGTGATAAGGGTTTCTTCTAGGAGTGATAAGGAAAAATTGAACACCTTCAAAACATTTCGGCACCTAAACAGATTTTTTTATGCATACTGTAGATTTGATCACATCTCATGAAAAAAATTGCATGGAACTATGGCACGGTAATCAAAGGCACAACAAACAAAGTCAAATGCAACTTTTGTGGACATATATGCAATGGAGGCATATACCACTTGAAGTGACATTTGAGGAGACAATGAGGACAGGAAGTTACACCTTGCATTAATGCATATCCTATAGATGTCACCAATTAGAGTGTAGCAGCATTTCAAACATATTTAGAGTTGAAGGTCAAAAGAGCAAGGACGAACAAAAGTGGGATCCAACTCTTCAAAAGCAAGGGGGTAATCTATTTGATGATATACAAAGGCCATCAACAGAACATGAAAGGGGAAAGGAGCTTCAAAGGTTTCAATCGACCCTTGGATCAGTATTTCGCCGGCCAAATACAGGGAAGGAAAATATTCATGCCTTCTTTAGCCTTCGCACTACCACTGGAATGCAAACCAAGCTAGAGAGTACAGGGTGGAAAAAAATATGCACGAGTAGGCACAGAAGGCAATCTCTAACTTTTAGTACTCTTCTAACTTGTCATTTAATACCACCAAATCTCTATACTGGCCAAGTATGGTTGATGCAATTGCAATTGCAAGTCCTGGGTTCACAGCAGCATCATACGAGGTTTTGTGAACTAATTTATTGAAGGATGTCGTACAGGATCCCAAGGAATGGGCACAAACAAGATGCACTATCATGTCAAATGGGTGAACAATAGGAGTCGCACTCTCCTCAACTTCCTTGTGTCATGTGACATTAGCACAGTTTTTGTTAAAAGTGTCAATGCATCAAATATGATAAAATTTGGTGAGACAGTCTTTCATCTATTTGATGAGGTGTGATTGAGGTGGGGCCACAAAATGTGGTTTGATTCATTACAGATAATGTTGTTTGTGTGGCCATTGGGACGCTTATTATGAATAGATACAGAACTATGTTTTAGACTCCATCTGTGTCACATTGTCTTGATTTGACCTTGAAAGACATAAGCAAAATTTCATGGGTGAAAGATGTTTTGCAAAAGACCCGCACATTAACCAAGTTCATATACAATCACACAAAAGTGCTCAGTATCATGCGCACATTCATAAAAGGCAAGGAACTTCTTCAATCAGGGATGACAAGGTTTGCAACCCACTTTCTTGTCTTGTAGACTCTTTCCCAACAACAAATGCGTGACTAGACTCTTTCTTTGCAAAACATATGGATGGCAAAACAGTGGCCGAGTATGTTTTCTCACCGTCTTTTTGGGAAGAGGTAGGGCAAATTGTGTTATTCTCTGAGCCTCTGATTCAAGTATTGAGACTCGTAGATGGGGATAAATCCCCCATGAGTTATATGTATGAGGTAATGGATAGAGCCAAAGAAACTATTAGGAGTAGATTGGATAATAACAAGGCCAAGTGCATACCATTACAGGAGCTAATTGAGAACAGATGGAATCAACAAATGCATTCTCCCCTCCATGCAACTAGATATTTCTTGAATCCAACGCCGTTCTTTAGTGCCTCATTTCGAGATAATGCAGAGGTCATAGAGGGCCTATTTAAGTGCATGGAAAGAATGATTGTTATTCACGAGTTTGAGGCGGCTATAAGAGAGTTGATGATGTACAAGCAAGCAAGGGGTTTCTTCTCTAGTAAGGCAACCACCACAGGAAGGAAGACCTGTAAACTAGGTAGATAATTTTTCTACATACGTATGGTGAAAGTGTTAGATTTTGACTAAATTGTGCAAGTTACATTGTTGACAAAATCTATTTTTGCGACACAATAACGGGATTTCTTTGGCAAAGAAACCAAACACCTTCAAATGAGAGCAATGTGCATTTTGAGCCAACCATGCAGTTCATCCACTTACGAACGTAATTGAAGTGTGTTCAAACATGTATATTCCAAAAAACGCACTCGACTCACTCAAACGGATAAATGATTTGGCATTTATCCACCACAATGTTCGCCTGAAGATGAAAAAAACTCAAAGTTAATAAATGGTTTATTTTTAATTCTCAATTCATATGAAAAGTTGATTTATATTCTTGTAAAGTATTATTTGTCAAAGTCACTAACATATGCATTCTATTTAATAATGTTAGATACCGTCGAAGAAGATCAGCGGATTTACCTTGACGATATCAATCCAAATTCTGAAAGGCTTGAAAAAAGTGAAGAGCCTATTTTTGGCAATCTTGACTTTGACATCATAGAGGAGGTTGGGTTCGACACCAAGGTCGTCTCTCAAATGAGGAGAGGCTTGAACCTTGGAGCTTCAACATCTAGTTGTTGATCCATAGTCTAGCTCGTTGCCATTGGCTCCCTCCCCTTTTTTGTTCTTTTGTAAATGACAATAGTATGCATTTTGAAATGCAAATTTAATGAAAATTGAATGGTATTTAAAGCATTGAAAGAAAATAGTTGACTGATTTTGATGACGTACAATCTCATTTATCTTCTTCTCATAATCTGTATCTATTCTTTGTGCAATTGAAATGCCTAATATGTATCTCTATGCAATGAAAATGCCTTTAAAAATAGTTTTTTTTTTCTCCACACTTTTTAGGCAATTTTGAGTTTTTACGATTTTTTTCATGATTAATCAATGTTTTTTTTAAAAACACTAACACTTCTAGAAAAAATGCTTTTTCCCCAAACGATTTATGCTACTATGGTTTTACTCTTGTAATTGTTGTTGCAATACCAACCGATTTCTTGATTTTTGAATCACAATTGCAAACCTTGTTGTATTGGATGTTGTGTGTCTTGACCTTGAAATACAAAGGATTTTTGAACTCCTACATCAAAGGAAGAGAAGTCTCCATGTTCAAGTTTTTCTCAAATTTTAAAGACCATGTTAGAGAGGATTTTATTTGCTTCTGTTAAATCTGAAAATTCTGGAAAAGTTCCAAAGCCCCTGGTAGTTAGTTTCTAGGAGACCCATGATAAAATAAAGAAAATGATGTAGGGGTTCAAATGGTCTTCTTTTCACTAGGCTTGCAACCTCCTTGACTTAATTTGGGACTCAACTGCTATCACTCTTCATAACCTTCTAAAGCTTGACTAAAAAAAGCAATGGGTTGTTCCAAACTTTCCTCATTCTGTTGTATAAGCATGGCTAAAATAGTACTGGAAGTAGAGAAAGTTCATATGAAGGTCTTCTTTTCACTAGGCTTCCAGCGTTCTTGACTTAATTTGGGACTCAACTGTTATCACTCTTCATAATCTTCAAAAGCTTGACTAAAGAAAGCAATGGGTTGTTCCAAACCTTCATCATTCTGCTGTATAAGCATTGCTGAAATAGTACTGAAAGTAGAGAAAGCATACAAAAAAAAATCCTTACTGAAATCCGGATTGAGCAAAGTAGGAGCTTGGCTGATTACTTATTTAATAGCTTCAAAACTTCTATTACCTTCTTTACTCCAAGTGAACTCTTGATGTTTTTTAAGCATTTGAGTAAATGGCTTTACTAGTTTTGCAAAACCAGGAATGAATCTTCTGATAAAGTTAATCTTACCCAAGAAACTCTGCAATCTTTTCTTGTGTTTAGACAATGATAGAGCAAATATTGCCTCTATTCTTTCTAGATCAATAGAAAGACCAACTTTGGACACCACATGCCCAAAAAGTCTCCCCTCATGCACTGAAAAAATGCATTTCTTTGGATTCAAAGAGACTCCAAATTCTCTACATCTATCAAAAACAATCTTCAAATGAATTAGATAATCATAAGGTTCCTTTGAAAATACTATAATGTCATCAAGATAGACAAACTATTTCATTCAAAAAACCATGAAAAGCAACATCCATTGCCCTTTGAAAGGTAGCTCCAGCATTGGAGAGTCCAAAAGGCATCTTCTTGTAAGCAAAAATATCCCATTTGGTGGTGAAAGCAATCTTATATTGATCTTGCTCTTTCTCCAGTATCTGATTGTACCCTGAATACCCATCCAATAAAGAAAACCATTGTGAACCTGAAACTTTTTGCAAGATTTCACCCATGGAAGGAAGTGGATAATGGTCTTTTAATGATACTCTATTTAAATCTCTGAAATCTACACCAAGTCTTATCTCTCCATTCTTTTTTCTTACTGGAACAAAATTTGCAACCCATGTTGAATGCTTAATAGAAAAAATAATACCTGACTCAATCAGCTTTGTAAGCTCCTTTGTCATGAGAATCTCAACCTTGGAGTTGATTGGCCTTTGCTTTTGTCGTACCGGTTTTGCATATTGTTCCAATTCAATAATATGTTGTGCTAATCTGGGATCAAAACCTTTCAAATCATGGTATTCCCAAGCAAAAATATCCATAAACTCTTGACATAACGAAATGAAAGCTACTCTCTCAGAATCAGTATTCACTTTACCCAAGTTGAGTTGCTTACCTTCAGTGATGGTAATTGGCTCATAATGCTCTTTCTTGGAAGAAATACTCACTGTCTTTCCTTGGCTAATCATCTTCATTGAAAATGCTCTCTAAAGTCATCAAACTTTTAAGCATCTTATTTGATTTTAATTGCACAATATGATTTCTATATTGATCCTACAATTTATCATGATTTATTTGGCAAAACTCTGCCTCATTCTGTAGCAAATATGCTATTTGTTTGTCAGAATCAAAAACTTGCCAATTTACATCATTATTGGGAATTGAAGGCCTGCATACCACTTTGATATGAGTCTGATTTTTATTGTCCTTAATCTGATCTGGAATATCATACTGTGCACCTATGGCAGCAAGTCTATCACCATGTTGATTTGCTCCTCTAAGAATGGAGTGAATGTCAAATGCAAAAAAATCTTCCATGAGATCCCAAAATTTATGTTTGTAGGCCTTCAAAAAAGGATTCTTTGTTGCACTTAAACCTCTAACTTGTTGGACTACCAATTCACTGTCACCTTTCACCTGCAAGAGCTTAATATCTTTCTTTCTAGCCCACTGAAGACCATAAATAAGAGTTTCATATTTTGTAGTATTGAAAGTACAACTGAACTGAAATCTAATAGAAGAATATCTTTGATTTTGTGGTGAAACCAACATAACACCAACCCCACTACCATTCTGTGTTTTGGATCCATCAAAAAATAGATTCCAAACTCCTTGATCATGCACTAAGCTAGTGAAACTAGGCAATAAGTCACCTTCTTCGTGCATACAGTAAACTCCAAAACCAGCGTCTTCAATACTTTTGTAGGGGTCATGACCATGATTATTAGCAGCGCACTCATCAAGGAGAAGATCTGGAATAACTTCAAGAGGCTTAGAAGGCTCTTGATCAATCGTGTCATCATTTTCTTCTGAGATACTGCAATTCATATTTGGCATATATGACTCAAGGTGAAATTTAGAAATAGGCTCTCATTGAATAGTTACTTTGGTTCCATACCTGATTCTAAAAACCATATATGACTAATCTGAAGAAAAGTAACCTCCTATTTTGGCAGTGAAATCTCTAGATAGGAATAGTGCAAAATATGGAAGTAGATCAACAACATCCTGTAAAATAGTGAAATGTGGACAAACAGCAAGTATAATTTTCAGATCTTTCAATACACCCATAGTCTTGGTAGGAGACCCATCTAATTGCAAGACACCTTTCTCATGGGGTTCATACTGCAAACCTAACTTATCAACTATTGATTTGGGCATAACAAAAGTACTAGCCCCACTATCAATCATATAGTTATGAACTAGACAATCTCCAATGATAACAGAAAGGTAAAATGGAGGTGGTTTAGTCACCTTATGAGGTTGAGACTCAACAGTTGAATTAGAATTAGTTAGGACAGCACTTACTCTTTTTTTTCAGGTGATTTCTCAGAGATAGCTTTGAAAACTCTTCTTGCAACTACTCCTTTTGTCCTAAGATTAGTAGAGTATTCCACATCGAAATTGAGACCGTAGTTTTCTTCATATGATCCACAATACTGAGTGGAGAAGTGGCTGTCTTTCACTGTAATTTAGAAGCAGTAGAAGTTCCCAAATTTTGTGTAAATTGAGGAATATAAGGCCCTTTCACATTCTTATCTTTTGGATTTTGAACTTGCTGATTTGAACTCTTTTGAGGCAGCTCATGTGTAGTTGTCTTTTGTTGTGGCTGGAAAGAAGAAAGGGCTGCCCTTTCAGGGCTTGAACCTTCTCCAATTGCTCTTTTTTTGGATCTACTATAGGTTGCGATTGGATTATCAACATTAGGTAAATCTTGACTTTGATTTACAAACAAGAGTTCAAAAGAATTCTCACCTTCTTAGAAATTGACAAATGTAGTTTCAGTAGGTGCCTTACCACTACCTTCTCCTTGTTGATTTGGCACTTTTGATTTGGTGAATGAAAGAATGTCTCCATAGGGTAAAGAGGCTTCCTTATTCTGAGAAGGTGGCTGATTTTCAAATGAAGGGAGAACTGAACTTTGTTGCATGAAATATTGATGAGAACTCTCACCAATTGGAGTCATTGCCATGTTGTTTGATTGATCCCATTGATTGTTCCATTGTCCTTCTTGAGCATAATTGCTCTGAGTTGGCAATATTGTTCTTGAATTGCTTGGAGCATTAGGATTATATTGCCTTGTTTGAGAATTTTGCCCTTAACCTTGCTGATTGGATTGATATGATGGCCTATTGGGTTGATAATTTTGATTAGTATTCTGATGAGGCCTATATGGTGGAGCTTGTTGCCTCTCAATTGCAAACACCTTGTTGGTTTGAGCCTTAAAAAGACTCTCTATCTTCCCCAATCTGTTGGTTTGATCACCTTCTGTTTGATGGAACTTTGATGATTCTGGAATTGGAGCAACAGTTGGAGCAAGAGGATGAATCTTTGAAAAAAGAGGCATTGGAGGCCTTGGAGATAACTTCCCTGCTTGTATAAGGCAATTTTCAGCCTTTATTGTTACTTCAAAAGCTTCAAATAAAGTATTACCTCCCATAGATTGGATCATTACAGCCACATCTGGCTTAAGAGCTTTCAGATAATACAGAAAAGCATAGTTGAGTGTAGGTTTGATCATTGCTGAAATTCTATTCCAAGTCTTCTAGAATCTGTAATTGAAATCCACCATGAACTCATAGTTGAAACTCTTAATTGTTGTAAGTTGCTCCACAAGTGAAAGATGATCACTTTTATCTTCAAAATGTTTGCACAGAAGTTCTCCAAATTCATCCCAGTTGTTAATTGATGCAAGAGCTAAACCTTTGTACCACTGAAGTGCCTTGCCTTTGAAAGAAATTGCTAACAACCTCATTGCTACATTTTTTTGTGTCACATAATGAACTGAACAAAAATTAGCAATATCTACAATATGTCTTATAGGAGTTGTTGGATTTTCTCTTTTAAAATATGGAAGAGCCTTCAGAGCTGAAACTGAAATATCATCCCATTGAGTGATATTTAGAGGACTACCACCATTGAATGCAACAAAAGTAGGTCTTCTGAGAACAACCATCTGAGGAATATGATTTATAACAATATTTGGCTAAACAATACTGGCTTGAACAAGAGGATTTTGTGCAATAGAAGAGATAACAAAGGGTGTAGGATTTGGATTTCACTGAGAAGATTTCATTTTCTTTGATTGATAAGACAACTCAAAAAAAATTGTTTTTTTCCCCTTTACCGCTGATCTTGTAACAAATTTTGAGGGCATAAAAAATATACAAATTTGAACATGAAAATTTAGAAATGAATATAATACTCAGATACACAGATAACAATTCAAAAATGTGAATAAGTGTGTCCCATCGGGCATGCCAGAAACAAAATCCCGAAGGGTACCTACCTTTCGAGAAAGTGCAAAACAGAAGTCTGAAAGGACAAGTTCAAAAAATTCTAAGGAAAAAGGGCCATTTCAAAATTCCGAGGGGCAGTTCCAAAAAACCCAAAGGCTACCTCCCCTTCGGGAAAGTACATTTTCAGAAAACCCGAAGGTTATATACCCTTCGAAAAGGTCATTGGCAAGAATCCCGAAGGGTATTTGCCCTTCGGGAAGGTTCATTTCATGATTTCTAAAGACTTTTACAAGAAACCCAAAGGGTATGTGCCCTACGGAGAAACGCAAGCCGAAAGGAACAATTCCTTCGGACTTTTTGTCCGAAAGAACAAGGAAAAGACAAGCAAATGATTGCAGACAAGAAGTCTGAAGGAATTCTGTTCAAAGGAATTCCTTCGGAAAAGGGGAAGATCAAAAGGAAAAGCTATAAACAATTCCCGTGAACATTTTGTCCGTGGAAAATTGACTAAATAAATGCCTTAATAAATTCCCGTTTCAACATTGAAAAAGGAAATACACAGGGAAAATAACCGAGGAAAACTTCAAAGGGTAAGAAAAACAACGAAGGAAATGTAATTCCTGCGGGAAGATCACCAAAGGAAAGACAAAGTCCGAGATAATAAAGCCCAAAAAGAAAGGATGAAGGGAAATTTGACACAAAAAATCATGGACAATTTGTCCGAAAAAGTCAAAGAACAAATAAAGCCAAAATCAATAAGGCCGAGAGAAATGCATGCACAGAAACAAAGAAACTGAGAACAAAAAGCCGAGAAATAAATTCAATTTGAATACATCTCTCGCTTATCAAGATCCTTGTCCATGCAAGCAAGGGCTATTTTTAGTGGATTGGTCAAAGCTTCAGTTGACTATTCAACGAAATCACGCTTCTCCTTGGATTTCATGCAATCCAAAGCTTTCAACAGTTCAGATAGTTCAAACGGAGTTCTCCATTCAAGATGTGGCATAGCTTTGCATGTAAGTGGAGACCATTGGAGGTTGACTGGTCTTAAATTGAAGTTGACTAGATAACCTTGTTACATATCTTCCTTGTTTTTCATGCAAATGAAAATATCTCTTCCTCCAGCTCAGCTTTCAAACGAATCAAATGGAGTTCCTTATTTAGAGATTTGGCGTAGTTTTCCATGCAAAGAAGTTTGACTTTCAATGATTCCACCCTCCATTCTTCTATGCCAACCTTGGATTCATGCATGTTTGAAGATTTTTGGAGAGTGTATTGTTTATTTTTAAAAAATTAATCTTTCAAACTTGACTCCACTGCTGATTTTCTACGCCAAAGTTTGGAGATGCATGCAGATTTTGTAAAGGGAAAAGATTTTATTGAATATTTTAAATATTGTAAAAGGGTTAAGTCTTCAGTTAATTAACCAAGACTAACCCTTTCCCTTTTTAGAAACTCCACATAGGCTGTTTTAGATTTTGGTAAAGCTTATTTATTGGCTTAATCAAGCCATTTAGAAGAGCCCCGAAGTTTTAAGAAAGAAATTGTACACTGGACCATTCATCAATAAAGAAGTTTTTGCTCTGAATCTAAGCGTTGACAGAAGATAGTGTGTATTTGATTGTGCATCAGCAAATAAGTGAGATTTTTCTCCTTTTGCAGGGCCCTTCCTCACCTATCTTTCTCTATCTCAACCTTTTGCAGGGCATTTGAAGAGGTTTTCAACCCTTCATCTAAAATATTTATGCTTAAGAACAAAATTATAGATTTCATTTGATTATATGCGTGCATTAATTTCTATAACTTCAAAGGATTCGAACAATTCAGGTGCATCACCCCATTAGATAGGATTTCTTTTTCAGTTTTTCCTTCCCTTTTTCCATCCAAAAATCACAGTAGTCAAATTTATTAAAAAATATAAAGGGAACCAACCCTCTCTGGAGGTTCTTCTCATCAAAGAGTCACCCACACTCTGAGAAGTTCCAATTGTATCAGCTAGAATGAAGGTGTGCTTACACATCTTCAAGCAGGGTGCACTCCAGAGCGATAACATCAACTAAGATTTTTTATGCTTTCAAGAGGTTCTTGAACTCCATTTAATGTTATATAACCTAAGAAATTGATATTTACCTTTCTTGAAATGTAGCTCTTGCAAAAAGATTGAAAAGAGGTTTTCTAGACCTTATTTCTAGGTCTACAAACTTAGTTTCTTTAATAACTTTCTCTGTAGGTATCCTCAAACCTTGAAACCAACTTTAAAACCTCACATTTACCTTCATGCATCTCTCTACAAAGTTTCATTGCATTTGGTTGGGTTGTTTTTGAGTTAGAGTGATTTTAGTCCTTCAAATAGGCCTTGTTTTAGACCTGCAGTCTGAGATTTTTGAATATCTTGAGTTGTAAGCCTCCAAAATTCTTGAAACCACTTTCAAACCTTCACAAACATCTTAACACACCTCTCTACAAAATTTCATGCAATTTGAAGGGTTCATTTTCAAGTTATGATGATTTTAGTACACTAAAACTCTAGTTGACTGTGTACAGGCCAAGAGCATAAAATGTATAAAAATTTAAGTTTTAGAGTCTGTTTTGGAATCTTTTTGATTTGAAAAAACTCTCCATGCATATATCCTACTCTGCCACTTGATTTTAGCACTTAATCAATATCAAAAAAGATGAAAAACAACTTTTCTTGACTATTATAACTCTCTTTCTTGAACATAACAAACCTATACTTGTTTGTCCAGCTTGCAACATGCATGAACACTCATCCAAAACAATAAATATGATTCCAAGATAACAAGAACGTTCACTTATATGAATTATCAGATTGAAATTGAAGAACGGAACTAACTAGTCTCAGAATACGAGCAACGTCAATGTCTATTAGGGCCCAAAGATGCAAACCTATTTGAAGAACATAGGGTTAAGTATGGATATCTTGCATGATCTGATGTTGAATCCCCCATGGTTCTAGGTCTCTAAATGTAGAAATTAAGCCTAAAGATAGTCTCAAGGTGCGAAGACTAGGCAACAAGCTCAAATTGGATGATGCATTGAGGAACGGTTAGTTTGCAATAGATCATATGTTGAATCATGAGAGTCTGGACCCTCTCAGTGTGAGCCCAATGAACAAAACCTAGACGAGGTCCCCAAAGGTCAGACCCATAAAAAAATGTAGGCTTGACGGTTGTATCAAAGAGGCACATCTTCGAAGAAACATCCTAGAATTGGATCTAAAAGCATTGGCACTCCAAGATAGAAAGGGAGGCATATCCTTTGCAAAGGCATGACCAAGAGGCAGGCTTCATACTAAAATATGGTCCAGAAAACTAAAGCCCCAAGTAAGTGTAGGCCAATGTGATCTCCAAAGGTTCCCCTTTGTAAAGGAATTGGAAGCGGGCAAGAAAATGTTTGGAGGTGTTGAATATCATGACCTTAGTTTTGCTAAGGTTGACCACCAGCTAATGAAGCTCGAAGAAATGAGGAAGGACATCAAGTTGTCTTTGTAGACCATCAGCAGAGTGAAAGGGGAGAACAACATCATCGGCAAAAAGGAGTAAGGCTATCACCACATCACATAAAACGCAACCATTATCTGCATAGGTATGTTGTCAAATAAAATCCTCTAGCTCGTCAATGTAATTGTTGAGGGTTAGAGAGAGAGGGCATCCCTACTTGACCCCAATGGTACTCTTCACAAAGCTAGAAAGACCACGAAAAGTATGGAACAGACCGACAACAGTCTCATAGAGCCTCCAAGCAGTGGTAATGAGAGAATCTCGAATGCCAACATCACACAACTTTTGGAAGAGCAAATGTTGCAGAATTAAGTCAAAGGCTTTTTGGAAGTCTACAAAACAGCAAAAGACTTTGGAAGACCAATGACAAGCCTCCTCAATGATAGCTCAATGTGTAAATATGTGGTCAATTGTCTAGTATTCCCTCTTGAAGCCGGCTTGCCCCTTGCTCTAAGATTACCCCCCTCTAAGAGCTCGAAAGCTACATGTCTAACAAACTAACACCATGGCATAAAGTTTGGCAAACGAATGACTAATTATAATGGTTTTGTAGTTGCTAGGGTTGGAGCTATATGCAGACTTAATAATGGGATGGATTGTGTGATGAGACCAAGAACGAGGAAAACCCGAGTAAATAACCTCATTAAATAGCTTTGCCACAACATATGAGGAACTCAGACTGAAGGCCCTCGCAGTCCACTGCGTTGTTGGTACATAACTTTTGTATAGCCATCCTGACTCTATTGGTAGAGAAAACAATAGAGTGTGATGGTGGGGTGGAGACAAAGACAGCAGGCTGCTTTGGGATGATGTAGAGAGAGCTGGCATAGGAAACCCATGCCAAAGGATTGATGTCAAAAGCAAGGGTCCTTCTCAGGAGGAGAATGCACCAAAAGATCTTAGGAGAATGGTAGAGGCCAGCAAGGAAACCCAGTCATCTAGATGTAAGAAACTCATGTCTCTTTCATCAGAAAAGACAATGAAACTCTACGAGTGATGGGTGTGGAGGGAGGGTCATGGACTCGGACATATCAAATTCTCCAATGCAAGTATTTACACTCGTAATCATACCAATGGTCATAAAACAGGACACATGGGGACGAAGTGAGCAAGAGTAGTGTACGATGTTGGGGCAAGAATCAGGAGCTGCGTCCTAGAGGGCATGATGTAAAAACAACATGGAATTTGTGGTGGAGAAAAGAAGGGAATAGTATCTGAACATAAGTTGGGAAAGCCGAGCAGCATAGTCAATGGTGTACTCATCATAAAAGTGGATCGTGGTGTGGCGAGCGCTGGGGAAAGTGGTGGGAGGTGGTGGGGGATAGGAGTGAGAAGCAGCATGTAGGGTGAAAGTCAAGGCAGCATGGTCAAGTAGTGGGAGCTGATGGGAAATAAGAAAGTCCCAGATGAAAATATCTCCATGGCAGTCTGATGTTAGAGAAAGATCTTTTTTCAGAAATTCTACAGGCAGAAAATCCAAGAAAATGTTTTTTAAAGAAATTCAGATAGACACGTATCTCTCTTACACGATGAAATTGGGATCAAAATAGCAGGTCAGAGAATGCAGATTCTGGAGATTCAATAAGTCGTAAATTCAACAAACAAATCTAGTAGATACTGAAAAAATCCCGAAGTTTCTCTCCTGGTGTCTGAAATAACAAACAATTTTAGTTTTATATTTTAATTTTAAAAACAAAATAGGCTTTACATCAATAAACATTTCAAATATGGTATGTGACGAGAAATGCCCAGGATTCCTGTAAAAGGTTTGCAGTCCCTTACACACCCAAAATGCCCCAATATCGCATGGAAAATGCCCTCAAATTCCTCTGTTTTCCTGCATTTTGCCTTTATTTCAAAAACACTGGAAATTCTTTGTAGATCAGCATATAAATAAAACTGTGAATTCATGTAAATAAAGAAGAACTTCATAACTAGATCGAGCAGAGCAAAATTGAGGATGATTTTCAGGAGGATGAGGACGAAAATGAAAAGGTTTCAGAGATCTTTTGAAATCCTAAAGCTTCATCTTTGCACCCCCATGAAATGATCCTTCAAAACCCTGGCAGGAAGAAAACCATAAGTTTGCAAAAAAACATTGAAAATGAGATCCACAGTTTTCAAAAGGGATGGGCATAACATTTTCGACGGGACAAAATTAATTTGAAATTAATTCAGTTAGGGAACGAGGACAGGAAAGGCAAATGAGAAAGGTGGAAGGAGGGACATAATAAAATGGTAAAACGCCTATTGGCGTGATTAGAAAACATGGTACAACATAACTTGATGCAGTAAACCACCATGACTTATGGTATCCTGGTATGTTGCTTTGAGGAAATGATAAAATGGTATCCTGGACTAATGAGTTTATACATCTACAAGTAAATACTTTCTACATTAACAGTTTACCGCTAGTCAAGCATATAAGCTA
This sequence comes from Torreya grandis, assembly GCA_037957365.1. Lineage (NCBI taxonomy): Eukaryota > Viridiplantae > Streptophyta > Pinopsida > Cupressales > Taxaceae > Torreya > Torreya grandis. The sequence goes on from JARHVA010000236.1 coordinate 6,466,907, forward strand.
TCAATCTAGTGTTCTACCATCAAATGACATTTTTGCAGCATGTATAGATTCTATAACCTGAAAGAATTCCATTCTCAGGAGTAAGCTTCCCTCCCTAATATCATTGTTACTTCTCTGGGTTTCCAACAACACCTTGATTTCCACCAGGTCTGAGAATCAGTTTAATATAGAAGCCTGCCTGTCATAATTTGAACTTGAGTCATTGGCATAGACAGACTCCAACTTGCCACTAGACCACATCCCGCCAACAATTTTGTGATGTATATAGTTAACAGGAAAATTAATTGACATGCATAACAAGCTAACAAGCAGGCTATTTTCCAAAGTCTGCATTTTATACTCTGCTCCAAAAATGTAATAGCATCTGTAATATTTTATCAAGCAAAATAAATTTCATGATATTTCAAAAAACAAACAATCACTTTCCATGCTGACTTTCCTATAAGCAGTAAATATACCCGGTAGTAACTTCCTATTACCATGGCAATATCAGAGTAGCACCGTAGTAGTAGCTGTACAACCAACCACACTGCCACTTCTGCTTCTGGGTTCATCACTTCCAACTGAGAAACAACAGGCCCCAGTATAAAGAATATGCAGTCATAATATAGACTTTTTGTCGATGAGCTCACAAGGCCTGGCACCAGACAGAGAAATGAAATACCTAACCGCAGTGTACGTTCAGCAGCAACTCTCTGGGGTTGGTTGATTGCTATTTGATTTAAAGTGACAGTTTTACCTCCTAACGCATGAAGCCAAAAGATTACCTGACATTAGCAGGAGTGGTGATCAGACTACACAATACATTATGCTGGTCATAAACAGATGATAAGTAGAAAATAGTGGAAGGTTTATATTACTATCCTGACAATTAGAAGAAACATACACTAGCTAACAGAGTTCACCTCCTCATGAGTGGGCTCTAAGTCACCTGCACAGATGAGTAGACAGTATAGCCTTAGATGCCCATGCAACTGCCCTTTCCAGCCCTGCTCATGAAATATAGCTTCAGCATCCACAAGAAGTGCTTGTCGTACACGTTGAACAGTCCCCTCCGTGTCTTTAACAGGGTGGGGAAGCGGTCTAGCACCAGTATATTCTTTTAACTGCTTTGAAAGGTTATTTGCATGAGTTAAACTTGGCAGAAAAGATGAGGGCTTCTTTTGTCCCAAGCTCATAAATGAAAGGATCCATTCAAAGGTCTCTTTACCAGAAAATATTACTCTTGAAAAAAATTCAAGCTCATCATGCAACAGTTCAAGAGTAATGTGCACGACCATGTCTGCAAAGGTACGTTTTTTAACAAGGGCTTCCCGACAAGTTAAGGCTAACTGAGGAACAGATCGACACAGAAGAACAAACACCCAACAAGCTTGTTGTATACAATGAAAAACTGCAGGATTTAGTTTATATTTGCTAGCATCCTTGGAAAGTTGACATGGAGCCGTGTTGTCAGTGAAAAAAGATATATCAGAATATATAGGGTCTATTTCAATTTTTCTCAAGTGCTTTGATAAAAATTCAGCAAGCAATATCACACTCCCTTGCTGCAAGAGAGGATTATTTATTAAGACAGCTGCTAGCAGAGCCCCACCCCACTTTGCCGTAAGCAGGCCCTTCACTAGAATTTCTGCACATCAAATTCAATTTAGTAATCACATTAGTATATATTTATAAAAATTGATGTATATCAAAGTTGATTAAAAGACTCAAAGACACGCTTAAGAAGCCCTATCCCTTCATATTTATTAATTGATGTATATCAAAGCTAAAGAGGCCAAATCAGTAACTAAGAAAATATTGTAAAGTTAAGAATTATGGATCTCAAAGATTTGAGAGATTAACACGTCTTACGGAAAGTTGAAACCTGGTTCTAATAGATCAGGACAACGGGAAACTGCAATTGGAAGCATAGAAAATAGATCTGAAATGCAAGCCTCACTGCTCCAAATGCTTCCCTCAGCTTTGCACTGTTGAATCCACCAGCTTCCCACATTGGTGCCGGAATCAATTATACAAAAGAAATTTGATGCGCTCTTATGCAAGGAAGTGATTGCAATCTTTGCTCGATGAATCTGCAAAATATCATGCCAACCATAGCACGTTGTGAAATTTCAAAGAACCCATGCTATGAAAATCACATACTAACAATAAGAAACAGAAAAGACAACTAAAAGCATTAATGGCAGCATGAAAAGAACTGCAGATGCAGAGTAGAATAACATCAATCAATAACAAAACAACATTTCACAGGCCCAAGAAAGCGGTGGAAGAAGAATTACAAAGGAAAATTAGAGTAGTAAAGTGTTTAAATTTCCCACCCAAGTACTTAGTATGTCAAAACTTTATCCAGGACTGATAAGCATCCTTTACTGAAGAAAGAGATAAAAAGGGACTTAATCTATCGTTCTTTGTTTCCCACATGGTTCTCTCAATATCTGCTATGAAAACTCTCATACAACCAAATAATGCTACAACCAAATTCACCTATATTCTGGTTGCCTAACGAAGTAGGAGAGCAGACAAGTAATACGGTTGAGATGATATGGATTAGAGAAATCATGTGGAGGGAAAGATTTGAAGGCCTTGACCCACTAATTATTGAAACCGGACTCAAGGTCTTGGCTAATCTCCTTTCCAAAAAAAAACATCGTTATCCTAAGAATTGGCAACTAAAGCTCGTGATAAAAGATATTAAGAAACTGATAGTTAAATTCCAAGACATTTTTTCAATGAAAAAGAAATTCCAAGACATTGAAGTTATTTAAAATATGATAGATGTTAATAAGGTCGCCGATTTACTGGCAAAAGATACCACTCTTCATCCAGGAATCTGCCTTACTGATTGGATTATGGATTGCATGGAGATTGTTAATTTGCAATGTCTGTCAATGATGTTTAAAAATGAATGTGGAGCAGCAAGTGGTTAGTGGCCATGGTTACCTCACATGACCACAAGATGTGTGAAAAAATGTTAGCTATTTGCTGTAGCATGCATATTTATGGGATCCTCTTTCTCTGGACTTATTATAGCAAATATATCCAAGGGATGAATATCAATGCCAACACTTATAACTATGTTAATTTTCAAAGTTTGTCATATGCTAACCCATTTCCTAGGGGAGCATTACAACAGAAAAGGGGATGAATCTTAAACATTAGAGAATTTCTAAGATTTGGAGTAAGCTTGAGAGAATGGGATGCATTCGTGATAAAAGCAGGGGCCACCAGGACATTCATTTTACATCAAGTGAGATGAAGTAATGAATTGAGGTCTTGTTGATGAAAATGAATGGGAAGGCTTCTCTTCTCAAGTTTTATATATTTGCTAGCAGATTCGTGTGGCATCATGGCTGTGAGTGGGGATTAGATTGGAAGAGACATGGGATGTTTCAAAACTATTGCTGGGTTCATTTGCTCAAAAATGATATTTTGATTTCTGCTCTCTACCAAAAGAATTGCAAAACTCTTCATTTATGTTGCTTCTGTGGTACCAGTGGTGGATAGTAGTCTCATTCCCTTCAACCTGTAAGAAGTCTCAGCCTATTTTTTAGACGAAGGGACGGTCACTGCATTTCAGTTGATTTTCAAGGTGCAGTGTGGGGTAAGTTTGCTTCTCTTTTTGGCTTTTGATATTGATTCTCATAGTACAGAAATGGGCATGTAGACCAAAGAGAACCTGGGTTGACACCTCTTTCTTGGCTAAGAAAGTTCATTTTAGTGGTCTAAAGGTGTGAAGGCCTTAGATTGGAAGAGCTGTGGGGTGTTTCAAAACTATCAACTGGGTTCATTTGTTCCCAATGCTTTGCAGTTTTGGTTTCTGCACTCTACTAACAGAATTGCAAACCTATTCATTGTTTTATTAACAATTTGATGCTTGGACAATAGTCCATAATAAAAAGGAAAAAATAATCAAAAAAATTGTGTCAGGGTTTTGAAATCGACGTTTCATATCACACCGCATGATCCATCAAACCTCTTCAATTTTGTTGCTACTCCTGTATGATGGGCACTGGCAGGGAATCATATTCCCTTTCCCTTCAGACTGGAAATGACCTAAGCTCATTCTCATAGAAGAAAGAACATGTACGTGATTCTGTTCGTTTTCATGGTGCAGTGTGTAGAAGTTCGCTTCTTTCTTTGGCTCTTGTTCTCGATTTTCTGTGTACAAAATGGCAAGTTCTCTGTATAAAAAATGGCAAGTGGACCAAAGAGAAACCGTGTCACCACTTATTTCTCTGCTAAAAGAGTTCATTCTAGTGGTAAGAAGCCCTTAAAGGAATTTAAAGGAGGCTGTTTTGAGCAACTCTCTGCCGAAAATTTTGCTTTCTTGAATAAGTATGGGCAGGACCGCCTCTTCACAGTTGAAAATTGGGAAATCTGAAAAAAAAAGGCATAGTCAGAAAGATCCTGCATTCTCTAGAGGCCAAGGAAATGTGTTTAAACCTGGTCTTGTTGACCATGGTATTGCTGAGACTGCTAGGATTGATGGTGCAATAAAGGTTGATGATACAGTGGACAAAATTGATAAAACTAGAACCAATATATCAGGATGACAGGAAATACAGTGAAATATCTAGCAACCAATAAAGGGATGGAAAAGTTAGGTAAAATAATTTAACTTATCCTTTTCCCTCCATGGCAATAAAGCTAATCTGAGAAGACTGCACCAAAGCTCAAAAGCTAGCTCTTCATTAATATTTGTAAAACTTAGAATCAGAAAGAGGAAAGACTTAATTTCACTAAAAATTTATCTTTATGTACACTCAGACAATAAAAGGGTGGAAAAGCTATGCAAGATAGTTTTAACTTATCCTTTTCCCTCCATGGCAACAAAGTTAATATCAGAAGACTGCACCAAAGCTCAAAAGCTAGCTCTTCATTAAAATTTGTAAAATTTAGAATCAGAAAAAGGAAAGACTTATTTTGACTATAAAATTATCTTTATGTACACTTAGTAGAGCCTTTTCATGATTGAATCAAGCAAAGGAGAATAATAGTGTAATGGATAAATCATTAAAGCCACTGATCCAAATTTCGGATCAGTAAATGTTAGCCACAAGGGTTAACTATTTATCTATTCTCATTGCATAATATTGTAACTTAAAACCCTCTTTCTATTACTCTTTGTTAGCTGTAACCATTGAAAGCATTCAAGAAGAAGTTGCGACACTCTACGACCTAAAACTCAAAAGCTAGCTCTTCATTAAAATTTGTAAAATTTAGAATCAAAAAAAGGAAAGACTTATTTTGACTAAAACATTGTCTTTTTGTGCACTTAGTGGAGCCTTTTCATGATTGAATCAAGCAAAGGAGAATAATAGTGTAATTGATAAAACATGAAAGCCACTAATCAGAATTTTGAATTGGTAAATGTTAGCCACATGGGTTAACTAATTATCTATTCTCATTGCATAATATTGTAACTTGAAACCCTCTTTCTATTGCTCTTTATTAATTGTAACCCTTGAAAGCATTCGAGAAGAAGTTGCGACACTCTATGACCTAAAACAAACAGATTTTGGTACAAAGGCTAAAAGAATATGATGTCATCAAAAAGTATAATTTGATCGCATATTTGTGTTCCTCACTAAAAATCATGCAATTTTAAAAAAAAAGCATGTCAATGTGAGTTCGTATGTGAAAGTTATGGTCTCCAAAAGTTTGTACATTTTGTCGGGTGATGAAACCGCCCCAACAGTTTTGCAAGCTTCTATGACGGTTACATGACCGCCCAGACAGTTTTGCAAGCTTCTATGACGGTTATGTAACCGTCCCCCACAAGCTTAACCGGTGGTTTCATCACTGCCCCAGCGATTTCGTCACTGCCCCAGCAGTTTCGTAACTGCCCAACAGTTCTGGACTGAAAATTCTAGCATTTATGTCACGAGACAAAGGACGATGCGAGAAACGGCTGCACACGGTTCCTCTCCATCTTCTGAATCTTTTGGGTTTTTGTTTCAAGCTCCTTTGGTGCCTAAGTTGTATATAAATGTATGGAGACAGTCTTTGTAAGCATGGGAGATGTTCTCAACAAGCTTTCTTCATGATTGTATGTGGATTTCTGAGTTGAAGTGTGGAAAGAAGAAGGAAGGGAGCAAGTTGCAGGGCATGTGAGTGTTTGAACATATTGTAATGCAAAATATGTTAATAAAGGCCTCAAGAAAGCAATAAACTTGTAATTGCAACATGAGATAGTGGAAGAAGGAGGAGATACCTCACTTTTGCTGGAGTTTTCTCGATATGAATTTCTCCAAGATAATCTTGTCTCTTTCAATTCTGTTTTGCTATAATTTCTTGCTTTATTTTCATTGTTCAATCTTCCTTTCAGTATACAACACTTGCAATTCATTCCTAAGCATATTTAATGACTTTTTCTCAAGCAAATAGTGATTTAGTCAATTAAGTAATTGTTAAGAATGTATAAGATCCGTGTTGGTGAAACTTAGTGTCGAATATCCACCTAATTTACGAATCAAATTGGTATCAAAGCTAGTTAGAGTCCCATAGTGTGCGGTTTGTTTGGTTATTATTTTATAGATATATATCTATTACAAGAGGAGCAATTGCTAGTGGAAAAGGTAATTAGGTCTCTTTACAATAAGAGATATCCACAAGAAAGTGGAAGAGAGAAGTGAGAAGTATGTCTTCCGAAGGTGAGAGGATACCTGAAAATGGAGGAAGATTCTGCAAATTGGAAGAGGATGTTGCAAGCATATATCAATCCATGGATGAACTTAGGAAAATTATGAAGGTGATCATGGCAAAGCTGGAAGTTTCCATGGATACTTTTGAAGCAAGTGAGGAGCTTAATGCTTCCAATCATGAGAAAGAGAAGCCTAAATTCAACAAAGCTCCACTTCCATTCAAAGCAGAGGCAAAGACTAACATTCAGCCCTATGAAGGTGAGGTAAATGCGGATAAACTTGATCATTGGTTAGCCCAATTGGAAGTTTACTTTAATTTACATTGAATTAGTGAAGAGCAACCAATTTCTTTTGCAAGGTTGAAGCTAGCTAGTCATGCTCTAACTTGGTTTGAGAGTTATCTTAGTCCTTTGGTTGTTAAAAAGCTACCACCATTTAGTAAGTGGGATGAATTTAAGACTTTAATTAAGAGGCCATTTTATCCTATTGGTTATGAAGAGGAAAGGTCTATTGAATGGCAATATTTGAGGCAACAAGAAGGCCAAAGTGTGATGGTCTATACAAGTGAGTTTCAAAAAAATCCGGTCCAAATGGGAAAAGATACATTTGATCGTGATATGATCATGAATTATGTTGGAGGGTTGCATAGTCACTTAAGGAGGCCCGTTTTACTTGCCAAGCCAAAGGACATAAATGAGGCTTGTTCTCAAGCCCACTATCTTGAGATGGATGAGAGTAAGGGTCCATCCTCCTCTTCAATGTCTTCTGAAGTTCCAAAGAAGAAAGGCAAGGTCAATGTTGCTACTACGGTTGCCAAGAAGGATACTCAACAACATTGTGGGCATTGTGATGTTGATAGCCCACTTCAAGGATAAATGTTGGAAGTTACATCCAGAATTGCATCCGTTTAAAACAAGAAAAAGAAAAAGGCCATGATGTCACTTCAAGCAGAAGAGATGCATTGTAACCCAAATGTGAATGATAAATTGTGTTGTACCTACATGCAGAAAAAGATATGTTTGAATAGTCATCATGCTCAAGACAAAGGTGAACCTTCTAAACTCTTCCATATCAAAGTTCAAATTAAGATGGCAAAGGTTGATGCTCTTTTTTATTCTTGCTCTCAGTCAAATTTAATTAACAAAGAGATGGTAGGAACACTTGGGTTGGAAATATATGATCATCCTAATCCCTATACTCTAAGATGAGTGAAACAAAGGGAGTAGAGATAAGGGTCTCCAAACAATGCAAAGTCAAGTTTGCAATAAATGAATATTTCATTGATGAAGTTGTTGTAGATGTTGCACCAGTTGACATATGTGGGATAGTTTTTGGCAATCCCCATATGCATGTTAGAGACGCTTTTCCTATTGCTCTTTGTTAGTTGTAACCATTGAAAGAGTTCAAGAAGAAGTTGCAACACTCTATGACCTAAAACAGATAGGTTTTGGTACAAAGGCTAGAATAATATGAAGATGTCATCAAAAGTATAATTGGATTGCATATTTGTGTCTCTCTAACAATTATGCAATTCTCAAAAAAATGGCATGTCAATCTGAGTTCATATGTGAAAGTTATGGCCTCCAAAAGTTTGTGCATTTTACCCAGTGACGAAAGTTCCCCGACAGTTTTGCAAGCTTCTATGATGGTTACATAATTGCCCTGGCAATTTCGTAACCACCACAAGCTTAACTGGCGATTTCATAACCACCACAAGCTTAACCAACGATTTTGTCACTATCCCAATGGTTCTAGACTGCAAATTCTAGAGAATATGTCATGAGACAAATAACAATGCAAGAAATGGCTGCAAACAGTTCCTCTTCTAAGTCTTTTGGGCTTCACTTTCGAGCTCGCTTTGGTGCCTAAGTTGTGTATGAATGTATGGAGAGTCTTTATAAGCATAAAAAGTGTTCTTAGCAAGCTTTCTTCTTGATTGTATGTGGTTTTCGGAGTTGAAGTGTGGAAAGGAGACGGAAGTGAGTAAGTTGAAGAGCATGTGAGTGTTTGAACATATTATAATGCAAAGTATGTTCATGAAGGCCTGAGATAGTGAAACAAGGAAGAGATACCTCTCTTTTGCTGGAGTTTTCTCAATATAAGTTTCTTCAAGGTAATCTTGTGTCTCTTTCAATTCTGTTTTGCTATAGTTCCTTGCTCTATTTTCATTGTTCAATTTTCATTTTAGTATACGACACTTGCAATTCATTCCTAAGCACATTTAATGACTTTTTCTCAAGCAAATAGTGATTTAGTCAATCAAGTAATTATTAAAAATGTATAGAATCCATGCTAGTGAAACTTAGTGCGGAATATCCACCTAGTTTACAGATCAGCCACCAGCATTTGTTTTTGCTAATTTCTTAGCAATTAGAATATACTTGAAGCTGAAAAAAGAAGATTGCCCTATCAGCAGAAAAGTATATGCTTGATTTTTTTTTTGAATATCAATTTTATTTTCCCAGTTTAGTCCCTTAACTCTAGGTACCTTTAGCCCAAAAACCATCAGCATCCAATTTTGAACAAGGCATACAAAGGACAATGGCGTTTTGTTTGCAACATATCAACGGACATGGCCAGGTGAAAATCCTACGTGAATTTGACAATATAAACCAAAGGTAAACTATGCCTCAACAGGTGAGGCCAGATGCAAGTCATAAGTGTTTTTGACCAAAAATTAAAAAAAGGCCTCTGCCCCCTTAAAACGTGTAATTTACCAAAAAGGATATACGTATTTCCCATTAATTTCAATAAACATACATATTTTTCCATAAAATTTCATATAGCAGAGCATGAGTTCCATGGTTTTTAAAAAAAACGAAATTCACACACCTATTAACGGAAAATTAAATTTACAGAAGACGCCGCTGATCCAATCAATTTAAGCGTAAAGAAAACACAAAAATGTCATTCATTAGCACGGTATAATTACAAAAAGTTCCCCTGTATTGTAAGAAAATAAATAAAAATTTAGCGTGAACAATGAAAATAACTAAAGCATACCTCATCAGCAGCCTCAAATGTCAAGCATTCGTCTTCAGAAAAGTGTCGATTGAGCAAACCCCAATCTCTTTCCCAAGAATCTTCGTCTGAATCATCTGTATTATTCTGCCCTGGCTCTTCAACATTATTATGAGGCTTTTGCTTCTCTTCAGCTAGTGATACTAAATGACGCACTTCGTCAAAGTCGAGTGACGCGTACGACATAGCCTTGGGAGTTCGAGAGTTAGAAACCAAAGGAAAAAGAAGAGGCGGTGCAATGGAGGGGTCGTCGAAGGCATGGAGAACCAGTGACGGAATAAAGTCGTCAGCTATTGACGGGCTGACGGATTCTACTGGCGCAGGCGAAGCACCGTAGTGCAGGAAGCTGCTAATCTTTTCGGCCATTAATTGTTGACTTGCGGAGCTGGCCTCTTCTAAATTCGAAGTCTGGAGCCACTAGCTACGTAAATATGAGGCGCACGTTGAAATGTTTCTGCTCTATATAGTTGTTAGCCCGCTGGAAAAACTGAGCTAAAATTGGGCAATGACGGTGAAATCATGGGGTTTTTAAGATAAATTTATTAGTAGCTCCTGCAAGCAGGGATTATTGTAATCTATTGAAACAATTTTTCTTATTCAAGATATTAATAAAATATAAAAAAAATTATTTTATATTAAATTTTTTTAAGGTTTTTATTTAATTTCTTTTAGATTTTAATAAAATTCCTAAAACTATTTATTTATCATTTTTTTGGTTGATATGAGAATTTTTTTTGTAATATAGAATTATTTTAATTTTTAAAACAAAAAATTCAATGATGACATATGTACAATAACAATTATTACTATATTAAACATACTTTTTTATTTCGTATATAAATCATCAAATAATTTTTTTAAACGAAAATTTAAATGATAACATGTGTCCAACAAACTTCCACAAAATCTTCAATATAATTATTATTATTAAGTGTTAATTAAAGGTAATAACTTTTAGTTATTAAATTCTTGGAACTAACATCCTTCTCAAAAAATAGGGACTTGACACTTAAGTAAAATATAATTCAACACTCAGTGCTCTATTGATTATTTAAAAATATTATTCTGTAACTCGTACTAAGCACGTATTTAATTAATTACATAAAAATATTATTATTATTTTAACTCATATTAAATTTAATTGTGAATAAGATATATCTATTTAATTAATTAAATAAAGATATCATTTTTATTCTTATTTCAATTATATTAAATTTAATTGTAAATAAGATATATATGCACTTTCTTAATCATTTTATCCATTAAAATTAAAAATTTGACACTTAGTAAAATATAATCTAAAAATCAATTTTCTATTTATTAATTAAAAACATTATCTAGATGCTACAAATTTTATTAAACAAAAATTTATAAAAATCCTTATATCATCTTATTCACAATGTTTTCAATCATATGTTTTTAAAATTCTTTTTATTTTAAATTTTATTTATGATCCTGCTATGCGGCTCTTGTTACATATTGAAATCCGTCTCACCAATAAAAACAAATTATTTTTTTATATTATTAAGTTTTAACATTAATTTTGAAATATAGTGTTAAAAACAAATAAGAGTTAAATTATTTTTTTATGTATAACTATTAAATTTTGGGACATAATCAATTTTTTAGGGAAATCAGTGTATTTTCATGTTAAAATTCAAAAAAATATTCAGTGTTATCTAATAAAATTAGATATATTATCAAATTTAAATATTAGTTATAGTCTACCAAAATTAAAAAGCATACAATGATAGGGTTATGTTGTAGCCCTGATGTTTTTATTTTTTTTATTTTTTTGTGTAATCGAGGGTGTCCTGTAACTTTTATGACATTGTATTATCACCGCATTGGGCCCAGCAATCTAGCACACACTTCGGCGTGCTATCGTAGGGCGAGTCCAACGGACTAATCTCTTGGGCTTATGCTAGTGCCCCATCCGATGCTCATGGTTCAATCAAGGCTCGAACCCGTGACCTAGTGGTCACCGTTGCAACGGTATGCCATTGAGGTATAACCTTGGGAGCAATCTCAATGTTATTATGAAAAATAAAATAATATTAAATTTGTTCCTCAGTTTTGGAGAAAACTCCATCTACTCTATACCTTCTAGATAGTTTTGTATCGAAAATACCTAATCCTAGTGTTGTCAAGTGTGGTTGACCCACTGGAACAACTAAATGCTAGAAGAATGGGCTATGGGTTTATATTTTAGAGTGTTTGCTTTCTCTTTTTATTGTGGTTTCTTTATGCATTTTCACTTAGTATTGTTTTGGCATATTACTTGTAGATGTGCACTCTACAAGAGAATATGCCGCATATAAGTGCCATGCTGCAACGAGGTTTACGACTCCCAGCACTATCATAACGAAGCTATGGTATGAATTGAGGTTTTATTTCCTTTCAATTTCATTCAAATTTTGGGCATCCCTAGGTCATGGGTTAGAGTTCTTAGGGTTTTACTAGTGTGTTTTTTGTCTTTATGTTTGTATGCATTTTTCAGTTGGGTTATAGGAATATTTAGTTTATTATGTTGTGACCTTGGCTCCTGACAGGATAGTCAATAGTCACAGTTTTTATATTGGTTGTCCTAGGTACGATTTCGATGGAGAATAAGTCATGTAGGTGTGGATGTCCAATGAAGGAATTGAATTGGGTCGTGTATTGACATAGAATAGGGCAGATATGGGGATCAAGGCCTCAATTATAAGAAATTATTCCAGCGTTATTTATGGAAATTCTTATTTTTAAAAAATGAAAGGGAAATCCATGTTAACTATTCTTTGTTCTTGTTCAATTTTATTTTTATTGGATGTATAGAGCCATTTGTCAGACCCAGAGTAGTGCCGCGAGCTCCTCAGATACAAAATTGAATGGGTAAGTAACCCTATTTCTCTTGCCAAGCTCTAGACTATGGTAACAGAAGCACAAAATTAATTTGCACATATAGATTTGGAGAGAAGTATAAAGGCATCCAAAAATGGCAGGGGTAGTGTATCCAAATCATTTTTATTTGGCACCAGCATATGTCAGATTTGGCGAATCTGCGAACATTGCTACATCTTTCTCCAACAAAATGGCTTTGCTTCTCTACGGCCTTCACCAACAGGTGTAATTTATAGGTATCATTATATTTCCCCTCAATTTGTTTAGTATTATGAGCTCTGTTTGAATCCCATCGTTCCTTAAATATTTGTATCAAAACTACCTTGATTTACAGTGTAGGGCTTACAGGCTCCTTTTATTTTATTTTGTTTTGTTTTGTGTATTCGTCGATGATTGGACCATGCAATGTTGTGAGGCCCCAAGCATGGAAATTTGTGGAGCAAAGAAAGTGGTCTAGGTATGTATATTTTTGGTATTTTTTCTTATTTTTCATTTATTTTTTTTATTTCTATTGTGTCAATTAAATATTACTCATGTCGGTTGCATTTGGAACCTTAGGGTTTCTTTTTATGCAAGATATTGTTCATTCGTAGAGAAAAGGAAAAAAAAAGCCCATAAAAAATACTCTATTGGGATTAGACAAGGACACTAACTTTAATACAAAGCTAAAGATCCACCAATAGGCTAGACCACAAAGGATAATGATTAGCATCCTTGTACCATTATTGGAATCATATGTCATTTCTTAGGTTTTATTATCTAGATTCTATTGGTGTGTATTGACCTATGTTTTTATTTTTAGATGCTTATTATTTTTTTAATTAGACCATGCACCCTTTGATTTTTATCCATGAGCCATGCTACCATATTGTTTTTGTTCTCGATCATGCTACCATACCTCCTGTTTTTTTAAAGAAAAATAGCTTTGTACTCTATAAATTTGATTTTCAAACGATAAAAGCTAATTTTTCAATAAGAAATTATAAATCAAACTTTGACCTGCTCACATAATAAATAATGTTATTTTGTTTTATCAATTATCCTAGGGTTTTTGAAGGGAAACTGATCACTGGTTGATTCAATGTGCAGACATTGTACAAGCAATAGAGAGGAATTCGGGCCACTGAATTACCAAAGCTACTCCTGTATGACACATGGCAAAGCAATGATTTATTGCTTTCAGTTATAGAGCGTGACAACCAAATAAACAAGTTTAAGGGGGATTTTTTAATTCCTATAAAGGGAATTGGAGAATTACAACATAAAGTGTGTTGCATTATCCATAATAGATTCTTACAAAATTCAGTGTCTAAGTTTAGCAGGTAATTTGTTGCAAGGTGTGGAGTACCCCTCTACACGAGTTGTTGCTCGTAGGGTCAACTCATCCTACACAATGATGATGGATATTGATGTCAAGGAAGCAATTGGAGCTTATCAAGATAAGCCCATGACATTTATGTCCATGTGGAGGAAATCTAATACACCATGGGTGAGGTCCAATGTACATGCTCTGGTATTTGCTAAATATTGTTATTTCCACTGTGAATATATTTGTAAGGTAAATTAAGATAGTTTTAATCCTTGGTAAGGTCTCAAGATAGACTATAGATTTCCATTGTGAACATATGTATTATGTGGTTGACATGGTATAAATTTATTTCTGAACGGTAGACTATCTCAAGTATTTGCGTACATTTTTGAAATAAATTCAAATAGTTACAGTGAATTTTTAACAGTTAATGTGATCCATCATATCAGTTGAGTCGCACATCTGGTTTTGTCGATTTAAGACTACGTCACCTTCAAACAATTACACGCATTTTTGAAATCAATTCAAATAGTTATAATCAATTTTTAGTGGTTAATGTGATCCACCATATCAACCGAGTCACATCTGGGTTATGTGGATTTGATAGTCCATCACCTTAAAAGTTATTTTTATTTCTTACCTTGGATGGAGCTAATGAACAATTTCAACATGATTATAGTTGTTTATGTGATAAAAAATTAATTATGTCTCACATTAACACGTCTATTGTTACTGAATGTATTCTTTGAGTCTTGCTGACCCACTTTTGGTCATCCATGAACATTAACATAATTTATTTATTTTTATTATCTTTTTACTTAGATTTATCGATGCATTACTTTTCTATAATTTGAATGCATTTTATACTGATTTGAACTTTACTTTTAACGGGGATTTTGCAGCTGTCTTTTGTTTTATTTTATCTATTTGTATGCGAACAACCATATTGAAATGAGGACACATTTCCACAATTGACCACTATACAATGAATAGGTTGATGTTTTTATATTGGCTTAGCCTTCCAGTTAGGTAGTTGCATGGGGATTTAGGATTATTCCAATTCTAGACAATAACACTAATCCAATGTCTACTTTGAAGTTTTAAGTATTAGTTTTTTTATATAATCCTCAAAAGTGTGGCCGACTAATGTTTTAATTTTTAGATTTATAGGGTGTTATATAGACAAAATAGGCAAGTTTATTATCTACTTTATGTGCTCGCACTGGGATCTCTCTTCTACATTGGAGTGAATACCTCACTAGTTATAGTTTTTTGTCTTTGACATATGCTCTCTTAGTTTACTATACCTAGGTACTCGCAAAAGATGAAGGACCAGTTTATATGAGCTAGGTAAATATTTTATACTTTTTGTTAAGAGACATGGGTTAAGTTTTGTATTATCTTATTGATATCCTAGTATTCAAATTTAAATTCATTTTTCTCGTCATTCTAGATCTTGTTGTCCTAGTGTTATTTCAAATACTCAATTTTAAATTCCAATACATAAATCACCATAAAGCTGCACTGTTTATATTGTCAATTTTGTCATAAAAATATGAGATTGAATTTCATACTTTTTACATGGTATTTTCATATTTAAGTGCCATGATCTACTACAATAAATGTGACTTTTTTGGAATTTAATTGTAGACTATGATGAGACAACGAATCTTTCATGATGTCAAAAGGAAGATTAGAAATAAAAATTTAACATGGGTTTATAAAACTCTCTATAAGCTAGATTACTTAGTGTGGAACTCTCAAATCTGAGTTGTGATAAGCTTATATAATTTTGTAAAAATCAATGATGTAAATTAAGCCCTGATTGGATATACATGTTGGGAAGTAACACAATCTAAGTATGTCAAAGAAATAAAATCATACAAAATTCAAGTTTATAGATATACAATTGTTAAATCCCATAATTGATAACTTTTTATAAATTATTAGATAAATAAATATTCTTCGGTGATGATGCAGATGACAATCGAAAGCCTTCTTATTTCCTATTCCTCAGGGATGCTGAGAAGAATTTACAACAACTTGGTTATTAGATCATTCTCAATAGTTTGAATGAAGAAAGAGGCTAAACATTCCAAAACAATTATAATTTTCAAATTAATTTTCCCAGTTTAAGTTGTAGTTACTTAGAGAATTATTAATATGGCAATGAATTAGAATGACAATATTATATTCAAGCCTCTATCAACCCTGTTAGAAATATCACCCAATATTTGTAAAGCCACCTTTAGCATGACCTCTAGGAACTGGGAACAACACACAAATGGATATGTAATCGTATATTTTTTTAATACAACAGATAAGGAATTCAAGACACATAAACCATTGAAAAGTTCAGCATACCCTGTTCTCAGGAGGATCATTCTGTACGGATACAAATCCTATACAAATTTTTTTTGATGTTACATTTCACACCCTAGAGAGGTCAGATCTTGCAATCCCCTTTTCCTCCCAGTAGAATGAAAAACACCCAAAATCGGTTGTATATATCCTTTGAAACCCTAATTTAACAAATTATTTGTGTTTTCATAAAATGTAAAGATGGATAAGTGTATGTGTCCCCTAAAACTCTCCACTAGAACATACAATTATAAAATATACATCACAAAAAGACAAAACAACAAAATTAGTTCTTTTTAGTCACCATATAGGGTCATGCCCCATTTCCGGCTGAAGCACTCCATCTGGGATGTATTGGGATTTACAACTTATAATGTTCTATTTTAATGCAAGGCTATCTTAGAGAATGCCAAAATCCATTGTGAATTTCAAAAACCTCTATAATAAGAACATGTCAACTAAGTGTTATTTCCATGGGGTAGTTTTGTTGTTCTAGCAAGATATAATGGAACATGGTCCATGTATGGTGTACATTGATTAACTTGTTTTGAACAAGATTACTATCTAGAAAAAATATCCACAACCATACTCTGGTGATCTCCTTCATAACCTTTACGATGTCATGTAATTCAACAAGATTGTATTTGAAAATTTGTTATTTCCAGGCTTCCATTGACTCTACAAACATTTGGAATTTAAATCTAAAGGTCTTTTTTTAGTGGTTAGTTATGCTTGTGGGCTTCTCCAAAACCCTTGTGGCATTTACACCTTTGAAGAATAACATGCTTAGGCAATTCAAACATAGTTTAGTCAGATTACAGGTTTTTAGAAATAACATGTATAATTTTTTTAGTGTTTCCAAAACCCTACAATCTAATCTTTATGGGTTATGAAAGCTTCAAATCTCCACGACCATAATTAGAGTCTTAACACTAACTAACTTTAAATATTATTCCTCGCAGTAGGTACTAAAGCTGCATCATGACACTTGTTTAGAATTAGTTTTTTGTGGTTTTCCATCCTTTGCCTCCTTCCCATACAAAAAACCCAAGGTTAGACTTGATGGAAAATATATATTAAATGTGCACTCGATAATGCTCAAAAATGTTTTCCATGATATACTAGTTTGAACGTCAAATTTACTCCAAAGGCTCGCTCACACTTCATGTTAGTTTATTTTAATTATTATTATAATTTTATCCCCAAAATGAAATTATCGTTGACGGGTTTCTTATCTTTTATTGTAAGGCCCACCCCTGAGATTCATTATGGTATCTAAAGATGTTGGATGGGGGGGTTACAATTGGAGATTGGGTGTCTTATAATTATAAAATGTTTTATTTTACTTGTTGTCAATTTCTAAAATATTTGTGCTCAACTTGACACTTATTTGTTGACAGATGACGTATATGCATTGTTATAATGCCACCTTGCTCCACTGCCTTACCTTTATTCTTTTAGCCTCTATATTAGCATTGATCTACATTATTCTATGTTAACAAGGAGGAATGGCAAGAAGTAAGCGGTGTGCAGGTGATGTGTAGGGGACCGTCGATAATTAAACTCCTCTAATGGGTGGTGTTGACCTTTTTGGCCCTGCAGGCTAAAACCAGTCTCCTTCTTTCCTTGCTGTTCTGAGCCAGTTCAAATTTGGTTGCACAAGTCCTTCGGCAGAAGATGAACCAGTTCAAAGAATGAAAGGGCTTTTACAAAGCTTATTCAGACTCTTGTCCAAAGAAATTCACAAGGAAAGAGAGCTAAATAATTCAAGACACTTTTCCTTAAGGTTGGAAAAGTGGTTCAACGTCGGGGTTCAACAACATGATCTTTCTAAGAGTTAAAATTTTAAACTTTGAACCATTGAACCGTTGAACCATTAAACTAGTTCAATTGGTTGGTTCAATCAAATGGTTAATTGGCTTGGTTCAAAGGTTTGGTTCATCGGATTGGTTCAACGGCTTGATTCAAAGGTTTGGTTCAACAGCTTGGTTCAAAGGCTTGGTTCAAGCACTTGGTTCAATCGCTTTGAACTTGGAAGTATTGAACCATTGAATTATTGAACCGTTGGTTCAAGCGGTTGGTTCAAGCGATTGGTTCAAGCGCTTTGAACTTAGAAGTATTGAACCATTGAACCGTTGAACCAATTGTTGGTTTAAGTAGTTAGTTCAAGTGGTTGGTTCATGCAGTTGGTTCAAGCAGTCGAACGAATGAGCAAAACACAGCATTGAACCATTAAACCATTGAACCAATTATTGGTTCAATCGTTCGGTTTAATCAAAAGGTTCAAGGGAGTCTCCCAAAGCTCGAAGGACAAGTGCCCTTGCGAAGGGCAGGGAACACTTGCAAAGGAATCAAAGGAAAGGCCAAAGGAATCGACCAAATGGTGATGGGCATGTGAACGTCAACTTTACAACAATAAAATAGCCTTTGCTCTTTAAATAAAAGGTGCAAACCTGAAGGAATTCAAAGGCTTAAAGCCAGAAGGAAGAAATCTTCGAGGAGGGAGTCCAAAGAGCTGAAGAATTAGCATAGCTCCCGAAGGATGAAGGAACCAGAAAAGACAAAGCCAGGAAGAGGCAAAAGAACTAAGTGCAGAAATGGACAAAACAATCCAAGTGGCAAAGGAAGGTGTCAACTCAAGGAGTTACTCCAGCGGTTGACACAGTATTTGCCAAGTGGTCATCAAGGGGCACAAACAGTGAATGGCGTGACCCATTTTTTTACTTTGCATTGATGAGCAGACAAACAGTGTGAATGCCTTGGAGCTATCTTATTTGCAGACAGATGGTGTTGCCCATGCTTTCACAATAATGTTTGGATGCCAAAGTCAAGACTAGCAACTGACACAACATGTTCTTTTAGTGACTTCCTCTTCCCAATGGCATTCAATGCAGCATGGGTAGCGCTTTCCAAAAGGTGCCAAAGGCATTTTTCTTCCTCTATATATTTTAAACTTCCCATTTTGAGAAAAAAAATATCTTGGCTTGTAAGGTGGAGCTTTGCCAGATTTTACCTTGAATCAAGACATAACAATTTTACCTCCATTTGAACTTACACTTTTGCATATGTCTATGGTTTTGTTTTGTGTTAAGTCATTTTTCTTTTATGCTTTCACAGAACGATTCCAGCATGTCTAGTGTATTGTGAAGTTTCTTCTTTTACAGGTTAGCCAGAAGTGTCCATAGCAGGAATATAGGTGCATGTGAATAGGTTGCCAAAGTGTGTCTTATAATGCCTCTAGTAGTTCTTCCTCCCTGTATCTCCATCGGATCCCTAGTTCACTGATGCAAAAGAATTTCTCGTATCAAATGAAGTGTATACCAGCTTGTTCTTGGTGGAAAGTGTAGGTTCAAGCTAAGTATATCAATCTTTTTTGGTGTATCACCATTTAGTTTAGGTTTTGTTTTCAGCATCCTTCTCTCTTTCCACCCCCCAATTGTTAGCAGTAGAAATCCAGGACCACAGAGATACATCAAAGGGAGCTAGCCCTTATCTAGAGACTCTCCCCTCAATTTTGCCAGACCCACAGGCAAGAGAGGAGTTTCCATTGTGATGCATGGAAGACAGGAGCTCAGTCTCCTGTTAAGGGTGCAATCCACAATGTCAATAGGTGGTCATATAACCTTGTGTTTTTTAGATCTCTCATGGCTTGTAAGAGATGATTTATTACATTATTTAGTTCAATTGTTCTCTAGTTTAATTTAATACAGGAAAAGGGTTTAATATATCTATTATGTATAACATTATTTCTAAGTCTGAAAGAGGTTCCTTATTTTCTTCAGATAAGATTTGATGAAGTTACTTACATGGGTAGAAGAAAAATATTGAGGTTTTCTTAGTTTACCCAAGAAATAACATAGTGGAGTAGTAAAGATGGAACAAAGTCATCAACATTGGTGTTGTATCCATGAGCACCACCATGTGCATGAAGATGATTGTGATGTTCTAACTCCCCAATATGGCCAACATGTTTTTATACATTTCTATTATGCCAACCATGCGTGTTTGATTCCTGAGGTGAGCATGTTGATAATATCCAATAGTTGTAGCATCTAATATAAGATTGCCAACTACCACTAGCATAGCTACAAATCTGACAAAAAGGAATTTCTTCCAAACTCCCTTCACGCATTCATTACCAAGAGATTCAAAGGCATCAGAGAGAGTTTCACAAAACTAGTTGCAATAATAACTCCTAAAACAAAAACCATTGTGAGTGGCCATTATTAAGGATTTTTCCAACAAAATGTTGCCCTTAACTCGAATAGAAGATGGTCATATGCTAGATTTAAAGGTGATAAATAGTAGTCATGGCAATCAACAAAATATTAGAGATATTGCAATAAAAGGATGGATTGTTGGTATGTGATGGTGATTTCTCGAGTAGGGGATTTGAAGCATTTGCCTATCATTCTCATGGAGGGTGCATGCAACTATAACTGGTAGTTATTCTTAGTGTTCACATGGTGCATAGGGCTAGGAGATAATTTTGATGGTTGTTTGACTATATTTATGTTTTTATTTTCACCGAAAAATGTATATTGTCAACAAGTGTAAAAGATTATAACAAATATACATATTACCTTTCATGTTTGTTTTATTTGATTTTAAGGGAAATGTTATATAAATAATTGCTATCAAAAAAATCTTCACATATTAATCTACATTATTTCAATTTTGGCACTCCAAAACCTCCTATTTTTGACATTAATATGCATCTACCAAATTTAATAATGATAGCAAAAGCATTTGTCAATTTATCTTTTTGTTTTAAGCAAAATAAACTCTCACATGCCTTCTAACATAACACTAATCTATTTTATCAATGGGAATCCAAAGTGTTTTGGTGTATTATTGGACTTATTGAAAACAAAAGAGCTCCACATTCACATAGGCATAGAAAAGAAAATTATTGTATAAAAAAACATGTTACTATAGCATTAAGCATTTTCCATAGAGTACACACAGCAAAAAGGTTCTCCCTTGATGACAACCTAATAAAATGCACCATTTTTTACAAGTATGATGCATATGTCTATGATGTCTTACATTTTTTTGAGTTCAGAGTGTCTTGTCATATCCATCTCATGCCATGCTCTCATTTAATACCAAAAGTGGAAAAAATGCATTAAGCCCAAGGGCTTTGCAAAATTGGATTACTTCATAGCAACGACCGCCCCTTGTTCATCAGTTCCCAACTTCAATGGCAAGTTTAGGAAGCTATAATGGCTTCTTGGGAGTAATCGGTTGTTGTGTGAGACAACTTCTCCATATGTTAGTTGCTTCTTTGTGTACATAAAAAAGAACTATACAATTATCATTTTAAATTGAAAATTAATAACTTAACTTCCCACCTTTGACCCACATCGTCTTAGGTGAGGTTTTTATAATATGTATATTTATGGATTATATTAGATGGTCGTATGGTCATTTTTGCATTTCCCACCCATAAAATACAAGAAAAATTATAATAAATATAAGAATTGTTTGTAATGTTTCCCTCCTCTACTATAAATTGTGCTAGCATTTGAAGGGAAATGTTGAATAAATAATTGTCATAAAAAAATTTCATGATGTGTAGGTTCCGCTATCAAATATAGTCCTTATGTATATTGGTATTTTCCATGGCTAAGGAAAAAAAATACAAAAGACCCTTTTAAACATCACAAAGTTCAATAATTAATGGACGTGCCCAAGGGGAGGACGCCAAGGAAATATTATTCCTTCAGGGTAGAATGTTATTTGTTGGGTTTAAGGATTTATTTTAGAGTTCAGTTGTGGTTATTTTACTCCTTAAAAGTTTGTAACCTTGTATTAATTATAAAATTTCAATAAATAAGTTTTAATTGACTTGAACACAAACCTACCAACCACAATGCAAGCCTGGAGTGGCCCCACCATTAAATTCTCTCACTTTGTATAATTTTGACTGGGAAATCTTTTTCAAAGTTTTGACCACCTGTAATATCTTGTCTCTTATTTATGTTTTTCTTTTGTGTCACTTGTAATTTTGTACTTATGTTATTGTGACCATAACAGGGTATCTAAATATTAAGTTTTTAGAGTTCCAAGTGTATTTGCATCTATGTTTCATTTTGGACACTATTTTAAGTAGAGATAATTAGGGGTGGCATTATACCCTCTACTTTCCATCACTTTGTTTGTCTTATTCACGTGAGCCACCACAAACATGAGCATTGTGTTTTGGAAGTAATGGTTTGTGCCACCAAATTTCCCCTTAATCAAACATGCCTTTTGGCGTGATCGTTTCCTCTAATATAATACCTGTCTTTGGTTCTCCATAACTCATCTTTAACACTGCAAGTAATTTTGGAGACTTGAATTATTTACTTCTAGTACAATATAAGAAATAATAGTACACCAACATCAATCCACAACCTAAATTGAAATGTTTATCCTCTAGAAAATTAAACACTGTGTTGCTCCCAAAATCAGCTACGCTCATTTTGTAGACAACCCCTACGAAACTTATCCATTTCATAATCTACACTCTGAGTTTGTTCATCGAGACAAGTTTCTCTTGATCTCAAGCAAAGTTTTTGACATCCTAGGAGAATTTGCGACATTCCCCGGCCATGATTTCTCAAAAATCGTGAAGCTTGTTGTAGTCGTAAACTAATCAAAATGTCAATTTTGATCATTTTGGGGGTGTTAGTGAAATTTTGATTTTGCTCATGTAAAGTAAGCACTTTTTGCCACTCTTACATGGTTTTTATTTTTCACATGCTCGAATGCCACTTTTTGCCACCATTGCATGTTCTTGTTGCAAGGTACGTGTGAGGTCGACCAAAATCACCACCTGAGCAAGATCTCCAAGATCTTGAGCTTCAAGTGGCATTAATGGCTACTTGTGCCAAGCATTAAAGGCTTATTTTCAAGCTTTTAAATGTGTTTTTTTCATTGATTTTTCTTATCATTTCTTTTATCAGAGTTTCCTAGTTGATTCCTCAACTCGCTCGACCATGGTGATGGAGGAAGATTTCAAATTTACCGTCGCCAAGCTTAGGGTTTCGAACTCACCAAGTAAGTCATTTTAACTTCTAGGGTTTCATTTTTTGAGTGATATCTACTACAGATTGATATTTTCATTTTGTTTTGTCTTTTGTGTCGAACCCTTGCTCTTTCATGTGTTTGTGTCCTAGATTTTTTTTTTTAATTTATTTATTTTCTTAGTGAGCCATACCGATGAAATCCACCAACCATTGTTCGTGCCCTAGATTTTAATTGACGTGTGTTGTTAACTTGACAAAGGCTTTTTCCCCCCAACATGCTGGTTGAAAACCATCTTCTAAAAACCATTGTGATGATGGCTATATTAGCCTCTCTCACATGTTCCTATTGTAAATAAGTTATAAGCAAAGTTAGATTGAAAGTTGTTTATGTATTTGAAGATATAATCAAGTAGAAGTGTATAGGTGGTGAAATTCGCTGCCCTTACATGAAAAATCTTACAACTCCTACCATATGCATTATTAGCAAAATTTACCATTCAAACATCAACTTATACCACATTTCCTCATTACCTATAGTGTCAGCATTTTTTGTCGCTCTAACATATAACAGATTTTCTAAAGCATGCAATAGCGGTGAATTTTGCCATCGATATAAGTGCACAACATCCCTCACATGCAAGGGCAGCAAATTTTGCTGCCCATGCAAACATTCTCTCAAATTTTCCTAACTCTGGGATATTTTTAATTTTGTTTTTCCAAGCCCACTTTCCTTTGATTTTTTATCCTACTCGCACTCTAGCCCTTTCAAGTGCATCTCCATAGTCGTAATCATCGACATGCAATTTTCCAAGATTACCAGTATTTTCCTTAATTGCATGCTCATGACTTTTTGTTGTAGTTTCTTCGATGGATCTTCTTTCTTCATCGACATCCTTATGGTGATAACTCATTTAAATGATTGAGTTGTCTTTGAAGAAGTCAAAAGTGATGAAGTACAAATATCAAGGTATTTTTTCAATCACCTCAGTTACTTCTAATGTCAAAGACATTAGAGATACAAAGATTGGCCATGTGGACATGGCTGAGTTTGTGGAGAGAACCAAGTCAAGCAATCCTAGCTCTGAAATGAAGAAGATAATTGATAGCAACATTCATTTGGTATCTTCTTTTTTGGTGGCAGCTCACAACATGAAATTTGTTCTTCAGTGTGCTCAATTTTATAACAAAGATACTAGGGCTATGATGGATGCTAGTGGCAATATAATAATTAAATTAGATCCTGAATTCATTGATAAGGTGTTTATGTGCCCTCCTGCTATAGAAGTGATAAAGTTTGATTTTGTTGAAGCACAAAAAGAGTATGACAAAAAAATTGAAAAGGCAAAGAAGGTAATAAATAATAAATGGCTCAAGATGTCAAGGTCAAATTTGTCAAGGTGGCCACAAAGTTTTCCTAGAAGCCACTTTATAGAAGAAGTTGGTGATCTGATAACTCTTCTCAGCAGGATAAGAGGTCTGTCCTCTTCCTCACAGTTTCATGAATGGATGTATCCTTTCATCAAGGTAAAACTCTAAGGCAAAAAAACCATCTTCTAGGGAGAATAAATCAGCATGATTTGCATAAACAATTGACGAACATATCCACTACCTTCAAGTTCTATATGACTTTTTATCTTGTGTATATTGCAGCTTCTATGAGAATCTTTTCAGGTCTAACATCAGAAGGAGATAGGAGGGTAATCCCTGTGTATCAATACTATTCTCAATTAACATTGAAAGATTTTATTTATTATTTCATGAGAGTAAATGATACTTTCTTTGCAGTATTATTATGTCTTTTTGACCCTCAACTAGAACAAAGAAGAGTGTCAGGTGATGCTTGGATAGTAGTAAATGATTTTGGATTCATGTTCTTATAGTTTCCTTCTTTATCATACTTGAGGGTTGGCTTTTTCAAAGATCATCCTTATATGCTTCTAAGATTCCCCTCAGACAAACTAGTCTTAATAGAGTTATGCAGATAAATGATCGTCCTGCATAATAAACAAATGGAGCTCAAAAAGCTCGATTTCAGGTTCCCAGCTGAAATTGGCAAGTATTCAGTATTAACTACTATGAAAGCTAGGGCTATGGAAACTGAGATGCAGCTTGTAACCATGAAGCAATTCAAGAGAAGACCAAAGTTTGATTACAGAGGCATGAAAGACAAAATCAAAAGGAAAACCCAATTCCATGAACCTATGGTTGAAGATGTTTGGGTAGATTTGAGGACATAAGAAGATGTCTGAAAGTTAGACTACAATAGTTTATCTCTTGAGCAAATTGAATATCTAGGACTTGCTGATATTCCTGAGAATCTAGTGGATGATGGAGAGCTGGTTGATGACATATATAATATTGAACAAGTTGTTAATACCCCTCTCCCTCCAATCCAATGGTCCCAAAAAGAGCTGACCTCTTTGAGAAAAATATTTGAACCTATATTGTCAAACACCAATAATTGGCTATCAAACAAGGGAATTACTTTGAAAGAATTCATCACAGGGTTAGAGACTGAGATTCAAAAGCAAACAAGAAAAAAGGTGGAAAATAGGACGAAGAGCAAAAGTGATGTTCCCTTTTCTTCCAAGCCACATAAGCCTAAGATCAAATTTGTGACGAAGAAGTCGAAAGCTATAGAGAAAGAGTCTGAAATAGAAGATATGAAAGTTGAGAAATAGATCACTGAAGAACTAGCCACATAAGAGATGGAGATTGAAGATAGGCCTACAAATTAATAAGAAAAGAAAACTTTGTCCCCACAAGAGAATGTACAACAAGAAATAGGAGTGTCTTCTCCCTTGCCCGACACACCTGTTGCAGCTCCTTTGTCTATTTCCCCTATTAATATTCCCTCTTCTGAATCTCCCTCTCCTTCCAAAACAATTTTTGACAACCCTCAAAACACTTTTGAAGATGTTCTTTGTTCCTCAGGGTCTATTCCTAGTTTATCCACCTCATCTTTTGATATTGGAGATACTTCTATTTTTGATCACTTGGTATTGAATATTGAACAAGTACCTAAAATAAATATAACAGGTGCAATCTTTACTAACACTTCATCTATTGTTTCCACTACCAGTGCAAGTGCAATTCTGGTGACACCAGCAATGGGAACAGACTCTAGTGTGAGTACTTCTGTGCTTCCACCATGGTTGTCAGCTTATACACCAAAAAGGAAGAAACAAGCCATCTCCTCAGATGACTTTGATTTTAATAAGCTAGTGCCTATGAAAGCGAAGACCCCGAAGAAGCCAAAGATTCTTTCAAAAATGCTTGGGGACAAGGGACACAAATTTATAGAGATTGCAAGACCTCCACAAGATGCAACCATTGAAAATTTTGATATGAATGATTACTCTATCTCTAGAGTTAAATTAGGCAAGATAACTCATGAAAGTGCCAAGAATAATATGCAATCAGCCATGGACATCCTGATTCAGAAATTTGACAGAGAGAAAAAAAATGAAAGATCACTACAAAGCAATGGTGGAACAGTTGACTGCAGTGGCAAGGAAAATCACTTTCAGTTCAGAAGTAGTAACTCTTGAGGCCGTTTCTATAGAAGACCCCATCATTTAGAAAGCAAAAAAGACTTATCTCGAAGGAAAAGTACTTGAAGAGTACTTAGATAGGATGCATGCACAAGGAATTTCCCTACTTACAGAGCTATCTGATAAGACAGATAAAATGAGGAAAATAAGAGGAAAACTTGATGATCTCATTGATGTTGTTTCTCAAGATATTGAGAGCATAAAAAAAAATCATGATAAATGGGTGGAGATGAGAAAACTGAAAATAAGCACTCTAATATCAATTGGCGTCATTCCTAACAAGGATTCTTATACAGAAACTAAAGAGGCATTGACATATAGGAGCCGTGTGCTTAAATATTTGATCAATGACCTTGAAACTGTAAGGAAAATTAGTGAATAAAGTGATCTTAGTCTTTTGCATAAATTGGAGGAGCTACCTTGCAAGCTTGTATCACAAGATAGCCAATTTCTCTCTGCAGAAGAAATTATTCAAAAATTTGAAGATATGTTCTAAAAAGAGTTTTAAGATAAACCATTTTCAATGGCCACTGTGGATAATATTTTGGACAATCATTTAACTTTGGATAATATAAAAACCAAGTTAACTAATCATGCAAAATCAGTCACCACAGTAAGAGATGTCATAGTTGGAGCTATGATGATTTTCAAGAACACTGTTAGCCCAGACATTATCGGGATGCAAGTAGCTTTCACTATGTATGATGGTCACATAAAGAAAGATGGTGATATAAATTGAAGCACTATCTTTTTCCGTTAGTTTATTTTCTATTTTTTAGATGTACTTTTGAAACAACTTTAGACATATTTACATGTACTTTTTTCATACGTAATTACATGTAAAAACATAAGAAGTCCCAAGTCAATAAGGACTCTTATTTTTTGAATAAGTCAAAGTAGTTAGGTTTTTCCTAAATTTTCTCAAGGCCTCTCCCTATAAACAAAGAGGGCCTCTATTGTAATCAGGGATCTTTTAGTTATCGAAATGAAACTCTACCAAATTGAAGAGCATTTTGAGACTTTGAGTTCAAATTATAAATCAAAATTTATCAAGTGAATAAGAAAGCAAGTGATCGTTCAAACCTTGTGTTGAAATAACTTGTATTGTATTGGAAATTGTTCTTATGTCCTTTTCCTAATACGATCTTATCTGTTTGATTAAATAGTAGTGTGAGTGGAAAATAATCTGGGAGATGTTATAAAGTTGATTGTGGAGACTTTGTGCTACAATAATTATCTTTAGTTTGTGATTTAGTGTTTTAAAGTAAAGGATATTGGAAAGGATTTGAAATACTGTTATCTTTTGTGATCACATATTTTATCGTAGTTTTTGGTGAAGACTTTGGGCTACACCTCATTTTACTGTGTTCTAAGTTATAAATCAGCAAAAGAAGCAACTATAGACTTTGTGCTCTCGTGGGTTTCTTGATTTTTTAGTTAATATCAAGAAAGTGTTTTATTATTTTGTAAACATCATTTCTGAAAAAAAGAGAAATGGATGATATGGTCTCACCTCTGAATTAGTATTTAGTTTAAATTAGTTTGTGATAATTTATAGGGAACCTCCCCTTGCTGAGAGGAGAGATTTATCTCATTACATTGTGGTTGATATAACTATTTTGCCTTCAGTTAGTTGAAGACAAAATATTCACCCAACACACTTCAACTTTATTTCAATAAGACTATCACAGTGTTGATGAGAAAATAAAACATATATCCACTTATAGAGTGTGCCATGAATTTGAAATATGTTCCTATTGACCCACTGAATGTATTTGTTCCTCATCAACATTACCGATGTCTATTATTTCTCTAGGAGGAAGAGAAACCACATGGGCTGGGGGTTTTGCATTTGAGCTTTAGATATTTGTTATTACTCATTATTAGAAAAAAAACAACCTCTTATCAATTTGAATAGTTTCCTTCACACTCAAAAATTTACTCTAACCTTGAAAAATTATATAAAACTTGTCTCTCTTTGTTCAATACCATCTCACCATGCACATACTTCACATAAATGTGCTACATATAAATACCAACAATAAAACCATTGGAAGTGAATAGCCCAACTAAAGAATGAACAAAACAAAATACAATGTAATGTAGAGGGGATAAATCATAAATAGATTGATCATACACAAGAACTACAACGTGTCTAGTAAAGTAATTATCTAACACGTCTCACCCTTTTTAAAATAATAGTAGCAATTGATAGGTTTAATCTATTGGGCATTATCTATTGGTAGGAGCACCTCTATTTTATTTGTCAAAACGTCTAGATTATGTATCTCGAAGGCAAATTTTAAGTTTGAAGTTTCTATTCCATGTGACTGTGGTAATGTATAGGTTTACATATCGTACATTTTTTTTCAAATTGGAATTTTACACTTGAAATTATGTGAAATGCACTAACACTATATAGATGGGTCCACCAAAAACACAAATGTCACTAATACTACCATCATAAGTAGTTTAGTTTTTTTTTACTTTTAAAGGTTGAGTAAAAATTATTATAAGAATGTAAAAGTACACAATTTGTTACATAAATTAGAATTAAAAGTCTTCAACATGGCAATTATAGTGTCCACAAAAGAAGTTGTAAAATCTAGGATGATGCCTAATTATAGATACATCAAATCATCCTAGCACTTGGAGAGAGTATGCAGAGATTGCTGGGGATTTAAACCCAAGTCTAGCAAACAACCCAAAATTGGCAATGCCTATGGTGGACTAGTGGCTATTTTGCCTTTCCTTCATTCAGTAAATAAAGACAAGTAAACACTACTATTATGAATACAATGGTTGTTATTAGTGTTATTAAGAATGACAATGAAAAAAGCTTGGAAATTTATGTATGTATATGACATCCTGCATTGGTTGATTATATTATATAAAGACATCTTTCATCGAGGAAGCCTTTTCCATTTTTTGTCTAATTGGTTTTAAAGTCATTTAATTTTGTTTTATATGGTTTACAAAAGCCAAACAAATCATTTAATTAGTTGTATACTCGTCTAAATTGACACGTGATGCATTCTCCATGTTTATAAAGGACATATTGGATATCTAACACTTGCTTTCATTGAGAGATGGTGCATGTTTCAATAATGTATTGGGCAACAAAAATAGTTCAATGGAAGTGTAGATTGCATTGAGAGATGTGACATGTCATGGAAATTTGTGCATGTATATGTCTAGGATTCTTCAAGTCCATCACCTAAAATACTATAATTTTCTCTCATCGTCATTGCCCAACGTACATTAAAATATTTCACTGCTTACATGTTATGTACGGCCTTACCCTTCACCACTTCCCCATTGCTTAAGCTCGTCGTAGATACATCTAAAATATTTTACAAAAGACCACTTTACCAAAAATAGAAAATTACACACTTTTTGGTGTAACTTACACCTTGGAGACAATTGCAAGTTATAGTTTTATCCCCAAAATTAAATTATTGTCGACGGGTTTCTCATTTTCATAAGGTTAAGTTTTTTCCCTTGTCGATGATAACTCCCTCGTATTTAGAGGGTCGACTCCTAATTGAGACTAAGGGTCAGCTCCTGGTTGAGACTAAAATAATGCTAGAGTTAGGTGTGATTCTATAATGATTTAACAAAAGTTGGATGTCATTTGTTTATGGTAATTATAGACACCTAAAGTATTTATTATTCATTAATTAACATGATTTTATTAATCCAAAATAGGTTTTGTTGGTGTATATGTTAGTTTTTTATGGTTTGCATTATTCTTTTAACCCCCTC